>CM049379.1:24441255-24892418 GCA_026937815.1 Etheostoma perlongum
ACACGAATAAACTATTAATTTAAAGCTTTTACTCTTAAACACAAAAGGCACATCTACTTTAATATATACTGCATATTTAAACATATCTGTGGTCAAGCTCAGTGCCTCGCTGTGTTGCATTAACTCTGAAACTTTCTCTTTGGGTCCCACACATTTTCCGGTTAGTCCATGCATGATAATTCGTCGTGCTGGCGCTGTATATTAACAAGTTCTTAAAACCTCAGCAGTCCACAACAGCAATGGGCCTCATATCCTGAGCAATAAAGTCGACAATTCCTTCCGTGATATTATTTTTGCGTTTGGATGGTAGAGGCTTAACATCCAGCGGGGTCTGGGGGGGTCTGGGGAACGCTACCGTAGTTGCGGGTGGGTGCGCCGGTAGTTATAAAACGTTTATTAGACTATGAAATATGCCAATTCTGATATGTTCATATAGCCTACTCAAAACAGACAGGGCAACCTAACGCAAAAAAGTTAGCTTACCGTTTTTAGGTGATATACGCCATCTTTGTAGTCAAGCTGCGATATGTAAACTGTTACTTGCAAATTTTGCATTCGACTTTTTTTCCGTTATCTATTTTTGTAAAATGCTGCCACACTGCCGATGTCTTCAACATGGTTGAGGAGGACTGACTGTAAATTAAACACTCACAATTATATAAATATTCATCAAACCACTAAAACAAGGCTTTCTAGTTCTATCTTCAATCTGTCCCTAGTGGGTTGGGCTAATCCAAAACAAGGGGGTGTTCTAAAGACAGACTGTTACCTGTGAAACAGGGATGCTCTGAAAACACCCCCATTAGCAATTAGTGCTTTCCACCTATAGACCGTAATGGTCTAATAACACGGCAAAAAATCGACCAATCAAAATTTTGGTTGAGCCAGAACGTATCGACGTAGTCGACTGGGAGATAACAGCCCTACTATGCTACTAGGAAAAATTATTCCATAATTAAATTTAAAAAAGGAAACCTAAATGCTTAAACTTAAATCTTTTATTGATTGAGAGAAACATCAAATATGAAAGTCAAAAATGGAAAATAGAAAAGCTTAAATGGAAAGGTCCCATGGCATGAAAATTGCACTTTATGAGAGAGACACATCATGGATTTCAAACGAGCAAATTGGCAGTTGGTCAAGGCCACACCCCCAGCCTCCACCTTGATGGGTATAGCTTCTATTTTTGCCGGATGCCGGAGAGCTCCGCAGCAATTTAGCACACGGCAGATAGTGCGGGACAGGAAGTCGAGCACAGAAACAAAATAAAACATCCGGTTAATTGTCAAAAATAAAATAGACCATGCTCACGGCGGATCTTGTTTCCCTGCACTACACCTTGAAAACACCTCACAGAGTTGTTTCCTCTCTATGCCTCTGGATGGACACAATCTGTTGTTGGTGTGGTGGTTTTATTCTACATGAATTTGCGAGATCTTGTTGGTCCTCGTGACTTCAGCTGTCAGTCATGACCGCAGCCGTTCCTCAACAAATCCAGACCTGGTGGGTGTTGACGGACGGCTAAGCACGCAGCCGTCACCCAGCAGAGCCGATCCGCACCATTACGCATCCGGTGGAATTTGCAGTCAAGGAAAACTCATTGTGGGACTGGCTCTTGTGGCTTTAATTCTGCGGCAAGGCTGAATTTTTGGAAAGAGACTTCAGATATGATATTAGGGAACAACTAAGGTCTATATAAAAGCATTCAATGAGCACCATATCATGGGACCTTTAAATTCAAATCTCAAATAGAAAAAAAGTAATTATTTTATTTTAGTCTTTGCACTTTATAATTTTTGAATTTGGAAATTTCCATTTGACATTTTAAGATTCAACTTTTCAATTTTATTTTAACTTGACACTTGTCAATGTAAATGAGGAGGCGTGGCCCAAAGGCTGGTGGGAGGGTCTGAAACTAAAGGATGCAGAGGCACCTTATGAACAGCAGAGGAGGGGCCTGAGTGCTGGGGAGCACAGTTGAGGAGCATCTGTCTGCAGTTTTGCTACCAGGCTTGCTTAGATGATAGAAACTGATGAAAGCAAACTTTTCATGTACTTACTGGTAGGGTAAGGGAGTGACACAAGCACAGCAATGGTCTAGCAGTATGTCTATAGCCTATAGCATAATTTAAAAGTCTCCCGAGGAGAAACTGGTATCTCCCTCACCCCCGCCATCGCCTGCTGCGCTGTGTGTGTGTGTGTATGTGTGTGTGTGTGTGTGTGTGTGTGTGTGTGTGTGTGTGTGTGTGTGTGTGTGTGTGTGTGTGTGTGTGTGTGTGTGTATAATGAAGTAAAACCAGTTCATCTCTCGGTGAAACGTGGTTGGGTTTATTCCACTGTTCAAATCACAGCCCACATAAAGGATGGGTAGCAGTTAAATAGCATCCAGACAAGTGTCCTGTGTGTCCCACATGAGATAGTGAGCGTCCAACTGCGTGCACCAGACTGGGGCCATTCATGGCCTTGGGCAGTGTGTCATTAACAGTCGCCTTGATATGCTCTACCTTATTAAAGCCATTCCTTCAGGAGAGCAGACGAACATGTCAAAGTGTAAAACCAGGCCAAGGAGGGAAGGTGACCACACTGCCACCCTCAGCTTCTGCAGGGGGCAGGGGGTGGGTGGGGATACGAGAACAGTGCAGCGGCTTTGTTGTCAGCCTCATCCCGGACCCCCTGATGTCCCTGTGATTTCCTTGTCAGTCTGTGTTAATGGAACTTGCAGTGGCTATGCTCCTTCACATTCTTATCTCCTGTAGCAGGACAGTCACAGAGCCCAGCAGTGTCTGTTTAGCCTCGGCTGACCAGGAGACAACTGCTGTGTTGAATATTGACAATGTCTTTCCTGTCTGTTAGAAATATGTCCAGGATGAATTACGTAGGAATGCTAAAACAAATCTACTCATACCTTCAGTACAAATTGGTCTTATGTAATTTGACAAGTATTAACTGATGCAGAGAATTATTACAGCTTAACTTAATTTGACTGGTTTGCTCAGTAAAAAAAGCTCTGTAAACCCAGAGAAACATCTGATTGTGAAGCCTGGCAGCTTCTTCCTCTGTCTCATTCCATCTATTTGACTACACACACTTGTATGCATTTTCACAGAGCAGAACTCTCCTACTGCCAACCAGTTTATGTAAAAGTGATTAACAGTAATTAATCCTTAATCACCATGATTAGCCAAGTCACAGTAAATTAAGCCACATCTGGAGCAGCTGAGGGCTTGAGAGTGGCAGCAGTCATGCTGGGTGTGAATGCTGACTGAGGTCTACCTGAAACATCTGAAGGCAAACAGCACAAGGCTAACAGCAACTGCTTGTTTGTGCTGTTAGTGCATGCAAATTTATTTTATGGACTGTTCTTATATAGCGCTTTTCTAGTCTCAACAACTACTCAAAGCGTTTTTACATAGTACGGGAACCATTCACCATTCACACGCATTCATACACCGAGGCTACCGTACAAGCTGCCACCTGCTCATCAGATAAACACTTACACACATTTACACTCTGAAGGCGCAGCATCGGGGCAACTCGGGGTTCAGTGTCTTGCCCAAGGACACTTTGACATGGGACTGCAGGGCCAGGGCCAAGCTTCCGATTGGCAGACGACCGCTCTACCACTGAGCCACAGTCGCCCCTTATGGTGGCTGTGTAACAAATATCCAAAAACATAAAAACAAACAAATTCAGCATAAATGTTTGTGTAGTTGTTCTTGATAATTCTTTATGCAACTAATCATACTGTGCAAAGTTTAGGTGTGTTATTAAACATACTGGCAACAAACAGAATACTCTCAACACAATGTTATAGCTAAGTGATTGAAGTTTGAAAATCTGTCAATTAATATTCATTTAATTACACAAACACATAACATTAACAAACATTTTTGATAAGGATCTATTTTTAATTAGGTTTTTAAAGAATTGACCAAGAAATGTTAGGAGCGGGATATTTTACCGTTTCATTGCTCTCTAGTAGGCAAACTGTATGTAATGGAGACACTGTTTCTTAATTCCCTTCAAACTTTAGCATTTCTGTACAGCAATTTCTTGTAACTTATTATACTAAAATACAAATACATTTGTGATAAAATAATGTCGTCAATATATCATCCTTGCCAATTTATCTGTCCGCTCTAATCTGTGTGTCATAAGACATCTAAATGTGAGCCCAAATATGGCAAAGGTGGCATTCTGCGTTATGAAAGTATTAGTGTATTATTATTAAGAATTCTTAATATTGTATTTTTATTATTTAACATGTTAAATAATAAGAATAAGAGCAAATTAAACAAAAGTTATTGAAATCTGGTGACTAAAACAGCCTTCCAAGAAACCAAGAAACAGACACCAGAGTAGAATCCCCATATTCACTAGGACACAAACAAACACACGCACACACACGCACGCAAGCACGCACGCAAGCACGCACGCACGCACACACACACACACACACACACACACACACACACACACACACACACACACAGTCCCAGCGCTGCATTGTTAATTGGCTGAGTTGCCTGAAGATGTCTCGTGTGTAGCAGCAGTGGTAGCGGCACTTCTCTGTAGCTTTTCCTGCCAGATAAATGATGCAGGAGGACTGGTTGTGTGAAGGGGAACTGGTTCCATCACAGCGGGTGTGCTGTTTCTCTTAGCCCAATGTTTCTCTTGTCCCCCCTGGAGAGTTTTCTCCCTGCGCCCCAGTCTCTCCCTGTTACACAGCTCCAGATTAATTACACACTTTAATGAGCTGAATTATTAATGGAGCTCTTACTTGGCAGTTTAAGGAAATGCAGAGGAGAAGACAGTGTTGAGCATGGGGGAATCAGGGCTCTCATTAAAACATCACACAAGGCCTTTGGGGCCGGTGTTATTTAGCCAAAGAAATAATAGGATTTGGTATTTTATATATCAGGAACAGGGAAGCTGCTTGAGTATAAATCCACAGCGAGAGATAGAGAGAAGAGCCCTACAGAGACTTGTGTACAACATTATGTCATTATGTTTTCAGGCCCAAGGAAAATGAAAGGCCATCTAATGCAGCTAGGAGAAAAGATTTCCTTTCTGATGGTTCAGCACAGATGGGAGCAATATTATCTGAAATGAGGTATACTAAAGCAGTAGAGAAATGAATTACAAGAAAGGCCATTTCTAGGTAAATATGTCTCATTCCCTTCTCACTCAAAAAGGGACAGTTTCATCTTGCATAACTGTAACAGTGACAAGGATCTTCATCAAAATTATGAGTATAGGAATTGTCATTATAAAAGCTGCCAAAAGCGGCATGAATTCTTCACATATATTCACATAATATCACACTTGCTGATAAGAGAACATCCCACAGTGAAGGGACAGGACATGAAACCATGAAACAAGTTCCAGAGTTGTAAATATATATTTCTGCTGAAGCAAAATTCAATCTCCTCACCATGACTATGTATGAGGTGTCTTTGCATGTGTGTAATGTATTCAATAAGAATTTTACAATGTTGGGAACATATCCGAAGCATTGTTAAAGATTATATATATGATCTGACAGTGTTGTAAAAGAACAGAAAAAGGCAATTTGTTCTCTTAATGCACTTTAATGTGTCACAGAACAGAACTATCTCTTTTCTATTTTTGGACAAAGCATCTTTATCAAGAAGCTCTTTATATTTCCAGTGTGATGAGTGTGTTTATCAGACAGGATTTGCTGTGAGGGCTGCTGAACTATCACAAGCTACATGTCTTGAGAGCACCAAACGGCTTTCACGCTTGCTTGTGGAATCCACAGTGGGATCCCAGGGGATCTCTCTCTCTCTATTTGTGTACAAGCTGCTGCCAGTGCTGACTGTTCCTGGTGTTTGGTAAGAAACAATATCAGCCAAGTCAGATTACATTACAGCCCGACACTCTGCACGGCTACGACTCTGAATGGATTTTGGCTTTATTGCCATATTTGGGAAGACACTTTAGAGAAATAATAAGATTGAAGTCTGACTGATGATTTTGCATCTGTGCCTCAGTGATACAACACATTAACGCACATCGCTGATTAGTAATCACTGTGAAGAGTAATCAGATGACCTAGAATGGCCTGGGTGCCCGTGCAGGCTGGCGTCTGGATGGGACAGTGTCTTTGTGCAACCCTCCAGCTCCAGACACAAAGCCCCGGGGACACTGCTACCGCAGCACTGCTAAACACCCCCTTGTAGCCAATGAAAACCACACAAGTTTCTGCTCAGAAAGATAGCCAAGCGGCTCATTATGTTGGTCCTATTTGGGTCAAAGAGCAGATGCAAATGTAGGTCAGAAGGAAAGCTTATTGTCAATCAAGAAAGAAGAGAGAAAAGGGTGGAGTAATGGAGGAGGATGGAAAAAGATTGTGCCTACTGCTCTCAACAGCCCATCCCCTAGCCTAGACAGAGTGTATCAAATCTAAGCAAAGGAGGGGAGTGGTGCTAAGCTTCAATGAGGAAACTTAATTAGACTCACACTTGTGAGGTTAATTTGAGCTAAGTGATGCAAGTGAAAAATCATTCAAATTTTCTGTAGCAGGACGGATCCAACATCAAGCTCTGTTTTCAGTCTGATATATATCACCACCAGACCAATAAAGCCATTTCCCATCTAGCCTATCCTGCATTCTTTGCAGTTGGATGATGAGGTCGGTCTGACCTACATGCTGCAGACCTCCAGAGAGAACAGGATCTTACTCCTCCACCAGCCTAAAAGGGAGTAAACTGTACATTGTCACCGTAAAGCAAGATGCGCTGTCACATTTCCTAGCTTGTGGTTTCCTTATTTTAAGTACAAGATTGTTGAAGTACATCATCTTTTCTTACTCTTGCACTTTTGGCCAATTCCAGCTCCTCTCTGAAAATCTCAGCAGCAGCAGAAGCAGAAGCAGCGGTTACTCGAACTCTGTGGCACTTCATTTCACCTCATTCTGAGCTTAGATGCAGCATAAACTGCCTAGAGGTTGACACTTGTCTGAATAATGTTATGCTAATGCTCTAGTCTACCTGTATTTACCCCTAAGTGCAGCAAGCAATCTGTTGATTGCGAGAAAGCAATTTTCCTGAAAGAAGGGGAGAGCAGGCCATGAGAAAGACTGAATGAGAGAGTAACAAAAGATCTTCTTTAAGCTGCAGCAAAAGCAATTTACAGAGGACGACAATTTTCTCTGGTTGTGAAAAGAGGCACGCTCTCTAATTGTGCCTACGCAGAGCCATCAAGATGGGGATACAGAAAATAGGAAAGCAGGCTCTCACGTATCCCAGAGCAACTTAGAGATATAAGGAGGAAAACAGCTTTAAAACCTTCCTTTTATTTAGTCAGGGATATTTTTTGTAAATAAATTCAAATGCCCATTCACTCTGTAGATAGAACACTTATGTAAAAGAATAGCTCACACAAACACAGTAATGTAAATGTAAATGTGCTGTATTTATATAGCACATGTCTTGGGTGCGTTGTGTTTTCCAGCTGAGGCTAATTACCTTTAGGTTCTACATTATATGTAACAAACAACCAAACAAAATTACATATACATACTTCATAATAAAGAATGGCCTCCATCTTCCTGCTCTGGTGTCTTTTCTCATGCACAGGCATAAAGCAACTCCAAATCCTATAATTGAATGACAACATTGTCCTTTTAATTTGTTTGTTGGTCCTTCTGTTGCCCGAGAAGGCAGATATAGAAATGAATTGCTCTTTCTGACAAGGAGTGGGGCTGGTGCTTGTGTAAATGTGTGTGTGTGTGTGTGTGCGTGTGTGTGTGTTGATGGGGTGACAAGGCTTCTAAAAATAAAGCAGCAGAACCGTGTGGTGCCAGATTGGGCTCAGTGCTGTGCTCGTCTCGCTCTGGCTCGACTTCTATCTGCCCGTGTGATAAAGCTGCTAACAGGCCTTTATCGGGGAGCAAGGAGAAATATGCTCCTGCCAGATTAGACCCCAGACTCTGCCAAGGTTATAAACAGCCTGTTATCTGTGTCCCAAACGGAGTAATCCACGCTCTATCAGCACCCAAACATATGGGCCACACAGAGCAGAGATAGCCTCTGATGGACACTTGGTTTTAATTGCAATGAGAGCCAACAGAGCATCTCTGGGAGAGAAAAAGGACATTAAAAAACTCTGTTATTGTGGACATGTCCCAGCCGCAGTGTAGCTGGCCAACATTCACAAAGACCAACCTCGACCTTTCTGCATTGCTGCACCTGCTCCTTCCTGTGCACTCAGGCGATAGCGTGAATGAGCAGGGCAGCGTCAATGTTACATTTCTAGGAATCTATTAAAGCCCTGCTGGATATTTGTTTACCCACTCAAATTAATATTTTCCCTTTTCATTCGTTGTCATTTGGTGTCTTTGTGCATTCCGCCAGCATGCTTAATTACGTCTTGGCAGGAGTATGCATTAATTTGATTAGGCGCTGATGGGCTATTTTCAGTTCTCAACACAACACGTCTATTCTTCAGCTGATGCTTCACAAAACATCAGTCCTCAGATGCACTCTGTTTCCCTAATCAATAACAAACTTAAACTTCCCCAGACATTTTTCTTAGTAAACAAGAGCCACTCAGACGCTAACACACTCAGTAAAAGTCTAAGTGAAGTGAGGAAAGCAGACAGAGATGTTGGAGGGTGAACTAAGTCAGCCCTGCAGGAACTGTGTAGTGCCTGTGTTGAAAACCAGCCGTGAATGGGAACAATTATATCTACATTTCTGATTTACAGCTTAGGCCAAGGAATACCTTTTCTTCAAACTAGTTTTTTTTATTTTTACTAGTTTTTTTTTATTGGACGTTGACTGTAAAATCTGTATGCCTGCATTGATTCAGTCTTTGGCCACTTGTGAACACAATATAGACTTAAAAGTTTGAATTCAGTTGCCAAGTTACACATCTTTCAGACACAAAGTAACATTAACATTCATTTAGAGTCATATTTGTGTCCCCTGATTAGTATAAGTTCTATTTATATTTAGTCTCCTTTTAGCTCTGGTTTGGTCTGCACCAGCTCCAGCTTGCCTGGAAACGGGTTGATGAGAGAGGTGAGACTGAACCAAAACAATAAAGATGCGAGCTGTAAAACCAAACCAAAGAGCTGAAAGATGCTAAAACGTGCCTTACAGAGAACATGTAGTCATTTGATCCAGTGTTAACATAAAACCAAGAAGCAATTGTGCCTTTTTCATATTAATATGCATATGCAATATTAAGTGCTTAATTCTACAATTCTTTAATTAGAATTAAAACTGCTAAAAAGAAGTCAAACTGGAACAAAAAGTCAGACATCAAACTCAGGTTAGTCAAACTTATTTTGAACTACTGTTGAAGGATTACTGCCGATAGTTTGGGTATGCTAACCAAAATGAAGTGGTATAGATAATCTGGCTTGTTTATAACGTGTCTGATTGTCTGACTGCTCAAGTTTTCAGCCACATCTCACTTAGTTTTAATAATGATGTGTTCCCAGATCTCAGCTATTACTTTGGTGAGTACAGTGTTATCTGGATCGATTATATAATTAATCAATTACTCGTCCTGAAGAAAATGTATATAAGTATTTATATAATGAATATACATTTTTCTCTATATACATTTTTATTATTTTTGTTTTTATTTGTCTTCATAGTAAACTGAATATCTTTTTGGTTTTGCCATTGGTTGGAGAAAAAAGCAATTGAACATGTCATGAGTATTTAATTGTATTTTTTAATAACTGGGTATTTTGTTTTATGTTGCAGATCACACAATTAATTGATTAATCAAGAAAGTTAGTTCCATTGTTATAACAATAGAAATGATAGGCTAAACTACAAAAGCATGAGCCAGGTTGTAATAAACCAGAATCGTTCTTTAAATTGTGTCTTTTCATGACATGTAACTAACCAAAATACAACAGGAAAATACACTCAATGCTTAATACTAGGACACCATTTTTTTGTATTCCATCACCATTTAAGACTGTACATTCACCTATTTCTCTGTGAAGCATTATCTGTAACGAGCAGCAGTTCCTGCATTAATGAGGATTGAGGTAAATCAGGGTGAGATTGAGACTCTCTACTACTCTCTGTCTCCTCATATAAGCAGCACGATGCTCTTTCTGTCGACAGAGCTGTGATCTGAATACCTGTGCCTTCATAAAAGATTCAGGCCTTATTGACTTCCTACTTTGGTTTCCCCGCAGAGCCTACTTTCCCGGCTCCTTTTAAATTCAGCTTTCGTGGCTGAGGATGCACACCTGCCTTGGGAAAAAAAACTCTTTGGCTTAACACAGGGCTTTTATAGCCTTCCCTGAACCGCATCTAGAACATATCATTGTCTGTGCAGGAAATGTACACCTTATTTTAGTGCATTATCAGAAGATGACCCTTGAAGTAAAAATAAACCCCTGTGTATCTGATGAACTGAAATAATAAACATAAAAGAGCCAGTTTTTAACCATCGTATTGGCAAATTTACTAATCACTCAACTGTTACTGATTTACAGAGTCAGTTGGGGATTATTGGCATTATAAAATACCACATGCCATCTGTTATGCTAAATATTGATATATCATGTTCCTTTTAGTTCAGCATCTGTTACCTGCTCTTTATTGCACATCATTACCGACTGACTGCAGCATTTAAAACACACAGGCTGAGCTCATCTGTGTCTCTATCTAATATTTCAAACACAACCTACACAAAAGGCCACCAAGTCTAATAAATTCCACATTTTATACACTGCCCCCAGATTTCTAAGTCCTGTCCAATAAAGTTTTAAATGTCATAATGGACCTATAATAAGACAGTATAAACGAGAGCCAAGAAAACCATACTGTGCTCTGTCCCTTAACATTTTATCTTTTTAAATTTTATATATTTTACATCAACTATAAAATGATTTGGAAACCAGCAAGGGGATAATTGACCAACTTTATTGTTATGGTGATATGTCCCAACAGACTCATTTCTCTTTTCTGACAGTAAATGGGAAAGTCTTTCAGTAAGACTATGCAGTCTGAATGAATCATATTAACATATATTTATATATGTTTTATATTTTAGGATTTGTCTGAAAGGAGAACTTGTGATACATGTTTGATACATTAGAAGAAAAATACTCTCAGGTTAATGTGCAAGTAAAATATGTATAAAAAAATACCTATAAAGAAATTAAGCAGCACAGCATGTGATTGACCTCTAAAAGCAGCACTGACCTTCTGCCCAGGATTTCCAGGTTGAAACTGAACAAACTAAAGCAGACCAGCATCTCCAAGGCGCAGCATTTCACACTTGGGTAGAGGCAGAGGATCGGTCTTTAATGACACACAGTTTCCCCAGTCACCTAGAATGAACATACAGCACTGGAAATAGACCGGAAACTCAACCTCCGCACGGGCCAGAAACCTGGTGATGCTTGCTTGCTGCAGAGAGAGACAAACCCCCAACCATGTCTCAATCATACAAACCAAACATGATCAAGGTATGTTATTCACTGAGTTATAATGCTGACACTATCACTGAGTGAAGTGTGCAGATACTGCAGCGCACTTGTGCTGTCCAGTGATGTGTGATAACACTGTAGATGGCACAAAAAGCACAAAGGCCATCTTTGGATTTTCTGTCCATGTTGTGTGCAGCTCCAATCAAAACACTACACTTGTTGTACAACAAAATCCTCATCAAAACTAAGTCATATTTTTGTTGTGAGTAAATGGGATGTGAGGTTTACAGTTCCAGTGAATCAAAGGACCCAGTAAACAATAGGACTGAGTATTAAAGTTTTGCAATACTACTTTTGTTGGACATTTTTTACTAGTTGTGACATTTTCTGAACCAAATGACATGAAAATAATTGTTTGTTGCAAAACTAAAAAATATAGCACATATCACAGATTCCGTATGTGTTCATTCATAGTGCTGATGTCTTCAGTAAGAATCTACAATGTAAATGCATTGAATGAGAAGGTGTGTCCAAACTTTTGGGCTGTACTGTATACAGTGGGTACGGAAAGTATTCAGACCCCTTTAAATTTTTCACTCTTTGTTTCATTGCAGCCTTTTTCCAAAAATCAAAAAAGTTCATTTTATTTCTCAGTAATGTACACTCAGCAACCCATCTTGACAGAAAAAACAGAAATTTAAAATTTTTGTATTTATTAAAAAACAAAAACTGAAATATCACATGGTCATATGTATTCAGACCCTTTGCCGTGACCCTCATATGTAACTCAGGTGCTGTCTATTTCTTCTGATCATCCTTGAGATGGTTCTACACCTTCATTGGAGTCCAGCTGTGTTTGATTATACTGATTGGACTTGATTAGTTTGTCATATAAGACCCAGCTCATGAAGAAAAAAACAGTGGGCAGAAATTTCAGAAATCATATTTTTTAAAAATCAAAAAAAGTTCAAAACTGAAATATCACATATATTTATTCAGACCCTTTGTATGTAACTCAGGTGCTGTCTATTTCTTCTGATCATCCTTGAGATGGTTCTACACCTTCATTGGAGTCCAGCTGTGTTTGATTATACTGATTGGACTTGATTAGTTAAGCCACACACCTGTCTATATAAGACCTTACAGCTCACAGTGCATGTCAGAGCAAATGACAATCATGAGGTCAAAGGAACTGCCTGAAGAGCTCAGAGACAGAATTGTGGCAAGGCACAGATCTGGTCAAGGTTACAAAAAAAAAAATTCTGCTGCACTTAAGGTTCCTAAGAGCACAGTGGCCTCCATAATCCTCAAATGGAAGACGTTTGGGGACGACCAGAACCCTTCCTAGAGCTGGCCGTCCGGCCAAACTGAGCTATCGGGGAGAAGAGCCTTGGTGAGAGAGGCAAAGAAGAACCCAATGGTCACTGTGGCTAAGCTCCAGAGATGCAGTCGGGAGATGGGAGAAAGTTGTAGTAAGTCAACCATCACTGCAGCAATCCACCAGTCGGGGCTTTATGGCAGAGTGGCCCGAAGGAAGCCTCCTCAGTGCAAGACACATGAAAGCCCGCATGGAGTTTGCTAAAAAACACCTGAAGGACTCCAAGATGGTGATAAATAAAATCCTCTGGTCTGATGAGACCAAGATAGAACTTTTTGGCCTTAATTCTAAGCGGTATGTGTGGAGAAAACCAGGCACTGCTCATCACCTGTCCAATACAGTCTCAACAGTGAAGCATGGTGGTGGCAGCATCATGCTGTGGGGGTGTTTTTCAGCTGCAGGGACAGGACGACTGGTTGCAATCGAGGGAAAGATGAATGCGGCCAAGTACAGGGATATCCTGACGAAAACCTTTTCCAGAGTGCTCTGGACCTCAGACTGGGCCGAAGGTTTACCTTCCAACAAGACAATGACCCTAAGCACACCGCTAAAATAACGAAGGAGTGGCTTCACAACAACTCTGTGGCTGTTCTTGAATGGCCCAGCCAGAGCCCTGACTTAAACCCAATTGAGCATCTCTGGAGAGACCTGAAAATGACTGTCCACCAACGTTTACCATCCAACCTGACAGAACTGGAGAGGATCTGCAAGGAGGAATGGCAGAGGATACCCAAATCCAGATGTGAGAAACTTGTTGCATCTTTCCCAAAACGACTCATGGCTGTATTAGATCAAAGGGTGGCTTCTACTAAATACTGAACAAAGGGTCTGAATACTTATGACCATGTGATATTTCAGTTTTTGTTTTTTAATAAATATGCAAAAATTTCTAAATTTCTGTTTTTTTCTGTCAAGATGGGTTGCTGAGTGTACATTACTGAGAAATAAAATGAACTTTTTTCCCAAAACGATTTTTGAAAAAGGCTGCAATGAAAAAGGGTCTGAAAGAGTGAAAAATTTAAAGGGGTTTTTTCTGAATACTTTGTACATTACTGAGAAATAAAATGAACTTTTTTGATTTTTGGAAAAGGCCAAAGTAAATATATATATATATATATATATATATATATATATATATATATATATATATATATATATATATATATATAGTTAAATTCAGTACCATATATAAACATCTATACTATATATAAAATAAAATTTAAAATATTTGATCAAAGAAAGTTGTTGGTGCTATGGACGCATTTTGGTCAGTACAAAAAAAAAATATCAAGGTTCAATACCAAGGCCTCATAAGCACTTATTTTTAGGATTTAGTTTTGAATCACTACTGCATTTGACTTTTCTACACATTTAACATGACTTATAGGTCACTTACCTAGTATTGATACTAAGTGACTTTCTATTGATTGTGCTTCCCTGTCAATGGAAGCGACATGGCTGGTTTGCTGCTTGGAGACAGGTCATTTCATACATAAAGTAACTCACCTGTGCTTCTGTGCAAAGACTCAGTATTGAATTCCACCTCCCAAAATGGATTCCCCCCTTCAGCACTAAATTCCCTGGCTTCAACCAGTCTGCTATGACAAAGGGCGTAAAGGCAAGCAGCACTGAGGTTAAGGCTCCAGTCTCCTAATGAGCTTCTCTGTTCTAGTATGTTGCATAATCCCATTACCTCCTACCACATTACCTCATTCATTTCTTATATGTTTATAGCTTCCCTCTCCCAAGAGCATGGCATTTCAAACACGGCTCGTGGTATACTGTATGCACATATGCACTCATACAGTCTCACAGTAAGAGTATATAATGTTTCCATTTCACATAGCCATTGAGTTGACCCTGAGATATCAGGCTAACTTAGGGAAAGAAAAGAATCTAATGGCAGGAGATCTATTCACAGAAAAGACAAATAGACAAAAACAGAAAGAGAGAAGGAAAGAAAATGTCCCCCCTCGCAGCAGCATTATCTCAGTATGTGGCAACAATTGCAGCGTAGGATGAAAGACGCAGGTGGTAGTGAGCTCCCCTGTGCCTCAAGCTAATTTGCAGATGCAATCCAGAATGATCGTGTCTCCAGATTCTCACTCAATTTGCCTGATGGTTGACTACAGTAAATTCTCAAATACATGCAGGGATTCATATAATGACCAAGTCAGATGTTTTGCATTAAAAGCTACCAGTAAAAGAAAATAATTGTGCTTCTTGAGCTGCTGAAAGTCTTTTAATATGAAGTGTTCTTTCATTGACATTAGCTTGACTGTAATTAATAAAACAGCAAGGTAGTAGTGACTGGATTTTCTCTATTGAATCATAGACTGTATAGATGATATGACCATTGGTTTGTGGATTGCTGTCTTGAAACCTTCAATTTGGCAGTTTGGTCCTTGCCATCTTGTTTTCTTTTGTAACCGGACTTGACAATTTTTGGACGAGAGGGTGGAGCTGGGAAGGCTGACGCAGCCAAGCCAGTTGTATGGTTACAATGCCGCTGCGCTAACCTAAAGAGGTAAAGTTGCTGATTTTTAACTCTTTGGAAACGATTCTTCCAGTGGAGATGCACAGGTGGGTAAACGCTAACCTCTGGGTACTGCCGTCATTTATCTGCATGAACCACAGTACAATGAAAATGTACAAAGTTTTCATTAAGTTCAAGCTAACGCTAGAAGTAGCTAGCTAGCTTGGTTAGCAGACTAAACAAACCCTCTGCTTTATTGTCAATTTGTGGCCATAATTTCCAAATGAACATCATGTTGTATAAAACAAGACTTGAATCTAGCAATTGAAACCATAAACCCACTATAGAAATGTTTATTAAGGGTCATTTGCCCATAGACTTCTATAGAAAGAGATACTTCTTTTTGCAACCAGTGGAGTCACCCCCTGTTGGAAATTAGATAGAATGCAGGTTTAAGACACTTTTGCATTGGCTTTACTTAAAGCCCATGTTGCAGGTTTAATTTTGCAACGAATTTGTGCAATTTGCTTGTTGGTAGTAAATATTTGAACTGTTATCCATTGTATTTGATGATGTTGGATATCGCAAAACTGAATATAATACGGAAAGTAGGCACAATTTTACAGTGTTTCCTTTTTCCCCCCACAATGCATTGCATGACGTCATGTTGGGGAGCAAACAGAGCAGCCTGCGTTGTATTTACCACTGGTCTGGCCTAATGTGGCTTCTGGTTAATATTAACAGTCTATGGTCTCGATCAAGTCCATGTGACTTTATTATATTTATAATAATATTGGAGGGAAAGTGAAACACAGCTTAGACAGGGATGTTGTTCGGCTTTTCACAAGTTTAGACTGCTAGCTAACGCTACGCCGCCGGACGTTAGCACAACAGCGTTAGCCTAGCCTGCTAAGTAAATATTACAACTGCCTTTGGTGTTGCCTATATATGCGTCCATGTTGTCAAATCATACACGTGGCATTAGTGCACCTTTTGTACCATAATTGTATTGAATGAAATAGTAAGCTTCGCTCCTACGAGATGGGGGGGGGTATGTTACGTTACACACAAAGCTAACTGGCTATAGTTAGCCTGTACGGATGCTAGCGGATATAGCTAACGTCGCGTAGCCCACAATCAACCTGCAGTGATGTTTGAAATATAAACAATTACAATACTGGTGCTGGTTGGGGAGGACCATGATCCTGCCTGAAATGTCACAAACGGATTTAGGCATCTTCAGATCAGCTGATTGCGAGGCTCGCTTCCCGACCGGAGGCTCACTCCCCTACAGCACCCGCTCTCCACCGCAGCTTCGCCACCACACACACAAGCACCGGCCAACCAGCGACACGTTTTCACCGGAGGAAGAGGTAAACACTTAGAAATAACACAAGGGGATGCCTTCTATTACCATATCTAGATAAGTGTACCAGTACTTATCTGAACTAACGACATGATCACTGTCACTAGATCGAAAGAAAACGTTGACGTTCACTCGGTGCTATTCACTGACAGTAAAAAGTAAAGTCATTGTATGTACTGCTGCGTTGCTAAATAAAGGAGATAAATGAAGGAGACTTCCCCACAATCTTGACAATTCCTCATTTGCCCTCTCACGTCTGGTAGGTTGGTAATTATTCGGCTGCTGGCCTTTCTTCCTCTTCCTCATCCCAGTCAGTCACCGTAGTTCTAGTGCCAGGCTGAGACTTAACTCCCCTACGTGACGTCATCGCCGAATTCACTTCATAAACCCGCGAACACCAAAAATGACCAAAAACTAACTTTTAACACTATTTGGAGACATTTTTAAAAATGATATACATATCTTGAGTGCTTTTTGTACCCAATAATCAACAGTGGTGGTTAACCTGCAACATGGGCTTTAAGAGCAACAACCTCACGGCTCACAAGCATTCTCTGACTATTTTTCAGGTTGTGATGTCTGTGCCCTAAGATAAACAAAGTTCAAGTTGGGGAACCTGCACAGCATGTCATGTTTGTTCTTGACAGAAGCAGATCTTTTCAGGTAGAACACTTATGCCTGTGGGAGACCAAATTAAATTACTGAAATTACAATATTAAATTTCTTACTGATAGCCGACGCTTCAGTGTCGCAAACCAAGGACATGCGTGTTAGCTTGCACTCGCAGAAGGATTTCAAATTCATGACACCTTAGTTGGAAAGCGTTTGGGCCTTTCTTTCAGCACGGCGTCAGAACAATTTATTTTGTCACCAGAAATCATCAGTGAGCCCAGAAACAATAGGCTTATTTCTCAAGCGAGCAGCTCATTCCAAACTGCAGAAGGAGACTGTGACTCTGAATGAAGTAGTCAATATGGCAAGTGTGCATGGGTATCAATATTTAATCAAAGTTAAAGGAAGCTGCAATTCACAGATACAATGGATAGAGTTGATATGGAGCGCTTTTGCAATCAGCCAAACAATTTGTGGAGTTTGCATGTCTTCCTTAAATGCACTTAAATGAAATAATAAACAATGACATCAAATCAAGGCCAATTGGGATTCTGTAACCTGAGCATGTACGCAATAACTAAATCTTCCATTACAAGTGATGATGAGATTCACAAGATTATGTATCGTGTTTAGTTGATTCATCACTCAGTTCTCCCACTTCTATGGCAACTAGGGCCAAGGACACTGATGTCTGCTGTCAATGTTATTGTTTGTCAGGCTGAGTCAATAAGTGACGTTTCAATCCAAGCCATTTGGACTTCGTTAAAGCTCTGACCAAATGTGTCTCCGGTTATAATTGGATGCAGCCCTTTTTTCAATCACACAGTGACAGTGTATGTTGTACTGGAAAACTGTTATGCAACCCACAGCAAATCATTCTGTTTGGAGAAGGAATGTCTGCAATGTAAAATCCCTATGAATGTTTGAAAACCTCTTCTAAGTTTCCATAAAAAAGAAAGAATCTTCAAATAAATTGCTACAGAAAATTGTCATCATCTTTCTTTTTGTTCAGGAGAGTGTTGTGAGGCTTGGCTAGGCTACTGTCTTCTACATGGGGCTCCTTTCTCTCCTCTTCTCTTCCAAAACTAAGTTAAAACAGAGCATCAAAATCCCAGCTTTAATAATTGAGCAAGAGACTGCAGGGTACTCTGCTCAGGCCTTCTTGATGTGAAGAGTCCTTAAAAGATGCATGGATGCCTCCCCATAGGGAGATGGAAGGGTTTCATGGAGCTGAGGCTCTGTACACTTAAAGATTATGTATGCATCTGCTAAACCAAGATGACCAGAAAAATGCTCAGAGGACCATTATTCTCCACAGAGTGGTTTGAGGGATGGGAACCAAGCTGATAAGATACTATCAATATTCATGCCTCTAAATCAATTATATCTCCATGTACTTCAAATGCAAATCATTTGGCAAGCAAATTCAGAGTGACTCTGCAGACTGCAATAATTGAATGTAGGATATAGGCTACAAAGCTAGGTAAACAAGCACTTAGACACAGACTTAGCTTTAGAGGAAGAGCAATAAGAATCCCTGTAAACATAAATGTGTCAGCTTTTTACAGCAAACACATTTAGGGGTTTCTAGTTAACTCCAGCAACCCGGCTAGCGCTCGGCTGTGACTTTAAAATGTTATCTCTGACTCAGATGTATCGCTTTCTCCTCAATCCACCATTAAGGCTAGAGCCTAAATTATTGATCGCCTGCCTTCATCAGCATAGCAGTCACGTCTGAGCTCAGGGGATCTAACTCTGGCTGTGTCCCCACGCTCCAGCCACTGAAATAATTAGGAGGAGTTCTCATTAAGGGAGAATGAAAGGTTGAGAAACAGAGGAGGGGAGAGCAGCCTGAGGGGCATTCTGGGTGTTAAATGTCTTCCCGTGGGCCTCAAGATCATTCTGATCAAATCCTGAGGCTGTGTCTAAAGAAAATATGCACGCTGTATGGACACATACAAATACATCAAGACATCAAGACAGAAGAGCGATGCATAAATAAAGATGCTGCACTGGGCAAACAAATGAATAATAAATTGTTGGGATTGGTATCAATAGCATCAGTGCATAACCTCAGCTATCTAAATAAGGCAAAAAAGACTACCATGCAGTATGTTTAGCAAGTGTAGTAGTGTAAATGAAGTGGAGCAACCCCTGCTCAGCTTGTTTTATTTTATCTCCTGAGGGAATCCACGGGGGTTTGGGACCCCAAGGTAGTTTCCTTCTTAACGCTTAGTAAATCATACAGCCAAAATCTAATCAAAGTGTGCATGTATGTGCGCTTGTTTGTGATTGTGCTGTAAATGGAATGCAGAATGTTGACTTTGAACAGAAAGGTTGAAAGTTCAATGAATAAATTGTACAATTTCAGCATAATGAATATCTGATTTGTAACTATTTATGGAAGCCGAAGACATTTTTGACTGTATCTGCTAGAAATAACAATGTGCTATATGTGCCAACACGACACAGGAGCAACAGAACACCTTTGATTCGACTCAGCCCAAGATACATGACTAAATTAGACCACAGAGGCAGCAATATGGAGATTTCCTCATTCATTTTTCAACATAAGAGCGCTCTGCAAAGAAATTGCATTGTCATGTCTCACTGTGGAAGGAAACACTGAGAAAAGCCTGTAAACTGAGTTTGCAAATACACCAACTGAGGAATTTGCATGCTACAGTTACATTCATGCCAAAATGGCGTTTGCAACGGCTAGTGAAGTCCATGAATCTTTTTGTCACTTTGTGCTTTCACTGTCGCCTCGACTCATGCTGCGACTCTTGAGCTTTCTAAGTAGCTCAGTGTCGAGGCCACACCCCTCGTTAGTGGGGAGGGTTCATTATGCAAATGATCCTGCTGGAGCGGTATCAACGAGGCGCACGCTCCGTTATCATTTTCTGCCGCCGGGGTTCTTCTTCTCCCCGATCGCTCATACGGAATCATGGCCTAATAGCATCCCATTAACATAATTGCCAACACAACTAGTGTTCCGTGTCTCAGAGCCACTCTGCTGCTCTGCCAGCCGAAAAAGAGAGAAGAGGATGGCTGAGGGTGAAGATGAGGGGGGGGTGGAAAAAAATTTAATTTAGCCAATGCATTGGCCACTCCCTCCCGAAGTAAATGTCTATATTCTTTTTTTTCTAAAGAGGAAAGGACAGAGCTTTTGTTTTCAAGAGACCTTGAGAGTCTCCCTGTGCTCTTGAAGCAGGCGAGGTGCTCAATATTCCACTGATGAACTCACAGAAGACACCACAATCATGTCCAAATCCAGTCTGCCAGGCAAAATAAAATCCCCATTATTTTTTAATTAATCCTTAATTAAAATATATTACAGAGATGATTCCGCAAATCTTTCCTAATGTGAAGATGCGGCCAATTCAAGCAATACACATCTTTAATTAACACAGCACATTCTTTCAGTCTAACAAGCCATTGACTTTGAGTGCCATGTGGTCCAAAACACAGCAGAGACTGTGGAACATATAGAGATGCTGGGGAGGAGGCCCTTTAGATACTCTAACAAAACAACAGATTGTCATTGTGGTCACCACAGGAATCTTTTGTAGCTGTGGACTGACGAGTGTACAGTCAGTCAGTCCATTAAGGCACTGCAGCATCAGCTACAGTGGTGAGGGGAAATAGTTGCAGCAGGGAGCCATAATCATGTGCTGCGCTCCTCCTGCATGCTGCCATTACCACGCCCCCAGCTCTCCTCTCTGCACAGCCACCCATGTTGCTCTGATGAATTGATTGACACCATTTTCCATCTTCCGGTGCTGTCAGAGAAAGAGAGAGAGACACACAGGGATGCCTGCTCCTCTGACACTAGGAAGAAGTAGCACTGTGGTCATTTCTGCAGGGTCTCCACTGGTAAATGGAAATATACTGTATAACACAACACTGACCTCAATATGCATCCTGTATAATCATAAAGTAGCTCATATTTTAACAGAAGCATGCTTGCTATACATATGCTAATGTAAAAATGATTCAGATTCAGATCAATAAAAATGTTGTTGACATTGCACGTTTCCCACAAACAAAAATGCTCATCACAAAGGCTCCATTAATGTGGGGTAAATGTAAGAAATCTGCTTCCCCACTGCAGACTCACAGCTCAATAACACGTCTGGCCTCGTTACGCTTATCACAATGACAACTAAATAAGCACGATTAGCAGTCACCCAGGCATCCTCACCGCTGTTGATTTCATTTCCCAAATTATCGCGGAGGTCCCACATGTTAAATGCAACAATTCTTCATCAAGTAACGCATAATAATCACACCAATCATAAACCAAAAGGAGGGTTAAAGCAGCATGTCGACATCAGAGATAGCTCTAGATCAAACTCATTTTTACAGCAGAGAGGTGCATTTGTTGTTGTTGACTCATTATCTAATTATAAGATTAAAAGTTCATTACGCTCATTTGTTCTTAATGGTCTGGGGCAAAAAGAAAAACACTCAATCCTAACTGCTTAAACCAAATTGCTGCCCTAAACAAACAGAGGGACCTACATGCAATAAAAAAACATACACACATACAAACAAGAGCAAGTTCCTCTCTTTTCCCAGGCTGTTTTAATTTGACACCTTGAGCTGGGGTAAGTAGGTGGGGAGTGAGGAGCCGCAGAGGAATTCATTAGGCGCGCCACTGCAGGGTCCTGGCTCCGAGCGTTAATGACATTGGAGGATAGGGAAACGAGACAGCTGAGACACAAAATGAAATAAACATGAGGACTGTCAGTTTTGACAGCACCAGTAAAGGGGACAGAGTCATTTGGGCCAGAGACCTTCAGCCTGTAAGATCAGACCACACGGCTTATGGACCAAAACAATATTAGAGTGGGAGCACAATCATCCTCACTAGGCCTTTACATTCACATTGACAGGCACTATGTGTGTGTGTCTGTGTGTGTGTGCCAGCATTGATCTTCCTGTGCTTCACTCTTCATATCATTAAAAATATCCATCACTTGGCACTCCTGCAGCATTCAGATACACGACTGCAATTTAATTATTATACCCCCCCCCCCTTAATGTGGCTGCTGGAAAATATTACATTTACAGCAATCTTAGTCTGGCTTTTAAAAATAACACCCAGAGAGAAAAAAGGGATGCTAGCCACAGAGACAAGGACGAGAGAGAGAGAAAAGTGCATTAGTCATTTGGCTCTCACTATTTTTTGTGTTATTTCTTTGAATAAAAAAGCCATTCACTGGCAGGTAGCGCAGCAGCTAAATATGGACAAATTTGCTTAGAAAATGACATACTTTTATCTTTCTCTGGGACCTTCTCACTTTTTGTCTCTCCATGTACAAGCCAGTTATAAAGTGAAGTTGCAAAAAAAAAATTAATTGAAAAGCAGTGACTTAATTTTGAAATATTCAAAAGCCATTTTTTGCTTTGAAGCATTCACATGGTTTGGCTCAGCACATTCTAGCTACAAGAGACAAGGCATGGTTTTTAAATGCTTTCTCATGCTGCTCCCAGTACTTTTGTAACTTGTAACCGGGTCTCTGTGTTTTGAAATTCTTTCCCACTACATGTATGTTTCTGTGCAGTATACGTATATTTAATAGATATTGACCTTACTGATTCTTTCCGGCAGTCATTTCTGAGCTGTATTTGCTGTGTTACATTACAACTAATGCAAACTTTACTCTACTACTGCTTTACATTGAAAGATTTAAAGACTAAAGTAAAGCAAATAAGAAATAACACATTCTTCCTCTTAGAGATGAAAAGTAAATTATTCAACAAACAGACCTGTTTATATTGTATAATATAATAATACATTATTACTTTAAAATATTAATACATATGGGGTTTTTCTGCTACAGCGTTACTTAGTCTGGTATGACCAGTAGCTTACGGTTGCAAATGGTGGCTAATGTTGACATTGCTTTGTAACTGTCATTACTGCTAAGGTCACTTAACTTAACTTAAGGATTCTTCTCTACTTGTGTTAATGTTACACTATCTGTATGTTGATCCTGTAGTTGTCACTTATGGCCACAGTGGCCGCTGTTCAGCAAAGGTTACAAAGGCTCTTAAAGCATTCCATGAAATGCAATTTATTTGTAACTGAGATTAGCAGCGCAATTGTTCATTAAAATAGGTCTCCAAAACAAAATATTTTTGGTGCGATATTCTCAGTGGATCCGTTATACAAATGGTTGCTGCAACCATAGCTTGGCTCAGGGCTTGTGTCTCCACACATAAATAAAAATAATCCATTGTACTGTCATTTCACTGCTTTTATTTTGAATAAGATGAGCAAATAAGAATTCCTCATGAAATTCCTGATTCCTGAGTCCTTGGGACTGAAGCTTTGTAGTCAGAATATAGCGTGTTAGATTCCACCATGTCTGCTTTTGTACAGTTAGAAAAAGAGTGTTGTCAGCTAAAAGACATGGACTCTACACAAAGAAACAACAATGCATACAAAGGAACAAGTAATTCTCCTCAATCACGGCTGAGTATGTTCTGTGTTTGTAAGGCCTCTTCATGAGAGCCTTTCATCCCCGTTCCTCAAAGGACACAATAAAGCTGTCAGTCAGTGTGTCAGTCAGTCAGGACACAGCCCCTGTCTGTAATGCTCTTGGACTGGGACAGTCTCCTCTGGTGGAAGCTCCATATCTGACATGAGCGCTCTCACACGCTGATGAAGCTTGGGTCTCTTGCGATATGGCGACTATGAATGGGTGGCAGAGATGACCCTTCTTTCTAAGTTGCTGAGCTTCAAATATGTGGCTCCATCACAGCAGGCATCTGCCTGAATGAGCTTAAGAAGGGGGGTGGTGGTTTGCTGACACCTGTCTCTCTCAGGACGAGCCCGCCTTTGTGACGTGGGAGTCCGGGTTGGCTGTCGGGACAGGCCCGAGACAGATTTGACAGGGCCGCTGACAAGGGCCAGGCTGCACGCTGGGAGCAACACTGCAGTCCAACACAAACAAGACTTCTGCACTCTTCACTTGGCCTGCAGTGAGACCCACAGCTGGCAGCTGAGAAGCATCAAGCAGTGTTCACTGAAAGAAACGCTGTGAGACAATGGCGTCTCAACAATGGCGTCTCAACAATGCTAATCGCGGTTGCATGGTTGGGCCTCCAAAACACAAACACAAAAAATTAAATACAGCTATAACTGTATGTTTGTGGAAAAAAGGCTCCATGCTTCTCTAAGACTTTAAACTCACTAGACACAAGAGCGCTATCCTCAGACGCCAACTAATTGTTATCAGGTCTGTGTTAAGACAGTCTGAGCAGAGGGACGCCCCTGGAGCTGATGAGATGTCTCACAAATAGCTGCAGAACCCAAAATGTTATGGGTGTCTAGGTAAAGTGAAGGGTGTGGAGGCATTGGCAGCGCAACTAGCCTTGCTCACTGACCACAGTTAGAACAATATGAGTAATTGGCCTAGTTTCCCTTTTAATTAATCATGCCTCGCTGACAGCTACCTGTGCCACACATCATCATTAGTCAAGATGAGAGCAAGTCCCAGCTACATATGATAAGAGAGGAGGTTACACCTCATCAACTAATTTTCGTCCATTTGTTTTTCACAGCAACAAAATAATCAGAAAAGAAATAATTACACCTGCATATTTGCCTTGTTTTAAAGAACTGCTTCTCAACCTATTTTGGCTTGTGGCCCTTTACAGCCTAGGCAGTTGACTGGTGATGCCTCTTTGAGGTTGTCAATGATTGATGTTCTTTGACAACATGATTGTCTGACTGGTTGTGTTTCTTGCCTTGTCAGACTTTGTGGTAGCCATGCAGTGACTAAGTATAATATTACCATAACAGACATTAAACCATTAAAATAAGGCCCTAATTGTAATCAACTGAAAGTATCCTTTAAAAAAAGCATTCAACCCAAATCACAGGATCTAAATGTCCTCTTTCAGCATTACTATATTCAATCCTTTCAATTATATGGACACCTATCAGTTCGCCTCCCTTCAGCTTCATTCAGAAGGAAAGGACTCATTTAATTTAAAGGTAAGACACTGTCCAGAGAATGCTCAACAGAAACGCACATGTGTGACAACAAAAGTCATTGTTCCAGTCCCTTTCTTAGAACTGATTCTTAGGACTTAAGAAGCCTGCAGATGAGTGACAGCTTCATTGTTATAGGGTCCACCCAACAAAAAGGCACAAAGAGAGAGGCCATCCCCGGCCCACTGAGCTGAGCAGTGATAAAAAATCCTGAAGACAAAACAAATAATTTTCCTCAAACACACAGATCTATGTTGAGAATAATTGCAACTTCTAATTGGACTCATTATTTATCTCAGTCATTTCAGGTTTTACCTTCCATGCAGGCATTTTAACAACTATCCATATGTTGTTTAATGCAATGTATTTGGTCTTATCTTACTCATAAAGGGATAATTACCATGTTTTATAAGGCAATAAACACCTTCAGGATATTCTATACAGAGATAACGTACCCAGGATGAGTTAGGCACAATTATACATATTGAACCAAAATACATGACATACTCTGTACTGCACACTTATTTTACCATATTTGTTATGTTTGTTGTGTGGAAGTTTGGGGAAATTCCTACAAAAGCAACAAAAATAATTGCACATTGCAAAAAAGAACAATCAGGATAATAAATCACACCGGGTATTTGAGCACACTAATCATCTTTTTATGGACATTGTCAAATTCCAAAATCAATTTATGTTTAAAGTTAAAGAAAATAATTTAACATGTAACATACGTGCAATGTTTAATGAAAGAGACGGGGGATATCATCTAAGAGGACGTTGTATGTTCAAACAACCTCTTGTGTGAACGACTGTTAAAACCATGTGTATTTCAGTTTGCGGGGCGACCTTATGGAATGGACTGAACAATGACATCAAACAGAGCTATAATATCATTCAGTTAAAAAACATTTTAAAGAAATCATTAATAAAAGAATAGACAGCAACATAGTAACAGAAATGTAATGTAATGGTATTGTTGTATATTGTTGTATTGCTGTAAGTTATTTGAAGATCTGAAAGATTTTATGCTTTATTTGCAAATCTATTTACTTTGTAATAAGATGATTTTGCAAAATGGGGCAATAGGGTTTTTTGTTGTTTTGATTGTTTGTGTTTCATTTAGTGGTTTTAATTTTTTGTTTTTGTCTTGTAACACTGTTGATTGTTCGAGATTAAATCAAATTAAATAACATACTGTAATATTGTCTTGCTTCCATTTGTAGTGGCAGAATATTTGAGGTGAGATAGACTACATGCATGTTGAAGGAGGGCTGATGGATATCTTCTGAAACATGAAAAAGGTAGGGTAATAGCCTGCCTGAACTCACACAAATAAATGTTCCACAGCCTGTGCCAACATAGGCAAGAAAAGAAGAGAAATTTAGCTATGTATAATTCTGTACAAGCTGTTAAAGTTTCACAAGCCATTCTGACACTGTCTACATAATTGGTATGGCATGCAAAGAGAAAGGAAGGAAAGGGGGGAATAAATGGAGAAGTGGAATAAATGTAAGAAGATATAGGTTAAAGGTGGAAAAGTGTCTCCAAAAAAAACCTCTGAGCTGGCTGACAGTGAATTTTTTGGAAGTCAACATAGTACAACGTACATTTGAAATGGCCCATTTAACAACACTGTACTCCACTCCCAGCCGATGCCACCATTTGCATACATCATATCAGATGAAGATGGATGGTGAAAATCAATGTCACTGAGATGAGTGTTTTATCAAGGTTACACTATCCTCCAAACTTCTAAAACCTCTTTATCTCATCTCTGTTGTCGGCATATTAACTTATCAACACAATCTCCTTACACCAGAGGTAGTAGCAATGTGCATTTATTGGCAGGGATAACAACGACAGTGTGGCCAGCTGGCTTTTAGAACGGCAACTAATCATTACTTTGATGATCATTTAATCTCCCAATTATTTAGTTTTGATTGATTCATAATTGTTTAGTGCATACAATTTAGTGAGTAAGAAAATATAAAAAAATAGTAAAAAGTGATGCTTCTAAATTGCTTATCTTGTGCGACCAAAACACAAACATTTGCATTGCTTAAATGTTCCGGCACCGCTGGTATTTAAGGGTTTGACCGTTGCAACAATGACCCCTCAATCCTTAAAATTTCCCATTATACCTACCTGTGCCCAAAGTCCTCCATTCAATCAAGGCAGAATCAGGCTTCCCATTTTAAGATAAAATAAATGAGAAGAACAGGAAAAACACCCTCAATTCTGACATTATTCCAACGCCACTGATAACCTTGTAGCCACAAACAGCCTCAAATAGCTTCTTTTGTTGTGTTACATATTTGTAGTGGTTCATTACCAAGTGAAACCAGTTAAAAACAAACACTGTATAGCTCCTTTAAACTAACCGCATCGAATGTATTAGTGTTAATGTTGGATTTCATTTTGATGTACAGCAACTGTAACTGCCAGTGGTGGTTTACCTTGCAGGGCAGCTGGATTTGAAGAATTGTGGGATTACATATCACACAACGATCCATCTTGTCAGGCTAAAACATGTTTGAACTACCATCCTACTGAACCAGCGTCTGGTTAGGTGCTACTGGCAGCTTTGGGCATGGTTTAGGTGTGTATAATTCTTGCAACTGTTCGTTCAAAACAACAATGGGGGATGTAATAAACAGACAGTTCATGGTTCAAGTGCCTACCCTTTTCCAAACAGTTTACAATGAAGGCTTCTCAGATGGTTCTGTGTAACAAACCATCTTTTGCATGGTGGATCATTTGTAGCCATTCCCAACAGTTTGTTGACAAGTCTGTAGTTATTTACTTAGCGAGAGATGTTGTTGGTGTCAGAAATTTGCAATATCAACAACAACAATAATATGTGGTCTAAAAGGTCTAAAAGAAAGACGTGAACGCAGCATTAACCAAACTACAGAATATACCATTAAAATATTAGCAAAATTAATGTCTGTTTGCTTTTCTTATCTGTGTAATCAAAGAAAAAACTAGATATAAATCTCTAATATATTACACCTAATGTCAGTTCTTTTATGATTTTGTAACACACACCGTTTAAACGGTATTGCTTATCTCCCCGCTTGGATGGATCAGTGACCCCCAAGAAGCTAGTAGGAATGGGCCCATTTCAACCCCACCCCTACTGTAGATAATCCTGCCTTCAAATCATAACCTATCCAGTTTGGCAGTCCATGTTTAGTGAAACATTATTATACCTCTCTCACTATCAGGCTACAGAATCCTTCCCTTTGTCTGCATGATTAGCTAATGGTTCCTCATTATGTAGGGGTGGGCTGAATTTGCATTTCAAGCCTTTGTGACTCCCACCTTTACTCCAGTCCACTAATCATAAAAATGTAATGCTTTAGAGCACATAGGCCACACTGTGATGTAACGGGAATCACACGCTCAGGGCCTAATCCACTGCCAGTGGTTACAGTTTGGAGGTCGCTAAGGCATCTCTGCATGTGACTTTCCACATGCTTACCCTTTCAAACCTCCTCATATCAGCCTGAAAGTGACTTCAACCAAGTGTGCATCCTCTCCTAGTGAAATGTTGCACCACAGGGATAAAATGACAGACCATTTATAAAACAGGAAGAGGAGCAAACTAGCTAATGCTTACCATAGCTATTTCTGGAAGAGGATGTCTGCAGATAAAGAACTGTCAAGCTAACAGGTTCACAATAAAAGGCTTCCTTAATGCAGAGACACACCAAGTTTTGCATCTGTGATCACTGATGATGCTGCAGACAATCACACGCCATGCTTTAAGTTCCCCACCATGTAGCTGGTGTCAGCGCTGGGAAGGCGTCCAAACCCACAGTACATTTCTGCAATGGAACATTTGTTTGTTTTTAGTGGGGGCGCAGGACCCCAACATGCTCCTACATTTTTCTGTCCTGCCACATTGCATGACAGTTTATTTTGGGAAGCGCAGGTTGGCACCTGAGACAAAGCTGACACAGCACTTGGTGTCACTTCAATGAGGCCAGTTGGTGGCATGACAATGCCTCTGGCCATGCAATGCTACAAGATGGACAACACTGCGCTGAATATCTTGGCAAAGTAGAACAAGACGCATCAGCTGTTTCATCTTTGTCTCTAAATTTGAGACTGATACTGATATTTTATCTTAGATTACTGGTCATTAATAACAACTGAATTGCTTTGATGGCCTGTTTGCCAGTTCAGGGTGTTTCCTGGCTCACACCCAAGCTTGCTGGGAAGAGATCCAGCGCATCTAGCTCCCATATTAAGAACAATTGGGAAAGACAACTGTTGGATAAATGAAAACCTGAAAGTAAAACTGAATTGTAGTATTTGTGATTCATATTTTCTTACTCAGAAATTAAGGGATGAAACAAATCATGCTTACCGTAAAAAATTTCAAAAATAATTCATTTCAAACGAATATAAATTAGTTTTTAATCAATGTAGAACTCACTTTATTTGCAGTCACTGTGTCACTTCAGTGCCAAGTTTCTGTAAGGAAGTTGCATTTTACACAGCCCCACAATTTTTTCTCTATGGTGGTAAATTGAAAATGCGTTCTCAAGTTATTTGTCAGATGGTTTAGTGTTATATTTTCTCCGTTCCGTACAGCCTGTGCTCCATTTTTGCGTCAGCATTATACACTCCCCACTGGAGTGCAAGGCACCACCTGTTGAATTCATAAACTGTGAATTTTTAACTATTACAGATGAATGAATGAATTTTCAATGTATTTCCACATTTGGACAGTAGTTAAAATTAATAATAATAATAATAATAATAATGATAATAATAACAATATTAAACTAAACCCCATTCTCAATTACGTTTAGAAACTTTTAGAAAGTAATTGAGAATAAAGTTTAGTTGTATGGGAACAACATTTTTAGAAGACAGGGCTGGAATAGGGCTCTACATTTATCTTATTCATTTTTAAATGTAAGGCATGTTTCTAAATAATCGCCCCTCTGAGTGTATTTTTATCACAGCCTGTGGAATGACAAAGAGATGAGAAGCAGCAGTTGAATGAGCCTTTGCGGGATGCTTAATGTTGGTCGGTGAGGAGGGCTGCTGGTGAGAGTCAGCAGATCTGTGGATGCCACTACTGCCAGTCAAAGAAATCAAAATAATTTGTATGATACACTGATTTGGACTGGGATTGAACATTGCATACTTGGAGGACAAAACAAATAGATAACACTCATATGATACCTTTGTCTTAAAGCACAACCTTGGAGACCAGTTTCCCCGTAGTGGGTATTTAAAATGCTACATTCCAGGAATAAAAATGTAAATGGACTGTTCTTATATAGCGCTTTTCTAGTCTTAACGACTACTCAAAGTGCTTTTACATGCTACAGGAACCATTCACACACTGTGGCCGAGGCTGCCGTACAAGGTGTCAGCTGCTCATCAGATAAACACACACACATTTACACTACGATGGCACAGCATTGGGAGCAACTCAGGGTTCAGTGTCTTGCCCAAGGACACGGGATAGAACCACCAAACTTCCAATTGCCAGGCAACCACTCTACCAATGAGCCACAGCCGCCCAAGTGTTGTATAAATGTATAAATACACTCCACACACTCAGAAGTAAACGGTGAATGCATATTCTGTTTCTTATAATGCAATGGAAACTGCAATAAGATTACTGGCTGAAATGACTATTTAAAAAATACACACAAACATACCCCTACACCCCTACATCCCTACACCCCTACACACACACACACACACACACACACACACTTGTACTGTAAAGTGACAGAGCAACTGCTTTGCTGTGTTAAGTATCAGATGCAAATGAAAAGAGAAAATCTATCATGACTCTAATGTGGCCTGATAGGAGGGGGCGCACTCTCCACTGAGGAGCCAAGCGATGTGAGGAGGGTGATGTATGGAGGAGCTGGATGAGAGGTGAAAAGCGTAGCGAGACGGACGAAGGGAGGGGTGGATTGCTTGGAGGGAAGCAGGGCGGTGGGTGGGGAGGGTGGGGGTAGTCCCGCCAGACTCCCGAGAGCCCAGGGCGAAAGTGGAATAAATGTTGATTAGTGTTGATTTTGTCCAACGAGCACCCGGCAACTGACAGTGGGACTAAGCTGCAGCGAAAGGGAACCATTAATCTTGGTCTGGTTTAAGTAGTGTATATTAATTTGTGTCATTTCCACTACATGGAGAGAGGCCTCTCTCTCCCTCTCTTTTCTTTTTTCCTCCCTCCACTGTTTGAAAGCTGCAGCAGCCGAGTCACTTTCATAGTGAACATACAGTGGAAGCCTGGAGGTGGAGTCTACAAGTAGCAGCGAGGGAAAGTGGAGGAAATGAGATTCCAAACACTACATTATGGAAAATGAACTCCTGGGGGGTTGGTATGGCAACCACATCCAAATGTGCCATTGCATGTTCAATTTAACGTGCATAACAAATTCACAGACTTGATTAAATTCATAACATATTAAGAAGGCCTGTATAAAAAAAGGCAGGCCAAACCTGCAGGGACTGAGTATGCAAAGAGAGCCTTTAACAAAGTAAATGGCAGAACAGTGATATTTAAGCAATGCATTGAGCACTGGAGTTGACGCTCAGGTAAAAGATTGAGGCCCTGCTCTTTTACGAGTCTACTTGGATCTTGCCTTCATTCTGTAATCTCCACACTGGCAGGGCTGCTCGGAGCTAAATGTAATTTTTCTACAAACTGCATTCCGGTGGCCTTCAGCCAAGAGGGAAAAAATCATTCATCAGTACAGGAAATTCTGAAAATATACCAGTTAAAAATATAAAAACAATATTATGCTGGAAGATGAGATGAGGCTCTCACAGAAGAGAAAAAAGTACATCACATTCCTTGTACATGTGATGTCAGTGTTAATTAACAAATGGCAGCACAGTAAGATTCCTATAATTAAGCTTCTTAATATGATTAACATGTATCAATTAGGCGAATGACAATTTGCATAATGTATAATGTAACCACATTGTTCTATACTGTAATGGTATTAACACACCATTTACAATGCTGTCACTCCCTGATGATTCTGTGATTATGATTCTGCATCAAACACAGTAAAAAGTCAGAACATGCCTAATGTTAATCAAAACACATCTCTGCCCAGTTGTCTATATCTTCGGAGAAGACATAGCCTTCATGTCTTCCTCAGTGGATAATTAAGCAGAAAAATTGGGGAACCAGCTGTGGCAGCGAGCTTGCCATTTTCATCGCCCTGAATGCTGCTGTATGAGCATCGAGGAGGAAGGATAAGAGGGAGACAAAAGCTGCATGTATCAGAGTCGTCTCTCTGTCCACCGTGAGACGGGCACGAGAGGGGAAGCACAGCCCCGTGCTAGAACGCTCGCAATCAGAACCGACATATACATCGCCTTGTAATACAAACAAGCTAACATACACTTTTGCTACCTGCTGGTTAACATCAAGCCCAGAAAACCTTAATACAGATACTCCTTAAGATGGATTTTTGACATGCACACATTAGCACAAAAGGAATTCCTTTTGTCGTCACATTACACAATAATTGACAGATTAATGGGTAATGAAAATAATAGTTAGTTGCTGCCATTTTATGCTTATTTTTTATAATATTAATTAAGTTTATGATAATTTTTCCATTAGTTGATCAATCACTTGGTCTATAACATATGAATGTCAGTCAAAAATTTCAAGAGTCTTCAAATGTCTTGTTTTGAATAGACAATAGTCAATTAATTGAATTAATAGACAGAAAATGTATTGGCAACTATTTTAAAAATTGACTAATCTTTTACGTCATTTACAGCCCTAGTTTTGTCCTGTTAACATTCTAAATCCCAAAAAAGTCCAGTTTACAATGATATAAAACAAAACAGCAGAAAATCCTGACATTGGAGAAGCCAGAACCACAGAATGTTTGGCATGTTGATTTAATCATGACTTAAATGATTAATTACTTATCAAAACTGTTGGAGATTTATTTTCTATTAATAAACTTATAATAAGTGTTTCCCACAGGTTGAGAATTTACTTGCAGTGGTGTGTGGCGCGTGATGTGCGTGTAGTACTGTAGTTTAGTAATAATGGGTTCAGTTATAAACTAGTCAAACAAAAATGAAACATCATAAAAACAATGACTACATAACATTATCAGATAGTTTATTAAAAAAAACTATTTACATACAAATTAGACTAAAAGATGATACAGATACGAATGAAAATATTGCGACACTGTGCAGCATCTGACACAATCTCAGGGTAGTTATTACGGCTGCACGATATGAGGAAAATATGCAATGATAATGATATAACTTAAATAATAAATAAACGGATATTGTAGCCTACTCAGTTCTGCATTTCTTTTGCTTTCAGTATTTTGCTAAAATACAACAAATTGCTTGTTAAATTTTAGACAAATGACAAAAAAAGTGTAGCCATGACGTGCTTCAAGTAAATCGTTCAGCAGATAAAATACATGTAATACTGTACTATGACAGAAAGTTACTATTATTAATCTCTGTTCCCTCCTAACTCCTGTTAAATCATTTAAGACTAGGTTTATCTAAAGATAATTCTTGTTCCTTTTGTTGGATTGATCATTGCTCGTTTTTTGAAGTGTATTAATCCGTGATTTGGGGATCCTAAACATGCTATTCTGTACTATACATATCCTGTTGCAATCATTTCAATCTCATTTGATAACATTTCTGTCATTCAAAAGAGTTGTAGTTTAAAAGATTTTACAGCCAATTTAATAAAATTAAAGGTTTTATGAGGTCATAAGGGGCAATGTTATCTCCCCTTTCTCTGCTTTGCCCGCCCAGAGAATTTGGTCATGGGACCTTTAATGGATACAGGCAAGGAGAACTTAAGGCTCGTTTAGCTCCAGTCAGCTCCGGTTAGCTAGCTCGCTCTGTTATAAAAATATTGAGCAGAGAAGACTGCCATGGAGAGGGGCAACAGGCAGACTCTGATAAATGATGTTCGGGAAGCTTTCACTGCAGCATGGCTGCGTTGTTTCTATGGTTTTATTTGAACAATTAATCCCATTGCAAGACTACCAGCAGCATGCTACAACTAACGTAACGATAGCTTCTCTGAGCAAGTGCAACGCTGACGCTGTCATACACTCGGCACGCAGAGGGGAAGGGGCTGGAGGCAGCTGGTCTGTGTACGCTGTAAAAATTTAATTCGGATTTTATCTACTCTACGGTAAACACTGAATAAATAATAATTTATACTTTATTAATCCCACAAGGGAAATTACGTGTTTTCACTCTGTTATCATTATACACAAAACACAATGCTCTAATGGAGAGATGTCAGGGCTGCCCATGGAATGGCACCCTGAGCAGTTGGGGGTTCGGTGCCTTGCTCAAGAGCACCTTGGCAGTGCCCAGGAAGTGAACTGACACCTCTCCAGCAACCCGTTCACCACCATACTTTGGTCCATATGGGGACTGCCACCCAAGCTCAGTTTTAATTGTTTGACACCAGATTGTACTACTTTTGAAATCCTACCTGATCACCATGAAGGCTGCCTGAAAATGTGTTGAGCTGAGCTGTGTTCAGCCTCTGTAATACAAATTGACATATGCCAAGCATATGAATGGACTGACAAGTCAATATAGTGTAGGCTTTCATGCTCCTTCCATAATCAGACCTCTGGCTCATTTCATCCTGTCAAACACTACTCCGCTGCCCTCTGTAAAACACCCTATTTTCACCCTTCAAAAAATAACATTACATCACTCGGCTAGTCATTTTTTATAAATGGAGGATCCCCTAGGCTTGAAACCTTACACTACACAAACATGGGCCACAAGAAAGCTGGCCTTTTGTCGAGGTTGAGAGGGAAAAAATTAAACAGCAAGTCAGAGCAGCACATTTACTGAGCAGCTCAGTCGAGGAGTGGTTTTGTTTGACACTGCCAGAGATTTATGATGTTGGTGAAGTGTTTACAGAGGTCAAGGCGTCTCATTTTCCAAATCAGTTTGTCAAGCATTTGCTTATCTAAAGAGGCCTTTTCATCAATCATAAAAACTGATGGTGAAGACCAAGAGAAAACAGTCCACCTTAAAAATATCTTTTTTTCATAGATAGAAAGATTACATAGAGAAAGTGAAAACCAGGATTAAGTTGTGTCATATTGTTTCATATCCCTCTTTTCACCAGATTATTTACTTATTCAGTTAATGGAAGGATAAGGTTTCATAGGCCAATAGCAGTGGCGTCAAATTGTTTGGTAATATTTTTGGAAAGTCTCTGTGAGAACCTTTGCTAACATTTTAATAACAAAGTACTATAATATGCATTATGTATTTTATGCTTTGTCTCTTCTTAGGAATGTACTATGCCACACACGCACAATCATGCACGGTGCCTGAAAAATAGTATTCCTTTGAAGTAAAAAAGACAACCCAAATATGCCTGGAATGAAACTGAGTAAAGACAAAGCGGATGTCTGTCAAAAAAGAAAAATAGAGGCACTGGTTTAAATAAAGTGTTCCTTCCTTGTCCTTTCCTCTCTGGTGTTGCTGCACCATTGTGCTTGTTTATACTGCACAACATTTCTGTGGGCCATCTCTTACTTTGGCCCAGTAAAAATACACAGACTAGGTCAGAAGTTCAGGCCCTAGATCAACATTGTGTCCTGCAGGTGCTGTCAGCCGCTCCAGGGACAGCCGGGGATGGAAAATACACACGAGCAAATGGCAGCTCTGTGGATGTACATTGTCTCTGCACTCACATGGTACTTGGAACAAAGAAGTTATATCGGCTCAACTGCAGCTCTGAGGAGTAGCCAAAGATGTTGGACTCGGCTGGTCTACATGCACTCTAAAATATTGAAAAGTGGAACTGGGAAGTTACTACTACTGGTACAAAAAGGAGGAGACAGAATGGTCCTCAGATCTGTTTTATCACTAGAATACTGAAATAATGACAATAACATAAAAACAACAAAGTTGCATAATTAAACATCACGCCTTGATGTAATGTTGGTAAAGAAAACCTGTAAGCCAAATAACGTCTTTCACTTATAGAGTGCCAACTTCAAAACTACAAATGCCATGATACTATCAACATTAGAAAACTAAAATAGCCCATGACATCACAGCTATATTTTAATTTCTATAAATTAAAAAAAACTCAAGCCCAAAATGAAGTGAAAAGTAAAATTAGAAATGAAAGGTCAAAAAGATTTGTAATCCTTGTCAGTCACTTTAATAGATGTTAAAATAAAATTTCCAAAAGAATCCAATCCACTAGAGGGAGCAACAATTTATATCGTTACTCTTTCCCCAATGTGTGAGAAAAAGGATGTTTTTTTGACAGAGTTAGTGGGTGGAAATGGATCTTTATAACACTGTGTTCTATTTACACTAAAATTGACAGCACTGCTGAGATGTTGAGGCCGACGGCTGTTAAAAAGTATTTAAAGCGCAATTACTCCTAACTTACAATGATTTTTATATGCCGTGGACTCAAGCCACAATAGCAAACATACCTAGGATTAACGGAAGGCTTATTCAGAAAATACGTTTTGTGTAGTGTAATTATCAAGTGATATGATAAAATAAAAATAATCAATCTTAAAATCAAACCAGAAATAGAGAAACTGTTTGAACTGTAGTAAATGGGAAATCTTTTTCACTAAAACATATAACAAAGCTACAATGAAAGTCTACACAAACTAGACAAGCACCAGACCTCCAGTGTAAAGCTCCGTAAGCTGCACCTTGTACGTCTAGGTTGCCAGCTAAAAGAGAAAAGAATGGGTGTGCAAGCAGGAAGAGGTCCAAGTTACTTTGTACTCTCAACAGAGCCGAACTTTGGATGAACTCCGAGAAGCGCCAGGGAGTAAAACACTATGCATAACTGTGTCACTCCCCTTCAAAAAAACCTACCGAGACAACAAAAAAGAGGAGCAAGCCAGCAGGCTTCAAAAGGCCCCCTGCTCTTTCCTAAGACAGTGGCCGATTTAAGATAAACTGCCGGGCTTGGGGGTAGGCAGTGAGGTGAACTTCAATAAAATCCAAAATGAAAACATCCATGAAAGCACCAGGCGAGGGTGGTATCACACACGAGGAACAATATAAACAGCGCCAGTCAACACCACTACAAAGGTCAAGTATGAGCAAGTGCAACTTTGGAGACAATGAAAACAATATCTGCTTCATCCTCCATCCATTCCACTTGATTTCATGCACTAATGAGTGTGAAACACACAAAAAGCACTGGCTCTCGTAGAAAACCGGCATGCTGGTAACTCAATATCTCAGCAGTGTAAGTTTAGAAGAGTCCTATAGCACATCAATCTAAAGACAGGAAAATAAAAGATGAGACGCACGCTATCAGTCTGAAGTGCACTGAATTCTATCTGTGCCAATTTCAAAAATGTCACAGGGAAAATGATTTGGAAACATGACTTACGCCTCCTATGTTACATTATTTCTCTCCTAGCAATTATTCTGCTGACGTGCTCTCTCACAACTGCTTTAATAGAGAGACACAATACAAAAGAGAATATGACATATTCACTAGACTTGACAGTTAACTCACAAGGGGAGACATCAATGTGCTTGTGACACTTTTGCTCAATACTCACTATTATTCCACAATAGCTTAAAAAAACCCTCATTCATATTTTGACACAATAATTATTAAGGACTGCTTAGAATTACTTAAAGTAATTGTCCACAGTTCCTATTGTGAAATAGTTAAAACACGCAGACTTTATAGCTACAAATGCCAATGAAATTTATATGGTGAATTGTGTTGTGACTATGCAACATCAGGTTCTCCTGTATGAATTTGAGTCTGAATAGCAAATTAATGTTACCCTTTGATGATAAAATAGCCCTCACAGAGCTGCATCTGGATATTTTTGATGCTCCATTAGAAAACTCAGTATTTAATTAATTTCAAACAGTATTTAATTAATTTCACCTGGTTAAGAAGACATAAAGTATTTCTCGTAGACAGTATCAGGACAACAACAGTGGCTCTCTCATAATAGTGCAGAATTACAATGAACATACCTGTTTTTTCTTTGATTTCACACAAGACATTGAAAAGAGCTGGCTTCATTCTGTGACAGTTCAGTGCGTGTTTCCTGAAACAGAAAGTGGCTCAATAATTTAAACAGAAACATTATATCTCAAACGTATTCAATCTCTACATTGCTGGACAACAAGGCTGCCGACCATAATTTCCGTTTTTTAGATAAATACTGCAGTATTTTTATACAGGAACAGATAATACTAAACTAAACTATTTTCGAATAGATGTATAACAATTATATATGTAGCCAACACATGTGCTCCAGTAGTATTAAATGTACCTACATACAAAGTAAAACATAGTATTTAGATTTATATTTTGTCCTGTCAAATTATACAATTCATATATATCTATATATATATTTACCAACGTAAACAATTAAACAAAACATTTGAAATGTATAACTTTTGTCAATCAGCTTTACTGAATTTATTGTGGATTACACAAGATGGATGCAATTTTAAATTGTGTATCACAAGTAATAAAGTTGCACTGTATTTACTAAACCGCGCAGTTAAGCTGTGAGCCACTTTAAACTGTTATACTCACCATTACATGTCTTACTTTAGAAAATAAAATATCAGCTATAATGTTTTTGATACCCTTGACTGTTAAGGTGTGAAGTGCGTTTAAATACTCTCCGTGGGCGACATATTGGCATGTCACAGCAACATTCACACTTTTATTTTCTCTTTCAGCGGCGACTTATTTAAATGTGAAGCAAACTAGTGATTTGCATGCCATCGTTGTTTACATCGTTTTATAGTCCCATCTACACTGCATAGTATTGTAAATTTAGAAATGTCCATATATATTTTTTTCTTTCCCCTTCTTTTTTAAATGTGTAGGCTATTTAGTTTGCCGCCGCCTCCTCCTGACAGTGGAAGAAGAGACTGAATCGGAGCAAATCGTTACCTGGCTTGGGCTTCGTCCAGACTTTGATCCGTGATGGTCATAATTTGCTGTAAAATGTCTCCAATGTCCTGTTTTCTTCCGTCTCCGTCCGTTCCTCCGGTGCCTTCCTGCATATGCTGCGGCAGGCCGGGGTGCCCTGCCATGCCTACCCCCGTGTGAGAGTGCATCAGCCTCGTCTGCTCGTCCATCTCTTCTGCTTCTTATCTACTTCTCTGCAGCGCTGCTAAAATCCTGCAAAAATACATAAAACAAAAAAGAAGGGGAAAAATCCCGGGTGTGTGATATTTTCGCGCACCCGGTTGTTCCTCGCAGGGGCTTTTTGTAGCGGGGGTATCAGAGGGGAAAGCGGAGATATGAGCCCTCCTGCTCTCTGGCTGTCTCTCTCAGCTGGTCGGAGCTGAATGTGAAATCTGATCTGAACTGCCGTTGCCTTCACTGGAGTAGGGTGTGCGTAAAAGAAATAGGCAGCTTTCTAATAGCACTAACGTTAACCAGGACACGTTTTCTTGTAATGTTGCGCCGTGATCCAAAACCTGCTCTTTCTGCCAAATTACAAAAAGTGTCTGTGAGAAATAATAAGTGTGGATTTATTTAACTCACTCCATCCCCTTGCTTTTGTCATATAGGCTACAATACAGGCTTGGCAGGCAACAGAATAGCAAAGAGCATGAGAGTCAGACTCCGCCTACGCCACATGATTGGGAATATAAGACTATTTAGCCCCACCTTGAGGTGCCTCTCATGAAACGTCGATCATTGGACTGTAAAGGTGGGATGCAGAGGAAATGCTTGGAGTAATGACTGCTGCCTTCCAAGCAGGGAGACTGTACAGTGGCAACAGGGTGATGAATAGAGCTTGAACTCCAAATAAATAACAGTGGCTGACACAGAAGGTCTGCTTTAGTCTCCCCTTCTGACCTCAACAAGAGAACCTACGGGCTACCCAGGAGACCATTTCATTCCCACACTGTGCCAAGATATAAGGTACACTAATCATTTGTTATAATTATTAGAAATATAATGTGACAGAAGATTTATGGCTACAAAAAAGTAATTCTACTAATTAGAATCCTTATGAAAAGCACATTTGTTAAATTAATATTAATTTTGATGTCACATGATATTCTAAACATAATCTTACAATCAAACTTGCTAGTTTTGTTGCAATAGTCAGTGGAACATGGACTTTGTTCATTCATTTTCAGGTATGTCGCTGGGCTTCGCTTGGCTGACTTTGGCAGGGTCCTCCTAATGTAAGGCGGTGACCCATGTTGCGCAGCCAAGCAGCAAGGCCCGAGTGTGTCTGGCCAGGCTGAAAAGTGCCCTTCAGGCCCAGTGCTGCCTCACTGCTGCTGTTCCCCTCACCACTGAGAGCCATTCACAGGGACGAGAAGAGGAGGTGGAAGAGGAGGAGGAGGGGCATAAAAATGCTCCAGTGTGGAACTAAAGTATTAACAGTGCTTTGCAAATCATTAGCCTGGATGTATACAAGTGTGACACACATAATGAGAAACATATTTAAATGCTTAAGAGTAGTGCAGGGTTTTATTGTGAGCAGCTTAAAATCAAACCAGAGTTAAATGAGATGTTAACAACGGCAACCAGGCGACCTCATTTTCCCTGCTATGAATTCATTTTGACAGTGTCATTTCATTGTACTTCTTTTAGATGGGCATTGTTTACAAAGTGAAATTTGTAACAGCAATTGGCAGGTAAATGGTGAATGTACAATATGTAATATTCTCCATAGTCGTCTCTCAATCGAAACAGAGTTTTTGATGATGTTGTGTAGTTGCGTGGAATCTTGGGAGTTGTTGTCTTCATTGTTATACAACCACCACTGTTGATTAAAATGTACGTGTTCAGATTTATTCACGTTACATTTAGTAACATTTATTATGTTGTTGTGTCATTTTAATGAAATAGCCACAGTGTTTTTCATGTAATAACTTAGATTGTATTTATGGTGGTAGATGACCGGCTGGCGAGCAAGCAAGCTGGGGGGAAGCTCCAGTGCTTCAGTTGGACACTGTTGTGGCTTGATTTTGGCCAGATGTGGGTGCCAGCACATGGGGTCTGATATGGTCTGTTCCTAGTCTCGGCGATTTGTGCTGGCTGGGTTCATGTTGCTGTATTTGCAGGCTGTGGTTTAACTATGGCTATGTCCCTGGGGCTGTTGTCTGCTGTCATCCTGACGTAGACTCTTACTTAGAGTTAGGCAAACAGACCGGGTGGCTGGCTAACTTAGCATTAGATAAGTAGAATACAGCTAAAGTGGCAACATGTATGAGTGGGCTGGCCCAGCATTTTTAACCGTGGTTAACGTTGTTACCGTACTTCCTATGACTCCTCTCTCCTTCTCTCATTCTCCATCTGTATGCATTCATGTCCCATAAATGCAAGTTATTAACTTAACTTCTTCCCCAGAATCCTGCGTTTGTGTTGGCACCTGGATTGTGGCTGTGGCTGCTGCCGTGGTCCTGCTTGAAGGCCACTGCTAATACAGTTATTATTAACATTATTAGTCAAAGTTTGACTATCTTTACTGTTAATATAATTGACACTGTTCACCATGTTATTCAATTATATACACTGCTATAAATATTTTGAGTCAAATTTCTATATTTATTATAGCAGTGTTTCCGACATGCAGTTTGAAAATTGACTTGTGGTGGTGGGTGGCACAGGATGTGACGGTGTGGCAAGTGAAGGCAGGGTTCAGTAATAAACTAGTCATACAAAGGTTTATGAACTATTTATTAAAAACAATGACTACTTAACATTTACAGATAATTTAGAAAGAAATAATTATGTACATATTAAGCAAACTAGACTAGATGTCAATTAAATCTGGATGGTTTGTCCAATAACTTAAAATTATGACCCTTACAGAAAGTTACTCAACACTGTCTCCTTCTAACTCCAGTTAAATCACATTAGACTAACACTATCTAAAATGAATTGTTAATTTTGTTTGTTTACGCCATTATAAATATAAGCGTGAGTGAAGGAGACTGAGCGTATATCAAATGTGTATTGTATTCGGATGTACAATGTTTTTTTTTTTTTTAAATACAATGTTTTTCAATGCTGTAATCTGATAAAATGCCCCTACCAGCCTGGACCTGCAGTTTCTTTTCGGAGACTTTGCACAGTAATTCCAGAACACTATATCCGTAACTGAGTGGTTATTTTTTAATCTTTTCATATGAAAAGGTATTGTTTTGCTGTAAGCCCCGGCTATCTTGACTTCCAAAATTTTGCAGGGTGAGTGCAGGGCTGGACTGTGATAAAAAAATCAGCCCTGGACTTTTGAGAACCAGTCCAGCCACCACAATTAGCTGGACACCCCTCCTTGCGGTCCCCTTCAACAGATTTACAGGGTTCAAAAGTAGAACAAAAAGTAACATTCACTAGCTATTTTGTTGGTGGGGAAAAAGTTAATTTTGAACCCTGCATACCAGTATGGAGGACCGTGTCTTTCATATTTAAAAATAAATACAGAAATAAATAAATGCTCAATAAATAAATAAGCACACAATTAATTGCCCCAAAAAATACAATGAAGAAATAAATGTAGGTAGAAATTAAATTATACAGTGAGACATAAATGTATATATCTCTTTAATTAGCTTCTTTATTTATTCACCTTTGTAATAATTACCTTATTTATTTATTGTCCGTTATAATCTTCAACTTTATTTATTCCTTACTTATTTTTTAAATGTATTTATTTCTGTGTGTGTTTAATTTTTTTGTCTGTTTTATTCTTCCGTTGCATTTTCTACCCTATTTATTTTCACCCCAGGTATTTATTTCTGCCTGTCACTTTTACATTTCTGCCTGTCACTTTTACATTTCTACATGCATTTCTGCCTCATTATGCAAATGAGGAGGGGCGGGTCTTAAGGGGTTAACTTCTGCCCATTGGTTGGTTAGCATTTTACTCCCTCGGTCAATCTACATGCCACCGGCCACAGACACAACACAGATGGCTAGCTACGGTGAAGTTGTCAGTGAGCTCAGGCATTTAGCAACTGTTTTTGAAAACAATGCTAACGTTATAAGTATTGACTTTATAATTTTTCGTTTAGACGCTCTGACAGAACGTGTGTTTCAGTCAGCGGTGTCGTGCCAATGTACTCGTGTATCCCCTGGCCGCGGGAGCACGCATGCACACAGAGCGGAGCTTCTGCTGCCCTTCGAATTGTTTAACTGCTGCACTTTGAATTAAACGGAACAAACAGCGACGTGGAAGACTTGGCAGGGTTACCATAGTAACAGGGGTCTCAGTTAACTACATAAATACGTGTATTTGTCTGTTACATTAAGGCGACGTGTCAAATGTTTATAGCGTGGTTTAATACGTGATAGGCGTATCCTCCCTGTCCCTGTCTACCATATGAGTTACATAGGAGGTACTCAAATATCAGGCCGTTTTTTCACCTGATATTTTGGGTATCCCCTATGTAACTTTTGATAAACAACAGCAAACCTCTCCAAATTGTGTCAGGTTGTTTATTGTGACCTATTAAACACACAAAATAACACCCATGATGACAGGACAGACCCTTTGCATGTGGGGCTCCGCGTCCGTCTGTCCTCAGTGTCTTATCTCTCTCGCTCTCCACCTCTCCTCTCCGTCGCTCCGGTAGCAACTGTTGAGGACGGAGCCCGGGGCTTTGCCGTGCACGAACACACACATTTAGTGCCTGACGCGTATGCACACGCACTCCGCGACGCGAATTTCTACTGGCGATCCAGGCGCGCAACGCGTGGGGGGTTTCCCTTGCTAGAAGCGGCCCGGGAGTGGGCTTCTAACGGCGAACAGGTTGATTAGTATTTCTCACGGCGGTGTGTGTGTGTGTGTGTGTGTGTAACCTATGTGATGGCACTGCATGAAGGACTATCATCAATATCAATATCAATATCATTTTTCACCTGATATTTTATGTATCCCATCCCTAACATGCAAAGGGTCTGTCCTGTCATCATGGGTGTTATTTTGTGTGTTTAATAGGTCACAATAAACAACCTGACACAATTTGGAGAGGTTTGCTGTTGTTTATCAAAAGTTACATAGGGGATACCCAAATATCAGGTGAAAAAACGGCCTGATATTTGAGTACCTCCTATGTAACTCATATGGTAGACAGGGACAGGGAGGATACGCCTATCACTCGATATTAAACCACGCTATAAACATTTGACACGTCGCCTTAATGTAACAGACAAATACACGTATTTATGTAGTTAACTGAGACCCCTGTTACTATGGTAACCCTGCCGAGTCTTCCACGTCGCTGTTTGTTCCGTTTAATTCAAAGTGCAGCAGTTAAACAATTCGAAGGGCAGCAGAAGCTCCACTCTGTGTGCATGCGCGCGCTCCGCGGCCAGGGGATACACGTACATTGGCACGACACCGCTGACTGAAACACACGTTCTGTCAGAGCGTCTAAACGAAAAATTATAAAGTCAATACTTATAACGTTAGCATTGTTTTCAAAAACAGTTGCTAAATGCCTGAGCTCACTGACAACTTCACCGTAGCTAGCCATCTGTGTTGTGTCTGTGGCCGGTGGCATGTAGATTGACCGAGGGAGTAAAATGCTAACCAACCAATTGGCAGAAGTTAACTCCTTAAGACCCGCCCCTCCTCATTTGCATAATGAGGCAGAAATGCATGTAGAAATGTAAAAGTGACAGGCAGAAATGTAAAAGTGACAGGCAGAAATAAATACCTGGGGTGAAAATAAATAGGGTAGAAAATGCAACGGAAGAATAAAACAGACAAAAAAATCAAACACACACAGAAATAAATACATTTAAAAAATAAGTAAGGAATAAATAAAGTTGAAGATTATAACGGACAATAAATAAATAAGGTAATTATTACAAAGGTGAATAAATAAAGAAGCTAATTAAAAGAGATATATACATTTATGTCTCACTGTATAATTTAATTTCTACCTACATTTATTTCTTCATTGTATTTTTTGGGGCAATTAATTGTGTGCTTATTTATTTATTGAGCATTTATTTATTTCTGTATTTATTTTTAAATATGAAAGACACGGTCCTCCATATACCAGCCCCTAATACTGCAACTTAGCTGAATGGGAAGTAAGAGAGTATGATAGTTTACTCACTGAGTCAAAAAGGCTGCCTGGCTCTTGATGGCATGATGACTAAAGGTTGAGGGTGGAGCATGGTGTCATCCGGATGTCTTGTATAGTAAACAAGTGACAAGTCTGTAAATTAAACTAAAGCTGCATTTTGTACACATTATTGTTATGCAACTTGTGTTATAGTGGAATGTGGATAAATCAAAAAAAGTATTATATTTGCAAATGCCTTAGCTTGCTAACACATAGCTAACATTAGCTTACTAACAGCTAACTTGTCCTCTTAGAGGACAAGTATGTATGACTAGTTTATTACTGAACAAAGGGTGCTAAAATAATCATTTGACATGCCTAAATCTCATGTTTTTAGCTAACAGGAACTTTGTAGAGTTGTTTTCCTGTCGGTGGGGTTGGGACTTCAAGGAGAATTCCGGCCAATTTTTATGTTAATCTTGATCGCTATAAATATGCGAGTACTTTCGATTTAAAAAAATCTTACCCGAATCGGTGCAGGCAACACAGAGTAGCTGCAGCTACGTGTACAAGCTTCCACTGAGCTAAAACGGCAGTTAACGGGGCAAGTTTTAGAGAGCCTTTGTGCCTATTAATATGGCTCTTACGGAACATCAAGATGCATTTCAAGTCAGACATTGTTTAAATTCACCTAGCCTGTCTCGATCTTGCCGGTGGTAGCTTGCCTGTCTATTCAGCTGTTGTTTCAGACAAAGAGTGCAACCCTCCACCTTCCCTTCCACCTCCAATCATCTACTCCAGCTGACCGGTCCGGAACCTCCTTTGGGCTCCTTTGTCGCCACTACCGGTGTCTAGATTCCATCGGGGGTTATGATGGTTCTCTACCCATATATACAAACTATTAATATAACAATGGAGTCTAATCTCCAAAGACTTTGTACTTTTTATTGCGCTGTACAATAAACCTTTTTGCATATTTGCAAACATGTCTTGTCATGATTGAAATGATGTCTATAACTTGATTGTGCATTATTGGGTTGAGGTTATTACACTTTTGCATTATTACACAAAGAAACCAGTCGGCCCAAATATCGGAAAAATGGGAAAAAGGGTTAAATGACAAAATGAGTTTACTAATTTGAGGTTGAATAGGTTGTACATTTTGCAGCAATTTTGAAATGCTAGCAATTCTGAAACTTGAGGTACTGATGACTGACAGGTTATTATGCAACCACTCCAAGTAAAATGAAAGCCACTATTTTACTATTTATATTATTAAGGCTGTTTCATAGCAAAACATTTTCTGACTAATATTAAACTATTTAAAAAGCATCAAGCTGCAGGTTTTCTTCATTTTCTTTTATACAACTGGGATACACCCTATGGAATTCCTCTGTACAAAAAAAAATTAGCATATTTGAGTTTGAGGTGTAGTGGCAGTGACATCTCAGACTGTCTTCCTAAACCTCAGGTAGAGCTGCAGTGCGATCCTGAATCTAGGTACTCTCCCTGTAGAAATTCCTGTGATGCACCGGCTATGTAAATTGGGAGCAGAATATGTATGATGGATAATGGTGTGGTGTGGTAAGTTTCCCTGCCATCTGCCTAGTAGTAGAATAATGAGAATACCTAAGGGGGTCTCTGTTACACCAACATCCATATGACTCCCAACATCTGTTAAGTCACGTAGCAGGGCATTTAGAAATCTAAATATATGCTGATACGTTCAGGCAACATGGCAAGGCAAACTAATCCCAAAGCTGGCAGTGATCTTCATCCATTCATTACCAGGCTGATGCATGATCAGTGCACTCACTAGTCATAAAATTGCAATTGCTCATAAAGGTCCTGTAAAATGCTTAATTTGCAGGGAAGACGTAAGCAATATATTATGGAGCATGACGCTGAATACATGAATTTCTCATGCCAGAGTACAGTCCACATTAGTTGGATTATGTGATACAGTCACAGTTATTAAAAGTAACAAAGGCAGGTTCAAACAGCAGTGGCAAATATAATGTCCAGGTGTAGGACAGAACTGCAGCTTTGGCCCTCACACCTGTGCACTGTAGATCCTTCAGGACACTGGTACTGGCCAGTGGACAAAACCTGACTGAAAATTAGGTGACTAAAGAAAATCTACAAAGAAATAAATGAATTGTGTAATTAATTAATTCAACATTATATTATTTGCTGCCTCTATTTAGGATGTATTTGTTTACTTTAGGGGCCTAATCTGTTTTACCTTAAATATGCAGCCATACCATTCTATAGGTTATCCCAACTTTTATTATTGATCTTAGTCACATCATTGTAATTGAAGAAAATTAATTCGTCTGAAGGATTTATTTCTAGATTTACAAACATCATTCTTTTTGTGGTTGTTTTTGTTTCATTAAAAAAGATTTCACATATTGTTATTAATATATTTATTTCTTTGTGTATGTCTATTCTATTTTCAGAACATATGACATGGTCAGGTACACTTTGGACTTGTTGCCAGTCTATCACAGGACAGTTAGGCTCTATTTGCACTTGTCATTTTAAGTGTCTTATATCTGGCTAACATCCAGATGTGATTTAATAAGCTTTTGTTTACACTTAAACACATAAACGGTCTCTGTTAGCCACATCATAAATCTGATTGCATCTATCTTTGTTTTCCAACACTGCATGCAAATCAAGATCAGCCCTACTCCAGTCCAGAGGGGGGTGGGGGAGGGGGTTAATGCACTTGAAACAGTCAACTAACAGTTAAAGGACTTTACAGCTAAACAATTTAGCTAGATAGCCTAGCTAGTAACTTATATAATATGTAATAATACATTTTTTTTAGTTGCTATAAATTAAATGTTTTCCTTTAGATGTTTGCTGCCATTTTCCATGTAATCTTCAGAATGACAAAAAATGATAAAGTGAATGAAAGCACAAATTACATAACATTCATAATTATCTCATCTTCAAATTGTCATATTATTCATCAAACTCTCAGTTTATTTAATTTTTTAGTTATTTTATCCAAACTTAATTGAAAAGTTTGCAGCCCTGTTGCTGGTTAACTGAAATATCATATAAAATATATTCACTCCAGTAATATAATAACATTTTACGAGAAGAGTGTGCTGCTGAACGCATTGCATTGTTACAATGTAATTAAATGGGCTTTTAACTGCTTTTAACCAAAACATGCCGTAAGACCTAGTGGAGATTTGGAAGAGACAATTCCTTGATCTGCCTGTACTTTCATTCATTCTTCCATACAAACAATTTAAAGCAGGACAGGTAACTATCTATAAATATACATTTTTTTATACATTTCTTGAAATTTACACCCCAACAGCAAATACCTCATTAAATAACTTATGGGCGAAAAGAAAGGAGCGAAAAAGATCTGTCATCTGTAGCTGCTGCTAATCCTGTAAAAACGGCCAGCAATAACTGCCTCACGGTCCGGCTTGGAAAGAGCAAAGGAAATGCCTCCTTGCCCGTACTCTACCCCTCCTGTGCGCGCCGTTGCTGCATTGCTAACAGTAGTAGTTCAGTAGTGAAGCAGCTACGCAGCTGTGCTCGTCTACATCTGTGTGTGTGTCGGAGCCCTGAGGGCAGGGGGAGGGGTTACAAAGAGCCCCAAGGAGATGCTACTTTTAAATCTTGCTAGCTTTTCAAAATTACAAACCCTGACTTTAAGTCTTTCAAGAATGCAGATGACATAACAGTTTTTAAAAAGTTTAAGAACTTAGTGGACAGTGGACAGACTTTAAAATGTACAGGATTTTAATGGCTCATTAGACATTACAGCTGAGAAAATAAAGTCTTTGAAAGCTAGGTTTTGTGGCAGCTCTGTTTCTTGCTGCTATGTGACCGATCCATGGTACAAGCTGGTTTGAGTAGAACGAGCACCAGTGGAGTACATTCGGGAGGAGGTCTGAATGGATCAATACATCACAGAACAAAGAGGAAGTGTGCTTCACCAGGGGCCCCAGAACAAGACAGGCCCATTGCTCAACTTCTGTCACAGCAGTGTATCCCAGGCATCTCACATGCATCTCACAGAATGAGGATGAAGACAGATGTAAGGATGGGTGGACACAACGAGCAGATAAACAGAGGCAGATAAACAGAGACAAAGGCCAATTGTTTTTACAGTTTATATATGCATTAAACCAATGAATAATAATGAATAAGTTTCATTTATTGTTTCAGAAGTGCTGGTAGTCAGATTTTGTAATCCTTGGACAGAGCTAGGCTAGCTGTTTCCCCCTGTTTCCAGTGCTTGTGGTAAGCTAAACTGCTGGTGGTAGCATCATACCACACAGACATGAGAGTAGTATTGATCTTCTCATCTTCAGCTAGACTAGGTAAACCCCGCCCACTCTGCCCACAATTTGATTTTGCCCTGCAGCTCGGTCTGGAAACCTACATGCTTAATTCTCCTGCTTCAGTTCACAATTTTGCGGGAACTAATCACAAACTGGTTTATCTACCTGGCGCACTATTGGCGGGTTTAACACGATGACGATAGAGAAGTGACCAAGTAGCTTCTCTTTAATTGTCTAATCATATTAACTGTACTTGTAGGTTTATATATTGTTCGTTAGTTTAATTTATAATACAAATTAATATTTTATAAACTACATGTGTTTTGTGTGCAAAAATCTTAATTTGTAAAGTAACTAGTAACTAAAGATTAATGTAGTGTAGTAAAAAGTACAATAATTTGCTCTAAAATGTAATGGAGTAGAAGTAGAAAGTGGCATGGAAAAGAAGACTCAATTAAAGTTTATACTATACATATATACAATACTCAGTATAGTACCTGAGTAAATGTACTTAGTGATTCACTGATTTACACAAGAGGTCTAAAGGTCTCAGTATGCTTTGAACTAACTTGTTTCTAAAATATATCCTCAGACCATGTCTAAAAGCAAGCAAAACGGATGAATGAAGAAGTGAAAGAAATAGTCATGTGAAACATGAAAAAGAGAGCTAAGTCACACTTACTGTTTTTGTTAAAGAAGTCTGGTGGCTTTGAAGAGAGCATACACGTACTATATATACCGGTAGTCTATATCTATGACGTTCCATTTCACGCTCTTTTTGTCCGGATGTCCGTTTCTTTCCACTTTCTTTGTGTTGGAATTTTAAACTCCGGTGGATTTCTGAGGACTATGGTTAACTGGTCCTCAGATCTCTGCAGGGTAAATCCAGGCAGCTAGCTAGACTATCTGTCCAATCTGAGTTTACTGGGTTTTTTTTTCATGACTAAAACAACTTACGTATGTTCCACCAAAACAAGTTCCTTCCCAAGGCTATTTTGCAGCACCACCTTAGCTCTGTCGGGGGCTTAGTGCCACCCATGACAATTGTGATTGGTTCAATTCTTTATTATCAGGCTGCTCAAAAAAGTCCATAAAGACTCTTCTGCTGATCCAGAATGCTGCAGCATGTGTTCTGACAGGAACCAGGAAAAGAGATCACATCTCTCCTGTTTTAGCTTCTCTGCATTGGCTTCCTGTAAAATCCAGAATATAATTTAAAATCCTTCTCCTCACCTACAAAGCTCTTCATGGTCAGGCACCATCTTATCTTAAAGAGCTCATAGTACCTTACAACCCTACAAGAGCACTACGCTCCCAGAATGCAGGGTTACTTGTGGTTCCTAGAGTCTCTAAAAGTAGAACGGGAGCCAGAGCGTTCAGCTATCAGGTTCCTCTCCTGTGGAACCAGGTTCCAGTTTGGGTGGAGGCACCTTCTCCACATTTAAGAGTAGACTTAAGACTTTCCTTTTTGATAAAGCTTATAGTTAAGGCATAGAATTGAATATTGTTAGGGAGTGAGGCGTTGCAGCGTCCGCCTAACCCGGCCCACCTGCTTCTCGTGATAGTAGTCAGATCTATCTATCATATAATCAAGATTATAATAAAACTAAAGGGAGACTTGGCATACAGCCCGATCTGGTTGGGGAGAGTTCTAGCCTGACCAGGCCCCTCTCTTTACCCTGTCTCTCTTGGTTATGCTTTGATAAAGCTTATAGTTAGGGCATAGAATTGAATATTGTTAGGGAGTGAGGAGTCGCAGCGTCTTCCTAACCCGGCCCACCTGGTTCTCGTCATAGTTGTCAGATCTATCTATCATATAATCAAGAATATAATAAAACTAGAGGGAGACTTGGCATACAGCCAGATCCGGTTGGGGAGAGTTCTAGCTTGACCAGGCTCCTCTGTCTCTCTTAGTTATGCTGTAATAGTTTTAGACTGCTGGGGGACTTCCTTCGACACACTGAGCTCCTCTCTCCTCTATCTTTCTATCTTCCTATTTTATGTGCATCCATGTCCCAGAAATGCTTGTTACTAACCTAGCTCTGGGGAGTCATTCCCCGGAGTCCTTTTGTTCTTTTACCCCCAGCATGTTTCCTCGGATCAGGGAGGCTCCAAAATCATGGTTGCAGCTGTCGCCATGGTCCCGCTACACGTTCCCTTCCCTGCCACGATCTGCGGTGCCCAGCTATGTCCTGCTGTGCCTTGTGATGCTGCACAGTGCCCTGCTATGCCATGAACTACTACAAAGAACTACTACAAACTACTATTTTTTTGGGACTGTTATTGCCACTCTTCATTCTAACCCCAACCGGTCGTCAGACACCGCCTACCAAGAGCCTGGGTCTGTCCGAGGTTTCTTCCCAAAGGGGAATTTTTCCTCGCCACTGTCGCACTGTTGCTTGCTCTGGAGGAAACTACTAGAACTGTTGGGTCCTTGTAAATTCTGGAGTATGGTGTAGACCTGCTCTATCTGTAAAGTGTCTTGAGATAACTTGTTATGAATTGATACTATAAATAAAATTGAATTGAAAAATTGAATTGAATTAAAGAAACTAGAACACATTTTTCTCCCTTCCCGCTAGCCAGTCCCTCCTTTGCACCACTGTGGAGGAAGGTCTGGCAAAGCAAGATTAACATTTATACAACAGCTTCAGTTCCCCATCAAGAAGGGCTGTCTGACGGCATAGTAAAGTGGTGAAAATAAGTGTGTACTAAATATAGCTTGAACAGACAGTGTTTTTTTTTTTTAATGACAACTACATTTATTATCTATTGATAAAGAACACAGCATGCATTAAATTAAATGCATATGGAATGTATTGCATTGCATTTCTCCACATAATTACATTCCTCTGCATTTCGATTGGCTTTGGTGAAGCCAGCGTTTATAAACTCATAATTGTATTTCTTGTTTTCACATCAAGCACATGACTGAGAGTGAGAGAATCACTAGCTAAGTTTCCATCCACTTGTCAATCGAATTATCTGAAGTTCAGTAAAAAAAAACTTAATGTGAATAAAGCTGGTGAAAGTGTGTTTCCATCCAACGGCTTTAAAGTGAATAAAAACTTGTGCGTAATGACGTCACATGCTGTTTTGCAATCAAATTGGCATATCGAATTGATTTGAGACATTTGAGTTCCTGACAAATTATGGCATTTCTTAGCTTTTTGCTATAAATAGCCATTATATTTTGCTTGTAAATTAAATTCCAAAATTCTCTCGTCTCCTCATCCGTCCACTTCCATCTGTCTTTGTTGACATCCACCATGTGTGCAAACAGTGGAAATACTATGTGGGAAATTAACTTAAACTTCCTCTTCTTTGTTTTGTGGCGGGTTGCAACCATAAAATGACCTAAAACTTAATGGCAATTCATTATGTATTCTGCCAATCCATCAGCATTTATTGCATAAGCCGTATATTGATCAAGAGAAAATCCAATGAGACTGAAAGTATTTCCTTTGAGTCAATATAAAATTCCATTGAATTTCACTGTTTCCATAAGGCATTTTTTATTTGATTTCACTTAATTCGGATAAAAACGTGTGGATGGAAACACAGCTACTGAAGTCACACTTCACAGGTTAACAAGAAGAAAGAGAAAGGGGGCATGGTGCTAAAACAGTCTCAGAAGTATTTGCAAGTTGTAAAACACAATGCACAAATTAATGCAGAATGATTTGTTTGTAAAACTGTGTTGGATATGTGCCTCTAATTTGTGACTTGTGAAACACAATGTAGAAATTAATGCAGAGCGATTTGTATCCGCAAACACAATTCACAAATGAATGCAAAGTGATTTATATCCGCAAATGCGTTTCTGTGTCCATGCGTCTAATTTGTAATTTATATTTCATCATTTGTAAATTACCTTAGTATGTAAATATATTTGTAACTCTCTTTCTATTTGTGTGGGTACTTTTGAGACTGCGCCATTGTTGTCACAAACAATTTGTGTCTCAAGTGACGATCCCAGCGTGCTCCAGTAGATGGCGGTAATGCAACACTTATGGATACCAACCGCTGTTAAACTACATGAAGACTACAAAGAAGCTTTGCCAAATGTTTCAGAGACGTTTGGCAGAATCTACTTGACATTCCTCCGGGTAAGTTTATATTATTAGGACTGGCGTCAAATAAATTACATTTATGTTTTCAGGGTCATTTTTGCAGTTCATTTACAATTTGCTTTGTGTTGTTATGACAGTTTGCAACTTTTTGGAGTGTGCTAACGTTCACGTTTTTGTACAGTTTGAACAGCAATGCTAACTTCAAATCCACCTATTTTGCTTGATTTACGTCTATTTCCCTTTCCCAAAGGGAAAAGCTTATAACAGAAGAACTGCAAGGCCAAAATGCATGTATGAGCGTACAATTGAAACCTAAATTCTTCTAGTTTTGGAAAAGGGGCTTGATTAGCATGAAACACAACATACACCACAGCAGTGCAAACATGGCTCAAAATAATTATTTTGGTCCCATCTAAAAAAACTTAATTTAAAACAACTTAAACATACTTTGTGCCACACTATGCACACATTCCTTCTACACCTTGTCAACAATACCTCTATAGAGTTTCAAAACTCTAGTCTTAACCTAATGAGAGAGTTTTTGCACTCGTGTGCAAAAACCTCTCCAAGTGACAACACTTCGCTAAATGCTTTTAGTCACTTCTATGCAAACATATTTTTTTCTCATAAATCACATTTATGTTACTGCTGGCTCTGGGAGGCAAGACTTAGCTCTGTTGCACATCCACTTGGACTGGCTCCATTGGATGTTCCCATCATGCTATAGAGAGGCGAAGTCCTTCCCCTTCCGGTGGACCGCCATGAGAACTCGGAAAAAATATGAACGGTAATGAATAGGGAAAGACAAATTATTTTTTTTATCCCGTTTAAATTGAGCCATGGATTACAAATATGATGTTCATCAATTTAAAAAATAATTTTTCAACCAAAAAAAGTCTCAGTTTATTGTTAAACTGTTGAAGTGTTAGACTGTAATTAGAAAGACTACACACTTAATTGTTGCATGGATGACATCTCGCTGAAGCTACAAGGTCTGTGTGTATTGTACACACAGACACACACAGATTACACAGAGGTAGTGTTACTCAAATGAGCAGCTTGTTCTTTTGCTTATCTGACACTTCACTGGATAAAACACATTGGAAAAGGTAACATTACATATGTTGTGGAACAGAGCTAAGCTAGCTAACTAGCTAGCAAGTTGAGCATTAAGCTAGGTGACGTATATTGTGAGAGACGAGAGATGTAGTTCACTGAGACTTTCTCCGGTTGAAAATTATCTTTTGAATTGACAAACATCATATTTGTAATCCATGGCTCAATTCAAACGGGATCATAAACTAATTTGCCTCTTCCCATTCACTCCTGTTCATATTTGATTCCGAATTAAGGTCCCATGAGGGCATGACTTCAGCTCTTTATCGACCAGAAGCAGAAGGGCGTGACTTTGACTTTCTATACTGCTGGAAAGGGAATGTGATTGGCAACAATTGCCATGATTGATGTATTGATAGCCAATGAAAGCTTTTTCTAAGATGGCTGCTGAGAGAGATGACACAGCGTATTGGCACTCCACAGTGGGAGCTTGCTGGACATAAACAGAAAAAGGTGGGGATAGTTTCATTGTGTAGGCAGCAATGTGAAAAAGAGTGAGGGTTTAGGACAGCCTACAGGGAAGCGTCATAATTTTGTCCTTTTTTCATCTTTTTTTTCAATAGCATGAGCACTAAGATAATCAATAATGCTTTGGTGCTTATGATTTCAGTAAAATGAACTGAATGATTGAATTGCAGAGAATTTTATCAATCAAACAATGTACAGCATATCCATATTGACAAATGTTATGAACTTTTGTGTTTAAATACTTATTATGTAACATGGGCTTTGTCTGGTCTTTGTATGGAATTGGCAGTCTGATATTAAGCGCTGTTTAAACCCGTCAGCGAGCTAGTGAGTATATTTGGTATCATATAAAACTGGACGATCTAAGCAATCCATTGATACCAACCATGCTTGTCCATAACGGGGATATATAAAATAATTTTTCAAAATTAAGCCATTTTCAAAGAAGTCTCTCTCACCTCAAGTTATCAGAATAATAGATTTATCATGTTTTACACTGTAGCTGTTGCCATAACTACAGAGTTCAGATGATGTTGCAAGTTATGCTATTAAGAATACAAATGTAACATTTGCTCGACATATTGTAATACAGTAGTACAGTAATTGCCATGCACCGGGTTAAATACACGTAAGACAAAATGTATGTGCATTTGTACACCATGATAAAAAATGATAGTTAATTACTGAATCTTCCATGTTTTACAGATCTGACTGATCAGATGCTGTCCTGAACACCTGTTTGACAAGGTATACCTGCACCCACAAGACTCTCCTCACAGAATGAAGGTATTGTGGGACAGGTGTCATGCTTCTGCTAAGCGATAGTCTGAAGACAACACAGCACCGTCAAAAAAGATTTAGTATCCACAGGGTGCGTTCTGTGACCTGGGAGCCTACAATACCAACTTACACATCTTCAGTAGAAATGAAACCCTTTAGACTGGTGGAGCACATGAACTGGACAGTTAACATCTGATACTCTGTGCATTATCTATACACACTTTATATTTCCATTTCATTGACTATGAATAAAGTGCTTTCTTTCAAAGTAGGGTTTGGTCATTTTTAAGTTTATTAGTAAGGCTCCTTAAGTGTTATGTAATGTAAAGATCTCTTAACTGAACTTTGAAGAGATCCCCGGAGAGATTTTCTTTTACATCCAACCTGTTTAATGTTTGAGCTGGTGGGCTGCTGGAGACTTAAATTAAGCTATAATCAAACCCCAAGATTAATTAGGAGGCAAGCGTTGACTCAGCATTTTGTTGTCCTAGCGATCCATTGACCCTGAGTGCCAGCAGCAAGAAAATTGAGAAATGCTTGTTTTAATGCCTATCCAATATATACTGCATCTACCTCGAGATGGGGCTGTGCAATCAACCACTAATCCATTAGACAGAGATGTTTTTCAAAGATTGACGCGTTATTGTGCTGCTGTCTGCACTGGCTCACGTTCAAGGTTAACCTTTTAGAGACGCCTGATTGTTGCTAGAAGGTTAAACAACACATTAACATGCATTAAAATATTAAATTATGGCTCCATTTACTATATGAGAGAAAAACAACAACATAAAAAAGGCTTTTAAAATTATGAAGGCAATTGATAAAGTGGGTGGCTAGCACAGGCGTTTACTCTGGGGATGATGGGATTGTGGAAGTGAGATGGTTTTCAAATGGGCAGACCGGGTGCAGTTCTGGCAGAATAAGGGCTTCTTTTATTGCCGGGTTAATGAACTGATGCTGAGGTCAAGCATTGAAGCCAATTGCAATTAAGGTGACTTTTCCCTTAAGAGCTGGCCAATGCACAGGATAAAAACAAATTAAAACAGCTACTTCTCTCACTGACATTTCATTCCAATTTTTGCAGCAGTGTGTGCAGCAGCCTTTCAGAAATAGCTACAGTCTGTGGTGGTTACATATGGTCTACATCTATCTTCTAGCAAAAGAAAACCCACACTGCAAGAGGCCGAAGAGAAGCCCTTCTCTATTAAAGTATATTGACAGTGGGAGGACTCTGAATAAGTGATGCCTGCTGTCTGCTTGAGTGAAATACAACCTTTACCTTGTTGCAGAGGATAAGCAATTAACTTATCTGAGCACTAGCGTAGAGCTAAAGTCGCGGCACGTGCTCCTTCCCTATCTCGTCCATTTAAGTAGATTGGAAAGGCCGTCCCATTTTAAACATTATAAGGGAGCAATCCCATCCATGCATGTCTTCACCTTTGCCGCCCCATCTTGTGCTGTCTCCCATCAAATGTTTCTGACTGACAGCATTTCCTTTTTAAGGGTCCCACAGCACACCAGCTTCAATTTTATGTGCAGTGCCAACAGTGGCCACGGTTAGGATGCACCACATATCCAAAGCTGCAGCGAGGTCTGGAGGAGAAAGAAAGACAAGCTTAGAGGGGGATGGAAAAAGAGACAGAGGAAGGGGGAGAAAGGACAGACAGAAAGATAGAGGGAGAGAAAGAAGAGACCCTGTCACTTGGAATCACAGTCACGGAGCAGGTGAAGAGAGATAAATGTCAAAGGACTCTCGGCGAAATAAAACAACAACTCGCCTGCATTCATTCAGGCAAGCACAAGTCAGGCACAGTTCGTGAGATTCCTGGCCTCTGGTCTAAATAGACACATAGAGACCAAAAAATAAATAAATCCAAATGCAAAGTACAATCTAAAATAGAAGGCAGTGTGTTTAAATAACATGGACTCATTAAGCAATTCGAAAGGTTAACCCTAATTAATGCTTGTGTGGATGCTGGGAGTAAATATAAAAGTCATTGGAAATCTAATCTTCCTTTTAAAAAAAAGTACAAAATGTAAGAAATAACCATTGTTGTGACGCAAGATATTATACCAAAAGAGGACAACTAACATTGCAGAAAAAGCTAAAAATTTTGGTCTAGGTCCCATATGTGTGGAGAGTGTCACAGCTGCGGTGTGACAGGTCCTCCTGAAGGCCCTATTCTTACAAACACTCGGAGGCTGCTTTTATTAACACCCTCCCTCCCTTTCCCTCAGCCCCCCCAAAAAAGAAAAAAATAGAGAGAATGGAGCCAGGGCTCTGGAGCCAAGTAGATGTTGCTGGAATTTTTCTGGCCTAATTTGCATTAATAAAGAGGCTGTTCCTTGTCGGAATGTGTTTTATCCAGCTCAAAAAATCCCTGGGCGATCCTCTCCGTAGAGCACTGGGAGAATCCAACTGTCAGAGCCGACAAGACAAATGAATCCCGGTGTCAGCGCCGAGTGGCTCTACGTTGACAGATTGAGAAGAACTGTCCCTCTGTCGACAGGCATGCTTCATTTTCAAATTAATAAATCTGAATAAAATATTTTACCCTTCATTATGAGTGCTGCCGCTGTGACAGCTTTGCTGAACAGGGCTGGGATGGGGATGTGGGGGGACCGGGGAGGGGGAGGATGCTGCCAGTGAAAACAGCTTGCACCAAATCCACCTGGGCTTATTCTGCGTATTTATAATGTTAGCATGTGTGTGTGCTTATGATGTGTAGGTGTGTGTGTGTTTTGTTTGCGGGTTGCCTTCTTTTACGCACATGCACATTTTATGCATTTTTCAATTGATCCTCTGCTTACACATTTTCCGCTCAGCGCGCTCCCTGAGCCCCCCGTGTTCTACCAAAGAGGATGGGACAAACAAAAATAACTAGCGTCGCTGCGGTACAGTAGTGATAGAATCCTCACATATTCTCCCCTCACACCTGTACATCCATATGGAGACCCGTCAACATGGAAAAAAATAACTTCAATGAGACTGTTGAGCATGATGTACTGTATATGCTGAATGTAGCTTTTGGCTAATGGCAACAAAGGAAGTATGTGTAATCACCTTTTGAGCAATGTCAGTTCAATCAATCAATTTTATTTGTCACATGAAATTGTAATTCCAGTAAAATGCAATCCCATCAGCTCCTTTAACTTGCATCGCCTGTTCAAATAAAAATGCAAAGCCTACTACTGTGATCTGCTTTACTTACACCTAACAATTCTTTCTATATTCTCCGAACCACAGCTGATCATGTGAAGAAAAGTAAATGAGGATTGATCAAAATGTCAAGTGTTTAGCACAGAACGGACAAGTCTTCCGGCAAAACAGTGTGGTGTATATAAGTAGATGTTGAGTGACAGATTGATGGGGGTGAAAGACATAATTGCTTGAAATTAAAAAAACTAGAAGAAAGAAGGAGGTGTATAAATATAACACACAGGACTCATAATCATGTAAAATTACCCCTCCAGGGCAATAGAAGAAGGCATAAAGCAGCATGGTGAATTCTATCTAGTCAGTCATTCTAAATGCTAAATTAATATGCAACAGCAAACACTAATATGCCCTTTGAGGAGGCCCGGCAAGAATTGAAGCTTGTGAAGTTGGCTGAGGGCAAAATACAATATGCTCTGTAAATTGTGGAAAATTCTTATGGGGCTGTGTATCCTGTAACATTTACTAAATTCAATGAATTGATCCTGTAATGTAATGCTAGTGGTCAATAATTGGTGGTATGAGACCTTAAATGCTCATTATTTAGCCAAAAACATTGACAATGATGACTCAAAAAAATCTATATATTTTCAACTGATGCAAATTTAGATAACTCATAAGCATTATATCAATGCAAACAATATAGGCTACACTACATAAACCACTGCAAAATAAAGCAGTGCACATAAGGACATAGTGATCTGTTTAATATCAGTATCCTTTTGTAAGCATACAAAAAAGACTGCAAGCCAATTAATTTACACCAGCCAACATGTGTATAATAATGACACGCCGCACAAAGGACTCCATGTTACTCCTTATGTAGGCCTTCAATATTTAAAGAAGACTACATGTTTTTGGCAAGGCTACGGCAATGGATGTCAGCCATCAGCCTTTCCTGTGAACATCACATCATCAAAGATGACATTTCATCAACTAACTCAATAAATAATAGAACACAGTGCCTGCCATTTCAACCTTGGGTGACAGCATCTGAGGAAATTGTCAGCCCAGTAATTTGTTTTCTTATGTCTTCTGTCATCTTTTATTAGAGTTATCACCTGTATGTGCAATGTCCCAAGTACAGTCAGTGTTACTGTAAAACTCAGGGTGTATATAAATTTAATCCGCTTACTTGTGGTATTTAAATTCTATCTGTGAAGACTAGAAAGGAAGCAGCCCTCGTTAAATGTTCAATAAAGTAAACCTACTGTATGATGAATATTTAAAAGACATCTAAAGAGGCTGACTTGATTTGACATCCTTGCTTTGACCAAAGATAGATAGAAATCACATAAACAAAGTGGACAGAGAGTGACAGCATTGTATTTGTGATCTCTTTCCAGTGGATGGGGATTGTTAGGGAGGGGAGCTGGAGAAATGTGCCAGCCCTAATGCCTTATGGCAACTCAGCCCAGCTGATAAGACAATATTTCATGTAGGGTCAGGGCCAATAAGGAGCCTTTTCAACACCACTGAGATGAATAGGGCCTGACTTCCATCAAAATTCCAGCTACACATGCACACACACACACACACACACACACACACACACACACACACACACACACACACACACACACACACACACACACACACACACACACACACACACACACACACACACACACACACACACACAGTCCTGAGAATGTAAAACAGACACAATGACTGAGAGGGTGTAATCAGATCAGTGTGTGCATAGTGATGTTGACTGAAAAGACTACCTCGTTGTTGGCACTCTGCCTCAGGTGAATTCAATGATGCTGTTTTATAGAATTGTTTGTGTAATGTATCCTTTATTTCACCCCTGTCTCATAAAAACCTTAGGCTCCCATTCAACTAAACTGCATTCTCAATTATGTTTTGAGGGAAACATTTTCTTCTGGATTACGTTTGTTTTTGACAATTTCTAATTCAACTTTGAATAACACGGGACTTTCACCAAGAAGACCTCATATCACGAGTGAAACCAAAAGTCAATGGTGACTTATTTTACCTTACGTATGCAATTTGACTTACGTAACGCTCTTAATTTACGTATGTAACTTAAGCTACGTTAGTTATTTTAACCTGAGCCATGATCTTTTCCTTAACCCTGTAAATAGTTATGTTGCCTAAACCTAACCAATTGTTTTGTTTGCCTCAACATTGACTTTTGATTTCACACGGGACACAAACAGTGGTTTTCTCGGTCAAAGTCATGTTACTTAAAGTCATGTTTCTTGGATTAGAAACGTATGATTTGTCAAAAACCAACATAATCTGGGAGAAAATAAGATTCACTCAAGACATAATTGAGAATGAAGTTTAGTTTTATAGGAAACGTAATTTTTAGAAGACAGGCTGTTTATTTAAGCCTACTGTTTAGATTAAGAAAAACATAGTTCATGGTTTGGGTATAAAGTCATCTTATATTAACAAATATTTTTGCAAAGTAATTGAAATGGCATGGAACATTTTTTTTTTTAATTTTATGAAATTTTACCACATGAATCCAAACTTTACATCCACTAGCTTATTCAGTCATTAAATTGTTTATAAAGTTATAATTAAAGAGTGACTTAACACCGAACTAAAAATGATTTTTTATGACCGCTTATTGATCAAAGTTTACAGTCTGTTTCACCTCTGACCAAACCCAACAGTGATGTGTCAATACCCTGTCACAACAATGAAGAGCACGTCCATGTCACTGCAGGAGTCTGACAACATTAACCACTGGAGTTTACAGATCTTCAGCTTTTGTTAACTTGCTTTTTAAATAGTGCATCTAGGTTCTCCTCAGAACAGACATCTGACAGATAAGATAAGATTAGATTTGATAACCTTTATCATTCCTGTGGGGAGATTCAAGTGTCATGCTCATTAATCACATAATAAAGTTCATATGGCAAATGTTTTGGCAACCAATTCTTTATTTAAACATCCAGCAGATGCATAGCAGCATGAACATTCCTTTGGAGTTATATCCCTGGTCACCTGAAGGATGTTAGTCATATATTCACTTTCATTTAGCTATATTTTGGTATCCACCTACTCCTGAAGGAAATATTTGGCTTTTGAGCTTCTACATTTTTCTCTATATTTTTGTTGACAAGTCACTATTTTTGTCTGTCTGCTGTGTCATAGTTACTGTAAAGGGTTTAATAGATTTATTCTTTTTTACTGAAAACAGCTGCCTGCTGCGGCTGGAAACAAGGTAGATGGGAGCTGCAAGAGGGAACCAAAACAGTAAAGTTGAGAGCGGTAAAACCAAAACAAAGAGCTGACAGGAACTGGAGTCGGGTGGTAATTCTCTCTGGGTTTGTCACTCTAACTGAGCCTTTTCACATAATATATTTGAGTCGTTGTTGAAGTGCTCATTTTATGCTTTTTGGCTTTTTCCCTTTAACTTACGCTCTCATACTCAGCAACTGAATAGCTAGCAGTGCTTACCTAGGTAATGTGCACGTGTGACTCCAACAAAAATGGAACAGAAGTGAGATGCCTCACTCTGTAGCTAAAACAGAGAGCTAAACACACAGGGTGAAAATAGGAGCTAAAGCAATACAACAAAAATAGTGTTTTTTGGAAAATAAACCTATTCTGGTACAACTTCTAATTGAATCGGAAAATTAGCACAATATGAGCACTTTAATATAAAAATACATTAGTGCTACTAATGGATTTTTTGTTACTTAATATATTTAGGGCCCGAGCGCTGAAGTCCTTCAGCTATTGAAACTGAAGGACTTCTTCCTTCTTTCTTTCTTTCTTCCGGAAAATGAATCACCTTTTTGAGGGGCTTAACATACTGAAGAACTCCCCAAAATTGGCGGTTGCATCAATTCTGGTGAAAACGTAAGCATTTTAAGGGTTTCGGAAATAGGCGCTCAAAAATGGCTCGCTAGCGCCCCCTCCAAAATTAAAACAAATTGAGCCCCTGCAGTACGTTTAAAGTAGACAAAACTTGGCACACATATGTAACATGTCAAGATGTACAAAACAGCTCATTAGAAGAATACCCCAAACCCAACCAAGCCCCCAGGAAGAGTTTATATTTGTTTCCCCTGATTGCCAAGACATGGGATAACAATTTTCAAAAGCCAGAAGTTTGTTTTTATTGTTCTCTGTGTGAATTTAATACATTTCTGTAAGATTCCATATTTGTTTAGTTTTTTCCTACATTGCCATTGCAAATATCCCCTTAACATTTATTGTGTAAAAGGGCCAAAACTGGTCTACGTTGACTATAGCACCCCCTAATTGCCGATCTTCACCAAATTTGATACAGAGCATCAGAGCGGAATGCCAAACAAGCGTTTCATGGTGATAGCAATTACTACTGTAGGGAATCTGCCCTATTACCCCCTATTGGCCAACCTTTGCCAAATTTGGTGCACAGCATTGTAGTGCGATGCTGAACAATAATCTCAAGTATTCTGCTGATAGCATTTAATTTGGCCCAGATATGGTAAAGTTTGTGTTCGGTAGCTAGCTAGGAAAATGTGTTTGATCGTAAAACGCGCATACGTTAACGTAGCAAAACCTTTTTGATAAATTTTGGTAAGGGCCATCTGGAGATACTACGTACCAGGTTTTGTGCAGATGTGTGAAAAAGTTGGTTTTGCACATTGCAAAATATAATGATAAAACTTCCTAGCGGAAATGGGTGTTATTCCATTTTCTGTTGATTATTTTCCCGCCAAGTTCAGTCTTCCCCTAACCCCAGTGTGCGATTGTCTGCTTCCCTGTGTTCAGCTTTCAAGTTTCCTTATTAAGCTTACTAAATAAACTTTTGCTTTTTATGTACCTGAGTTGTGTATTGTGGGTACATCCTTCTGTGTGTGTGGTAGATTCAGCTTGATTCAAGAAAGACATGGATGTAAGGGTTTCTAATGTGCGATGTGTAATGTGGGAGTAATAGGAAAACATGTTTGATGTCACTATAGCGCCACCTAGTGGTCCATGTGTGTAGTTTTTGGTATGTGTATTTGGTCCATGAACCATTGTACATCTACAAAAATGATGTTGATAGCATTCTGTCAGGTCGGTCTGGAGATGCTACGTACCAGATTTCGTGCAGATTGGTCTGATGGTCTAGAATGAGTTGAAAAAGTAGGTTTACAATAAAGCAAGATTTTTCGCAAAGAAATGTCATGCGCAAACAGGCAGGACCTACAGTATATCAGGAGATTCAGCTACATTCAGAGAATGCGTGCATACATGTCATTTTAATATGCATATGTGTAATGGGGCGGCTGTGGCTCAGTGGTAGAGCGGTTGCCTGCCAATTGGAAGGTTGGTGGTTCAATCCCTGGCCCTGCAGTCCCCTGTCGAAGTGTCCTTGGGCAAGACACTGAACCCCGAGTTGCCCCCCGATGCTGCGCATCGGAGTGTGAATGTGTGTGCATGTTTATCTGATGAGCAGGTGGCACCTTGTACGGCAGCCTCGGCCGCAGTGTATGAATGTGTGTGAATGGTGAATGTATCCTGTATGATGTAAAAACGCTTTGAGTAGTCGTTAAGACTAGAAAAGCGCTATATAAATACAGCACATTTAATTTTAATGTGCATACGTGTAATTTTAATGTGCCACGTACAGTTTGAGAGTTATTAGGCCAAACTCGTTTTTCGCCTATATTACCAACTAGTTATGGAAGTGGATGCATTTGTTTTTGTCTGAGGTCCTTGCAGGGATCTAGACCAGTCCTGACAATGGCACCCCCACTCCTCGCCACCATATACGGTTTAGGCTGTAGTGTGACTTTAACCAACGAAAGAATAAGTAAAAAAAGAATAATCCTTGGAGAATAATCCTTAGGAAAACAATCTGGTTCCACAGCTCCACTGGCTTGGACCCCTATTAATTGTGGTCAAAATTCTGGGCCCTACGCTGTTTCTGTGTACTGATAATTGGATTACAGGCCGAGAAAGGGTTGAACCTATAAAGAGATATACATACCTCAGCTGTGACCTCAGCTTGCTTTCCAAGGTATCTCCCCTATGCAGGATTCTTATCCAACTTCATACTGACAGTGTTTTTAATCTTTTCTTTGCCTCTCTCCTGGAGATTGGGGAAACAAAAATCAATACACTGTGGCAGGCGATCTAGAAGCTTGTGAATTACAAGGTCTGGATCTGGCTGCACCGCCTGCTCGGCAGCCTTGAGTAGGGGACCATGGGAGTATCATAAGAGACCAAGGGCAGGTCACAGGTTCAGGTCAGGAGCACGGGAGAAAAAGCAAGGTATTAACTGTCTGTGCACAAAAATGTGAAATTTCCAGCAGCACCGGGGGAGCCTCAAATCTTTTCTCTTCATAGATTTCCTTTTTGTTTTGTGGCATCCGTACCTCTCTCATACCACACTTCTCTCCTGACTCCCTTTGAATGATATACTGGACCTGAGCCTATGATAATGCCCATGCTACAAATCTGAGCGCAGGACATATCGACACCTGGGTCTGTCATTATCAGTTAATAAAGCTGCTGACGTATGTTTCAATCCAGGCTTCTTGGCAGCTCACCAAGCTAAATAAATGACATCAGATAAATCCACAGGGCCACAGAGCACATACCTATATTTTAACTCCAGACACTAACCAAATGTATACACTAAAACTTATCATTCTGCTTATCAGGACAGATGCAGAAATTATAACACTGACCATCAACTAAACATGTGAAATGTGAGTAAATTTAATTTAACAGTCCCCTAAGGAGAAATGTTGTTTCTCATTATGTTTTCAGCTGTTAAACAAATTGTCATATTGTACTTGTGATGTAATGTTGCATGACTGTAATTTTTGCATCCAGACAGTGTGACGCATTGCGAGATTGTTGGCAATGGTAATGCACAGTACATGAACACTAGCATTTTTTTGTTGAATTGTGGGTTTATTAAAGACACTAGCACAGTTTATCAGGTACGGCCATGCAATAAATCCCATGTCTATAAAGCTGAGCCAGAACAAAAGCCTCACCCCTTTCTTGGTGTCTAAGGAGATGTAATCAGGTTTGAAGAATTGTCACAACATGACCCCTCTGCCAACCAGGTGGCCTTTTTTATACCCTGAATGCATCTGACTGGCAAGATTCATTTAGATCCACTGCATTAAATGTTTTTGAAGGTATTTTAAAACGTGTGAGTTATTTTGTTAAAATCACAATATAATTGAATATGTTTTCAAATACACTTTCCATGTCCAACAAACAGTGATTGTGGCTAAAATCTGCACTGGCTCCATGGTAATCAGTGCAGTAGTTTGTGGAGTTTTTTTTAGAGGTGCTTCTATGAAATTGGTTGTTTTTATAGAACCAGTTATTAGATATATCCAGACATCTGTGACTTTTTGACTTTACTGACTGGACTGTGATTAGAAGGACTTCTACCCTATGTGCCTCTGCATCAGTACCAGCTGCAACAGCAACATTTGTGAGTCTGTGCATGTGTCATCATGGAAAAATGTGGTCCTGGAGACACCTACTGTGCAGAAACTACCACAGAAGCGGATGGGATGTGTGCCTGTGCAACAACTATCCAAGATACAGTCAACTTTGCAAGTGTGTTGTTGGGATCACAAAGAAGGCAGAGTTCGAAGACGTGTGTGGTCCGAGCGAGGGCGCCAAATGTAAGGGGGTGGGAAGTAGGGAAGGGGCCACTGGCAATTTCCTCAGCATAAAATAATGCCTGATTAATTTCTGCTTGAGGGTCCAGCCTTAACCACTTTGATCAATATGTGTGCAACTACCTGCCAATGCTGGACTGACTGAGTAATTAGTGTTTAGCGAGCCTGACGGGGGTAATGAAGTCACTCAGGCTAAGAGCTGCCAGGAAGAAAATCTGCCTGTTATTCCAATCCAAATAAAGACGGTTCCCCTCAAAGCCTTTATGTATTGATACATTCAGAGAACGCCATAAGATGCTTGGATACATCAACACTAATCATCTGTATCCCCACATACGCTGTCAGAAGTAGAGAGCCCATTCATTTACACAAATATTAATTTGATCCAAGATTCAGGAAGAGTGCTATAAATATCTGTCAGGCGGTCGCCTGATTGCTCTGGGAAGATCAAACAGAGACAAACAATGTACTTTCTAAACAGTTTGTTTTGAAAGAATTATGACAGAAATAACTGACGGTTCTTGATGAACAGGAACATCCAAAGATCAGACAAGTTTTTATTGCATCAGAAATTAATTCTAAAAATGAATCCTCACTCAACAGCATATTAAAAGCATTCAGCTACCGCTTGAAGACATTTTGATTTCCCTGACAACGGAGTCTAATTAGACTAAACACATCTCTGTTTGTCTGACTGAAATAACTCAATAATAGAAACTCCAAACATCTGGCTGCACACTCGCAGAATTGATTCGAACAATTTTTTCCTGAAATGATTAAATAAGACAGTAATCACTTTAAAACCAATTCCATCTCCATTAGAAGTACATAGAAGTCAAAAGATGTGGAACCTCAACTAATCTAATCACTGCTGAAACCACACTCCTAATGTGAGGGTGACAAATAATCAAATGTGTACAAATAGGATAGAATCACAGCCACAACATATCTTAACTGTTTTTTTGGCTGTTCTTTTGCAATGCCATGAGTTTCCATTGCTTTTATTTTTAGGTTGTTTTGTTAGTGACAGATTACACAGAGCTGGTCTCTAATTATGATTATGTGGAAATTACCGTTGGCTACATGCTTCTCTGATGAATGCCGTGAATGCTGTGATCAGGGTTGAACACCATAGCTAGTCTGGCATATTTTCTTTAAAGGCTTTGGCCTGTGGGCTTGTTTTTCTTCTTCTTCATCCTGTGTAGAATTTGCATATGACAAGATGGAGAAGAGGACAGCGCAGAATCCACTGTAGCCTTTAATTTCTGGAGAAAAAAAACAAACAAGCTTTCTTACAATGATTTGCTACTTGATTTGATGCTGCACTTTCCCATTGTCACCAAATCAATAGAGGCAAGACAGGCAGGGCCTAACTGGAGAGGGCTTTTGGCTTTTCATGCCAAGCAAAGTAAGGGCGCCAGGGTTAAGTGATGCGTTTCTGATGTTGAGTGGGTCTGGGACACCCCATTCACTCAGCCACCCTCTGGAACTTGGACCTAATGGCAGGCCAAATCATTTGGGGGAAGGGGACTGACTTGCTGTGATGTGTGTGTAAGTGTGCATGAATGTGTGTGCTTATCTATTGTTGATGTGTGGCTGTTTGTGTGTGTGTGTGTGTGTGTGTGTGTGTGTGTGTGTGTGTAGAAGAGATAGTCTCTAGGGCATTGGATTGTTCATAAAACCAAGCGAGGGCTGCAACATAATGACTTCACTCACCTCCCGAAATCAAAATTAAAAAGGGGGACATCACAATGAACACAGCTATTACCAATTTAATGGGATAGCCACAATCAGCCAGCTGCTGTGTGTGCGAGTGAGTTTTTTGTGCGTGTGTTTGTGTGTGTGTCAGGATTATCTTTGTATCTTCCCTTGTGTCACCTTCTATCTAATGAATAAATACAAAGACAAATATCACTGCTGTCAGGTGAAAAACTTGACAACCAAAATGTCAACTTGACAGGGGTAAATAATCCTTAAGATTTTCATAACATCAGATCCAATTTTTTATGCTGGAAGAAAGCAAACATTCAAGGGAGAAAAAGCAGGGTCATTCACACGAAGTTGACAATAGTTTTTTTTTTTACTGTATAGATGACAAGATTCAGGAACTTTTGTTGGAAAGGGCTGATGCCGAGAGACTTGATTGTTTATGACTAAATTACGAACTGGCTACGTGACCACAGTATAATCTGGATCATGTCCTGCGTAATGCATGCTCTACCCAGGCGCCACTTCTCACCTAAACTAAACGGAGCATTTCCAGTAGGTGAAATGCATCTGACATTGATAATCTCCTGTTGTGTTACATGTGAAAGGGCAAAAACTGTATGTCCAGAACTCCAAACTCCATTGTCCGAGGTTCATGTGACAAAATGTCTTGAGTCTACATTTGGTTCATTTGGCTGTGGCCGAAAGCCAAACCATTAACCCTAACCAAGTCCTTTATGTGCCTACACTTAACCAAATCTTAACTATAGCAGTGTGAAATCAGAAAACGTTCACATGAATCATTTTGTAAAAGTGATTTCAGTTTTGAAGGAACTGACAAATGACGTAATGATGAGTACAAAATAAATATTTAGTCATTTAGTCATTTAGTAACTTAAAGAAGTGGCTAACTAGTAGTCAGCACTGTCACCATTAATTTAGGCACAAAGAGCTCCTGCACACTGCCTGCGTGGCGTGAGCGTGTCAGCTGCGTGGCGTGTCCGTTTCTATTTCGGCTCCCATGTTAACAGGTTAGAGCTTGTACACTGTCTGAGTGACATGCACGTCAGAAAACGCATGCATGCTAAAAATAGGGCAGACACCTATTTTTCATGCAACAAAATAGAATATGAAAAGATGTTTGAAAGTCTCTAGGTTTTGACATAAATGCAGATATACATGTAATTTAAAAAAAAAATTAAAAATAATTATTTAATTATTATTTAATATTCTCTAGCCTATTTTGCTGTCAATACTGCTGACATTGTCTTGCTGTTGTCAAATCAGTATATATTTAGGTTTAACATGAAGTATACTACTGCTTGAGAGCAGTAAATTTCCACAACTCTCTCCCCATATGTAATTTTATCAATGCAAACAATACATGTGTACAGACAAGGGTAGCAGCAGCAGCGCCGCGCGTCCAACACGTTTCTCGGGTGCAAAGACAAAGAAAATGGCACGCAGCCGCCATGCAACGGACACAACAGAAATGCCACGCTCACGCCACACAGCCAGTGTTCAGGGGCCTGTTGCACGAAACTAGGATAAGGGATTAAGCCGGGATATTCAAGTTATCCTGGATGAATTTAGCTTTGACTCGGTTGCACGAAACCAGATTGAATTAAGCCCAGCCAAGTAACCATGGAGATTTATTCTTTGCGGCTAGCCTGGTCCAGAGCAGGCTAACAGCCAGGCTAAGATTAATCCTGGAGTCTCATGTGTCAAATCAGCGGCCGTCTGATCCGAAATAAATGTGTTTAACAGTTATTCCGTTGTCTTCTGCATGTCTTCTGCTTTATTTTCATTTACATTAGCCTACTTGTCACTATTGTTGTTGCGAGTTTGATTTAAACCCTACTACAGTTGTTTAGATGTCTAAAAATGGTTGCACTGGCACCCTGATGCGGAGTGGGACTTTTCCCGGGGGGACGCCTGGCGTGCGGCCACTGCCCGGTCCTGCGAGTCGCGTCGGTGTCCACTCTCTCTGTAAAAGTAGAGATGAGCAGCGCAGCGTCCGTGGTCTCAGCTTCAGGTTTATACAGGACGCGCTCCAAAGATTAAGTGTGACGATAATGTAGCGATGTTCCCAGATGATATTAATGGCAGACTGGTCAGAGACCAATACATTCATGATTTCATGTTCTTGTTGCTTATCCTTCTCTAATAAAGGACAGTTTGTGTTACTCCTTAATATGTAGGCCTAATGTTTTTTTTATTATAGCTTACATTGGTTTCATAACCTTCTCAATTACTCTCACATCCCTGGACCAATAACGTGGCCTATATACAGGACGTATGTAGTGTAGTTTACATTCACCACACCGGGAACACCACAATGCTCCTTCATTTTTTTATTTTGGTTACGGTCACTTGTCAGAAGAATAAAAAAAACATGAATATTGTTTTACATATGCTCACAGCGTGTATTGAAGTTGTTTACTTCTGTATGAACATTAATTGTACAAAGAATTAGACATAGCTTATAGAGATTTGTGCATATGGTTGTAAAACTTGCGTTGTGAATAATGGTTTGAAATTAAGCCTAATCATAGGGTCCATTTCCTGAAGAACATTATTCCCTCTGCTCACTTTTAAGGCAAAGGCTAAATAATAATACATTTTATTTATATAGTGCTTTACATGGTAGACTAGTCAAAGACACTTTACAGTAAAACCAGCACATTTATCACATAAAAACAGAAACATGAAACTATATTAAAAGCAATTAAAACACAGTGTAGCCTACAACTTTGTAAAAATGTGGAGTGACTATAAGTAGGTAGTTTTACATCCTTACACATTCAGTCGGGTCCGCTATAGTCTGTTGGGCTTTTTCTCTCCGTTTGATAAGAGCCGTATTTCCCTTTTTGCATATTCTTCCCCTCCTCGTACTTTCCATTAGAAGCTGCTGCTCATTGGGTGAAACATATGGCGCATGCGTCTTCTCCATCTCTGCATCAGTAAATCTGTGATCGATACCGTGGTCTATGTGAGAAAGCCGTGAACGTGCACTTATCCCAGCTATCTACACCTGGCTTGACTTATCTCCACCTGTTCATCCTGGCTCGGCAAACGTGCAACCGATTAAGCCCCGATGAGCGGATCACACTAAGTCAAGCTGCGCTTTTTCACTTATCCTGGATATCTTTATTCTACTTTCGTGCAACAGGCCCCAGGAGGCCTAAATCTTGCTGCTATCTTGTCTCTCCTGCTCTGACTGTGTTTTTTGTGCTCTGCCCTTGTATTTTACTCTTACTGAGTCCACTTTTCCCATGAAGGATTCAAATTGGATGCCAACACAAAAGATACACAGGAAACAATGCATGCACGGCGCTGGACATGATTGCAAAAGACAAGGTGGTGCATGTGTGCATTTTGCACAATGCAGGAGAAAATATATGCTCATGGGTTCTGTATTACAATGTTAGAGGAGGATGTTTATCTTTGTCAGTCATCTTTACTAAAACTAGAGTAGAATGAATCCTTTTGTCCCGTGCTTTGTTTGGATGTGCTCTTTGAGAATAACCATTCAAAGTGTATTTGCTGCCCCCAGTGGTTGATACACATCTTTTCAAATGGAACTCTGGAACCTGTATTAGTAAAACACCCATCAGTAACCACAGGGGTCGCCAAATCTACCAGGACTGAATTCGTAAAGGAAAACTACAGTACAGCTTGGATTTTTATTGTTGTAGCTCTGAGTTTTGACTATATCATTTATGATAACATTTTATTCATCAACGTAATTGTGAAGCTTTGACCAACGTACTTGCTGTAGCTGTACTAATGGTTGTAATAAACCATAGTTTTCCTTTAGAGATTATAATTTTGATGGATTGAAAAGAGTGTATAAACATAGTCTTGTAGAAGTCTCTTAATAAAGAATGGTAATCCTTTGAGGTAAAACTTGAATATTTGAAAGTTTTCCCTCAACATATTATGCACAACAACACATTTAGGTTGACATTACAATGAATGATAGTAATGGAGCAACTGACACTGAGTTCGGCATAAAGAACTAGTCAAAGAGGTTTGAACCAGGAGCATGAATTCCTGAGAAGCCTGAGTAAATGCTCTTAGGCAGATAGAGAAGGCCATAGCCATTTGGGTAAGTAGGGAGCAATTACACATGAGGATGATTTAGGGGGATGCTGTCACTGTGGTGAGGAGCCAGGACCTCTGCAGATGAAATGAAAATGGCCCGTATAATGGCAGAAGCGACAACGCAGCCACTTTGGATGGACTGACTATTACAGCATGTCAACACAGGCAAGAAAGAGCAAAACTATGAGGACAGCAATTAGAGAGCATGAGAGAAAATGGATCATAGTTACATCAGTGCTGAGGAGAATGTTACAGCAGAGGACTTATGAGCAGGAGTTAATGCTGTGATTTATAGAATTTGTCATCACAGACATGTATGTTATAAATTTCCTGACTGCAGTAATAGCGATAATGAGGTCAGCAACTGTACAGTGTCATCTCAGCACTTTGGGGTTCAGACACAGTACTGAGAGAGGTTACCCAACCTGGCATTCTGAATCATTAGAAGATGGCATCAGTCACCAAACATTACCTTAATGCAAATGTCAGCCTGACTTTGGACATGTTTCTATCTCGTGATAGCTCAGCGCTCTGAGACTCTCAGATTAGAAGAACAGCTAGTGATCAGTTAGGGAAGGTCATCATTCAAAATCTAAAGTAAATACAGCCCAGATATGAATGCTCATCTGCATCATCAGCATCATCATTATCCACACAACCATCATCATCATAATCATTATGTAAATATGCTCTCAACATTTTGCAGTTTGGATCGTGGATGGCACAGCAGGCCCTGTCTTGCATTTGCATGTGCATATTTCAGTGTTTTCCGAGAATGCGGCACAGCAATTAACACAGGATTAATTGGCATCTTTATGTCATTAGGGCCAATCTGATCAGAGTATGATGAGGTTTCTGCGCGCTCCCATTTGTTTAAGCGGATTGTGGTAATTGCTGTCATTATTATGAGCTCTTTAGCGTCATCCGTGGGCCTCCTCTCCCTGTCTGGACCCCATAAAGCCTAGCCATGTGTCACGGCTCAGTTTAGTTAACCCCTGAAATGAGCCCAGTGGTGCTGGCGTGTGGTTAACGGCCGAGCAGTGATTAGCTCTTCACACATTAACACAGTAACATGTCGCCCCCCTCTCAAACTGCCTTTGTGTTCACTCCTAATTACAGCCCTACCTTCCCAAATAAAAGCTTTACAAGCCCCACGTGTGTGTGTGTGTGTGGGGGGGCATGTACACACAGTGTGATCGGGCAAACCCAGGTATGTATTACCTCATAAGGTGTTTTACAAAGTCCCAGGGCTTCATTTATCAATTTGTCAATGATGTAGCCTACTTCTGCCATGAAATAAAATAGACATCACTTCATAGAAAATGGGAGGGAATTATGGTTATTTCACACACTGGTATTAAGGTTTTAAATAGGGCTGATTTTAGAAACAAGGAAGATGTCTTCCCTACTCCCACAATTTATGTTTTAGAGCATCCTCACAATAATAAATATACCCTGGATCCAAAGCATGAAGCATCAAAAGACAGTATTTCTAAGAGAGGGAGCTATTACTTCAGCATGAACTCAGATCTACAACCCACCAGAGAGAAGTAACAGACGGATATTGAGATATAGTGTACAATAGAAAACGGGAGCCATTGATCCCACATAGTCCAAACTTCACACTTGCTGCTAAGTTCTCTAAAGGGGGCAATCAAATTTTATATGGTCGTAACTATTTCACCCCCTCTAAATGTTAACAACTGTGCACTTGTGCTATATGGCCTATTCCCTTTGTTGATCCACCACAGCGAAGAGTCCCATCATCATGGATTTGCAATATTATAACAATCTGAGCCTGTACAATGTAATGAGGTGTGCAAGTTTCACCTTCACTTTATAAGTTTTTTTTGAACATTAATATGAGTTCCCCCAGCCTGCCTATGGTCCCCTGATGGCTAGAAATGGCGATAGGTGTAAACCGAGCCCTGGGTATGCTCTGCCTTTGAGAAAATGAAAGCTCAGATGGGCCGAGCTGGATTCTCTACCCTTATGAGGTCATAAAGGGCAAGGTTTCCTCCCCTTTCTATGCTTTGCCCACCCAGAGAATATGGCCCACCCATGAGATAGAAACATCAAGGTTTTCAAACGAGCAAAGTGGCAGTTGGTTGAAAGTTAATTGGTTATGACACTCCTTTAAGTTCCACTTACGTTATGACTTTTCTGGTTTTCTATGACTCTCACATAGGAGGCATAAAATAATAATACTTGGCACCACTTGTACCTACTCACCTACACCGGCAGAGCTATAATGACAACAAAGTTTTCATTCCAGGCCTCCCCCGTTGTCGCTCCCTCTACGCTGGTTCCATCTATGGAGCCTCCATGGAGCAGGGAACCTAGTAATCAGGGACCCCCAATGACTAGTGAGTGTCCAACAACTAGCCCTTGCGTCTGGCCTCCCCTGCTGCCTCCATTGCAGCTCCAGCTGTGGAAGCGCTGGGTCTCTCCAGCAGCGACGCTGGTCCTGCACCTGCAGCTACTACTGCTAATGCTAAAAATACACACACTCTTAGCACGTTAGCCAACTTGAAGCTGCTTTTCTCACGTTATTAGCCGATAATCAGGAATTATGGCGGCGAGGCCCCTGAAATCCTGTGTATTGGGGACTCAATTATTAGGTTTGTCAACCTTCATAGGGCCATCATTTACAGTTTCTCGGGTGGTAAAGTCCAAAACTGTATCATACTTCTCCCACTGCTATTTGAGCTTCATCCCTCAGTGCACACAGTGATTGTCAAGACAATCGATGAAACTTCAACAGAAGTTTGAGTGCCTGACCTCTACCGTAGAAAACCTAGGTAGAACCTAGGCAGTAGCCTTGACATTGTCCAACATGTGAAAAGTCCAACTCAAAACTTAGGGAACCTATCGAGCGGACTCCTGTCTCAGATCATTTTTGTATTTTTTTTAATGTATATTTTAATATCCTAATGTGTCCTGATTCTGGAACTTACACATATTGTTGAATCAACAGTACTGCTGAATCTACGATGGCCCAGACTATACCAGACATTCTAAACTCCTGTTGAGTTACCACCTCTATTGATGACTTATCCGACAGCGTCAATAGTGCCTTAACTGCAGGAAATTTGAGCAAAAGTGGAGGGTGACTAAACTAGAGGAACACCTTCTTGTATGGATGGTCAGTTTTAGGATCTATAAGCAAGCAGTGCTGAGTGCCAGGAAAGCCAGTTAATTAACTCCAATAGTAATAACCCAATGTTTCTTTTTAAAACAGTCGCCAGTCTCACACGTAATAGCACTGTTATAAAGTCAACCTTCACAGCTGAAAACCTTTTTTGATTTTCTCTCACTCTCTCCCAATTTACCATTATCTCCCCAGAATCATTTACGAGAATAGTTACCGCTTCTAAATCCACCGCGTGTTCATTAGACCAATTCCAAACAGTTTATTTAAAGAATTACCTGTTTTTCTTAGTTCTTGTCTTCTCATTGTAAATAGGTCACTATTAGTGGGCTCAGTTCCATTTGCCTTTAAAAAACAATTATTATGCTATTTGAGAAATCCGGTTTCCGTTCCTGTCAGTCTACCAAAACAGCTCTACCAGAGTAACAAACAATCTTTTGTTAACAGTAAACTCTTTTGTTAAATTTCCCTCTTAATGCTCCTTGATCTAAGTGCCGCGTTTGACCACACAATATTGCTAACTCGCCTACAGAGTCACATCGGGATACAGGGTCTGCTTTATCATACCACTATTCCTACCTGTCAAATAGATCCCAATGTGTGTCGCAGGGGTCAGTACTTGGCCCTATTTTATTTTGTATCTATCTACTTCCCCTTGGCAATATTATGACTGTATTCAACATAACTTTTTCACTGCTATGCAGATGATACTTAACTCAATTTCAATTTCAATTTCAATTTATTTATAGTATCAATTCACAACAAGAGTTATCTCAAGACACTTTACAGTTAGAGTAGGTCTAGACCACACTCCAGAATTTACAAGGACCCAACAGTTTCCTCCAGAGCAAGCAACAGTGCGACAGTGGCGAGGAAAAACAGACAGACCCAGGCTCTTGGTAGGCGGTATCTGACGGGCCGGTTGGGGTTAGAATGAAAAGTGGCAATAACAGTCCCAATAAAAATAGTAGTTGTTAGTAGTCCTTTGTAGTAGGCACAGCAGAGCGTAGCAGGAAGAACATGGCATCGCAGAGCGTGTTGCGGGACCATGGTGCTGCAACCAGCAGCAACTCTATGTTCCTATTCATACCCAACTGAATCAACTGAATAAACTAGAGGACTGCCTATCCGAAATTAGGAAATCAATGTGCAGAAACCTCCTACTGTTGAATGCTGCTAAAACAGAGCTCCTGGTAGTAAGGCCTTCAATTTCAATTTCAATTTCAATTTATTTATAGTATCAATTCACAACAAGAGTTATCTCAAGACACTTTACAGATAGAGTAGGTCTAGACCACACTCCAGAATTCACAAGGACCCAACAGTGTCCTCCAGAGCAAGCAACAGTGCGACAGTAGCGAGGAAAAACTTCCTTTTAGGCAGAAACCTCGGTCAGACCCAGGCTCTTGGTAGGCGGTGTCTGACGGGCCGGTTGGGGTTAGAATGAAAAGTGGCAGTTACAATCCCAAAAAAATAGTAGTTGTTAGTAGTCCTTTGTAGTCGGCATAGCAGAGTGTAGCAGGAGGAACATGGCATCGCAGAGCGTGTAGCGGGACCATGGCGACAGCTGCAACCTCGATTCTGGAGCCTCCTGATCCGAGGAAACATGCTGGGGGAAAAGAACATAAGGACTCCGGGAATGACTCCCCAGAGCTAGGTTAGTAACAAGCATTTCTGGGACATGGATGCACATAATTGGAAAGATAGAAAAATAGAGGAGAGAGGAACTAGGTGTGTCACAGGAAGTCCCAGCTGTCTAAAACCACTATTACAGCATAACCAGGAGAGACAGTGTAAAGAGAGGAGCCTGGCCAGGCCACAACTCTCCCCAAACCCTCCCCTGGCTAGGGGTAGGGGGGAGAGGCACCCAGGGCCAAGGTCATGAGGGTCAGGGCTAAGGGCAGGAAGGTCAAAGTAGGGGAAGGATACAGACCCGGGTTAGGGTAGGGGGGAGAGAAAGATAGAGTTAAGATCAAGACGGTCAAAGTGGGGGATGGGATACAAACCCTGGTTAGGGTAGGGGGAGAGAAAATGGGGGTTAGAGTCAGGAAGGTCAGAGAGGGGGGTGAGATACAAACCCTGGTTAAGGTAGGGCATATTATTATATATGCCCTAACTATAAGCTTTATCAAAAAAGAAAGTCTTAAGCCTACTCTTAAATGTGGAGACGGTGTCTGCCTCCCGAACCCAGACTGGAACCTGGTTCCACAGGAGAGGAGCCTGATAGCTGAACGCCCTGGCTCCTATTCTACTTTTTAGAGACTCTAGGAACCTCAAGTAATCCTGCATTCTGGGAGCGTAGTGCTCTTGTAGGGTTGTAAGGTACTATGAGCTCTTTAAGATAAGATGGTGCCTGACCATGAAGAGCTTTGTAGGTGAGAAGAAGGATTTTAAACTCTATTCTGGATTTTACAGGAAGCCAATGCAGAGAAGCTAAAACAGGAGAGATGTGATCTCTTTTCCTGGTTCCTGTCAGAACACGCTGCAGCATTCTGGATCAGCTGAAGAGTCTTTATGGACTTTTTTGAGCAGCCTGATAATAAAGAATTGCAGTAATCCAGCCTAGAAGTAACAAATGCATGGACTAGTTTTTCTGCATCATTTTTAGACAGGATATTCCTGATTTTTGCAATATTACGTAGGTGAAAAAAAGGAGATCCTTGAAATTTGCTTTATGTGGAAATTAAAGGACATGTCCTGATCAAAGATAACTCCAAGATTCCTCACAGTGGTGCTGGAGGCCAGGGAGATGCCATCCAGAGTAACTATCTCTTTGGATAATGCGTCACGGAGGTGCTTGGACCCCAGAACAATAACTTCAGTTTTATCTGAGTTTAACATTAGAAAATTACAGCTCATCCAGGTTTTAATATCCTGAAGGCACATTTGAAGTTTAGCTAACTGATTAGTTTCATCCGGTTTAATTGATAGATATAATTGAGTATCATCCGCATAACAGTGAAAATTTATGGAGTGCTTCCTGATAATATTGCCTAAAGGAAGCATATATAAAGTGAACAGGATTGGACCTAGAACAGATCCTTGTGGGACTCCATAACTAACTTTGGCGTGCACAGAGGATTCATCGTTAACATGAACAAACTGAGATCGATCTGATAAATAAGACTTAAACCAGCTCAGAGCAGTCCCTTTAATACCAATGAAATGTTCCAATCTCTGTAATAAGATATGATGGTCAATGGTATCAAATGCAGCACTAAGATCTAATAACACCAGTACAGAGATAAGTCCTTTGTCTGATGCAATCAGGAGGTCATTAGTAATTTTCACAAGTGCTGTCTCTGTGCTATGATGAGCTCTAAATCCTGACTGAAAATCCTCAAATAAGCTGTTGCTATGCAGAAAATCACATAGCTGTTTAGCGACTGCTTTCTCAAGAATCTTAGAGAGAAATGGAAGATTGGATATAGGTCTATAGTTGGCTAGAACTTCTGGATCAAGGTTGGGCTTTCCAAGAGCAGGAACTCAGAATAACTTATAGTGCGCACAGATGGTTGTGATATCACTGAGAGTAAAACTGTTAAAAACCTTGGTTTTATTTTTGACTCTCAGCTAAACTTCCAAGATCACATTAAGTCTGTTACAAAAGTTGCTTTCTACCATCTGAGCAATATTGCAAAGATTAGATAGAATTTAACAAAGCGCGATGCAGAAACTCTGATTCATGCTTTTGTGTTTTCTAGGCTAGACTACGAACAATGCCCTGTTTTCCGGCCTCCCTGGATGTTCACTTAGAAGCCTGCAACTCGTTCAAAACGCAGCAGTCAGGGTACTGACAAGGACCAGGAGATATGACCACATAACTCCTGTCTTAACCTTACTCCACTGGCCGGGCCGGCCCCCAATTATTTTATCATAGTTGCTAATTTTGTGTTGAATTAATGCTGCATTCTTTAACATTAAAACATTGAAAATATAAAGAAAGAATGGTGTGTCTGTTTGATTGATGGGAATCTACACTGCAACAGCCTATCATGGCCTTACTAAAAAGAAAGTTAGGCTTTGTACGTGAGGTAGCCTACGTCAGTGTAGTGGCTCAATAGGCTCAGTGTAAAGGCATTCCATCCTGTTATTTTGTCTGGGCTGTCGCCCGTTCTGTCGCCCGTTCATGATATATTGGAGTGAATTTATAGAAATAAGTGTGTAGTGCATTTACTTGTCGGTCCTGGGCCTTCTGTCTCCTATTTCTGTCTCCCACAGTGGTGGTGTGTGCGTGCTGACCCGACCTTCCTACCTTGAGGAGAGTAACCTACAATGGCTGCGGATCTGCTCCAGAACGGCGGCAGAGTCAGTAGGTTTTCATTAAAGTCAATGTGTTTATTTTCACTGACTGCGGAACAGCTGCGTCCCGATTCCGTCCCAGCGATCCGCAGCCCTCCGGAGCAGATACGCAGAGCTTCTATTTTTGCCGGATGCTGGAGAGCTCCACAGTAATTCAGCATACGGCAGATAGTGTGGGACAGGAAGTCAAGCACAGAAACAAAATATAACATCCGGTTAATTTTCAAAATAAAATACACCATGCTTTATATATTTTTTCCATTTCAAGAACAATAGTTACAATAGTAACTTAATTTACTTCACCTACAGCGTTTCCAATACATTCAAAATAAACCCAAAATACACATTTAGCATTTTATAAGTTCATCATATAATTATAAATATTGTACTTACCCAGAAAAACAATCTCCACAAAAAAAGGGAGATCAGCAGGTCAGCACAGAGTTGTTCCCTTCTAGTCCTCTGGATAGAAACAAACTGTTGTTGGTTTTGTGGTTCTGTTGATAGAAACTAGATCCTGTTATATTGCGCAATCATACGTGAATTTGTGAGCTCTCGTGGGTTCTTGTGACTTCAGCTGTCAGTCATGGCCACAACCGTTCCGCATCAAATTTGGACCTGAAGCACGGCGGAGCACGGAGCCGACATGCAGCGAATTTTGTATGAAGGTTTTCTGTGCTCTACAGCAGCTTTTTCTTTTTTTGAGAGGGTGGTGAGCCATATTGAAAAGAGCAGAGGGAAGGAACAGCTCCATCTAGAAGGACCGTTTTGTTTTTGGTGATGTTTTGGGCGTTTTTTTTACGTATTATCTTTAACTTCTCTTTAATCATTTGCACTGCCGGCACCCCTAGCATTTGCCTATACTGCGTACGGCACGGGTCGGCCCTGATTGGATATCATCTAGACGGATCCTGTTAACAGTCTCCCCTTTAGCTGCTCAGTTGATGTTAGCTAACTTTTAAGTTTCACAGACTGACACTGACAAGACAAGCTGCTACTCAGCTCCAAATGTCTGGAGATCCAGATTAAGGTGATTTAAATACTAATGTGATGTAACTAAAGTATAACAGAGATTCCAACTGTTGTTTACTTTCTAGTACCTCTTTTTCAGGGGTGGAGAATGTTCCATGCTAAACTTGACAGTTGCAAAAATATAATACACTAAAAACATTTAAGCACAGAGTCAGAATCTTCACTTTTACTAGCTACACCAGACATCAGCATTGCAGTCTATAATGAAGCTAATATTGCGGTCAATTAACTTTGTGGGATCATGCACTCAATTACAGCTGAAGCACTGTGAGGCACTGACAGCAAATGTCTCTGATGCAGCAGAAATATTCATGTCAGTGGTGCCCTACAAAATCCAATAGGCCTGGCTGCCTTTGAGGAGAGACAGATGAATAACCAGAAAGGGAAGGTGGGGGTATCCAACGCAAGAGGAGCTTTGGTGAAAAAATAGTGGAAAAAAGTGAAAAAGCGAAGCAGCCTTTGCTCTGTTGAGTCTTTGAAGTCCTTCCTCCAGCAGACATTGTTATACAGACACACACAAAGGCACACAGGCCCTCTCTCCCTCTCTTCCTCTGTTTTCTTGCTTCTCTCTCTCTTCTCCCTCTTTAATCTCTTCCATATCCCTTCATCTTTACCCTTGGTTTGCTCCAGGGATCCCCCTTGTCCCCCAGTACTTACTACTCATTTACGGTCCAGGCTTTGATATCTGTTCGCAGAAAGATCAACAGCATACTTTGGATCCATTTCTCCAGCTACCACTGCTTTAATAACAGCAACAAAGCCAAGGCTTTTCAACTGCACTGACTCACATCTATTTGTTATTCATAGCCACTATCATTTCCCCAAAGCACTGAAAAATATGTATGCAGAGTTGACTTCATGATTTCTCTAAAACATGAAAAAGAGCATGTGCTGTGTGGGTTTCTCAAGTACCACTCTAAACACAAGTTCTGCAAAGAAAAAAAAAAAAAGTTCACTATGAACTGTAAGTGCAACTATTTTATGCTAAAATAAAAGCTAAACAGTAAAGTACATAATGTTGTTTATGTACTAAATCAAAACAGATCTTACACAATTGTGTTTTAAACATTGATAAGCATCAAAACCAAGAATCTAAACCACAGTCATGGTCATTTGTGCATGCACCCAGTAAGATGGTTTGATGAAACTCTCTGGCCATGTAGACAAATGCAGCCTGTTTCTGTCTCAGTAAAGGTTCTGTGAGCCCCTAGGCCAGCCATTACACCAGGCATGAATCATAGAAATGTCAAGTACAAAGTCTGCCACAGAACACAGTGAAGAGCCTGCATACTGGGAAGCATCTATTACAACACACTAAAGCAGAGAACAGTACCAGCATTAGTAGAAGGGATTTCTTTCTGCTAAAACGATCACCGTTAATTACCTGCTTCTCATAGCCGATAATGATGAGATAACTGATAATTTCACATTTTTTTGTTTTTTAGTTCAGAATTTGTAGTTTATGCACACACCTGAGGGTAGGAAAGGCTAAATGTAGTAATTGAAGCTGGATGATTTAATATTCCATTGCTCTGACCTAACCAAATCTAACTGACATTACTATTGGTAACACAACAAAAACAAAGGGCAATTCTGATTCTTGTTATTTAATTTTTTTTCTAGTAAAGTACTCATAAAAGGTCATATAGACAATTTTTCTTAGAATTCAAATAAATGCGTGATCAGTCTAATCAGACATATTACTATATACATACTCAATATGTGTTTATTAGCGGGTCGCAAACCAACTTTAAAGGTGCTTACCGCCACATACTGCATCAGTATGTGTAGTATCAGCACAGTGTGCAGATGCTCCGCTTGTTAAGACAATTAAAGCAATTTGGGTTCATATTATTGGTATTTATGATTTATCTGATATACTTTCATTATCGGAATAATGCATACCAGTATACATTTCGATTATCAGCAGATAATTTATCAATACCGATAAATATTGCGCATCCATAACAATCATTTTGATATTTTTACAGTACTGTCAATTGGAAACCCAAACAGTAAATCAAATGAATGGAATAAAGTTAATCTCCTCCCACCGTATACAAACACACACTAAAGAGCAGAGGATGGCAGGTAAACAATGCTAATTTGATTAACCAATTCTATTTGATGGAAAATGTAATAGTTACCAGGACTATGCTAACTGGAAATATTTTCCATTGAAAGAAGGGCTACTTTTTGTACCCCAAACATGTTGCAGATAGATGGTAAGGGTGGATCGTGGTTGACAAAGTGCAAAACTTTTACATTTCCGTACATTTCTAAGTTTTATTTTTTAAGCATGAGTTTTGAGCCAAAACTGATCTCCATGCACACAAGTGTTTTAGCTCCAGTAGAAGAACTAATCTCTGTTTAAACTAACAGGCCCACACCGCATATCACATCAACATTCTCGTATACTGGGTATAACCAGCAGGCAGCATGTGTACTCCACCCCCTTGCTGGTAGTTACCTTGGTGATGTCAGTAGTTTAGTCTCAAACAACGAGACATCATGACCTTTAAGAAGTTTTGTTGCTTATTTATTTTGCTAGCTCCTTTTAAAGGATCGGTGAGCATAACGAAGTCGCTACAAGTGGGGAGGGGTATCTGTGTGAATTAGATCACAGGGGGTGGGGAGGGTTACGAGTTTTTGTGTTGTTATGAGATGCCTGTGGTATCTCAATTTAAACCAATCTGGGGTAACAATGCTTTTTCTCCTGGCAAACAAGATTTTGGATTCAAATCTTGGACAGACAAAGGCCTAAGTAAAATTGTAGATTTATTTAACAACAACATTCTCATGTCATTTGAAGATTTGAGACAAAAGTATGACATCCAACCAAATCATTTTTTTAAATACCTGCAGATAAGAAGCTATATATTTAAGATACAGAAATCTTTATCTCTACCTACTCTTAGCTGTATTGAAGAAATAGCAACAAAGCAACACCCTAAGAGGGGATTGATGTCAAGTTTTTATGCAATAATCGTGGGGGGATCAAAGGTCTCCTCAGAGAGTAAAAGATTGTGTGTGAAGATTTAAACTCTGTATGTCAACAGAGGACTGGAAGATTTGCCTAAAATCTCAAACACAAACAATAAATACCCATTAGAGAGAAGTTGTCTCCGTCCATTTTTAACAGACACACCTGGGCCGAAGTTGGAAACCAGAATCAGCTTTAAATACAGTCCTAATCTAGTATCTAACTGAGTTTAAAATAATTTCATTGGAGTTAGTTATTATTTTCACGTCATCAAAACCAAATTGAATCTAATTGGATGGGAATAAACACAGACTTCTCACAAAATCAACAGAATTCATATCTTGCTACTCGGTCAGAATCTTATTAACCTGGAGTCCCAGTCTCTGTTACAAAAAATAAGCTATATGTTTTAGGCCTAATGGCAGACAGCCATTTAAAATGTAGGTACTGGCATATAAAAAGTTTTTTTTCCATGTCCACTGTAGTTTCTCAGCGTCTCTCTAGTAACATCTGTCTGGTCCAGGTAGCTTTGTCATTCGCAAGGCTACTTTTGCTTTTATACTTTAAGTAAATTTTCAAGCCTCTACTTTGTTACTTTTACTTGAGTAAAGACGTTAAATCAGTACTTCTACTTCTACCAGAGTATTTTTTAACACAATTATCTGTACTTCTGCTTGAGTATGGGAAGTGAGTACTTTTGCCATCTCTGCTCATGGTCCACCTTGAGTTGTGATTACTTCGTCAGATAGGCCTACTATATACTTATCCCAAGGTCAAGAAAGGGCTTCAGCATTCAAGTCTAGGAAATGTTTTTTGAGAACAAATACACTGAACAAAATTATAAACGCAACACTTTTGTCATTGTGACCATTTATTTTTTCATGAGCTGAACTCAAATATCTGAGACTTTTTGTGCATACACAAAAGGCTTATTTCTCTGAAATATTGTTCACAAATCTGTCTAAAACTGTGAGCACTTCTTCTTTGTCGAGAAAATCCATCCACCTCACAGGTGTGGCATATCAAGATGCTGTTTAGACAGCATGGTTACTGCACAGGTGTGCCTTGGGCTGGCCACAATACAAGGGGGGTATTCTGGGGGTATGCCCCTCAGAATTTTTTTTGGAAAAAGAAACCATTTAATGGCAATTTTTGGAGAATTTTGTGCAAAAAAATGAAGAAATCAAGTCTTACATGATATGTGCAGAGCTGTGGGGTTAAAAGCCTTTGCAGTGTTGTAGTATCAACAGGTATTAGGTCATTTAGCATTTACATTAATGTAATTAATTAATTAAAATCAGTCATCACTTGATTATACATTGTATTAACTTCTTATGATATAAGAACTGACCCAGACAATGTGCCAAACATAATGAGCCACATGAAGCGACAGTAGCATACAGTGAGGAAAATAAGTATTTGAACACCCTGCTATTTTCTCCCACTTAGAAATCATGGAGTGGTCTGAAATTGTCTGCATAGGTGCATATCCACTGTGAGAGACATAATCTAAACAAAAAAATCCAGAAATCACAATGTATGATTTTTTAACTATTTATTTGTATGATACAGCTGCAAATAAGTATTTGAACACCTGTCTATCAGCTGAAATTCTCAAAACCCTCAAGGACCTGTTAGTCTGCCTTCAAAATGTCCACCTCCACTCCATTTATTATCCTAAATTAGATGCACCTGTTTGAGGTCGGTAGCTGCATAAAGACACAATCAGTAAGAATCCAACTACTAACATGGCCAAGACCAAAGAGCTGTCCAAAGACACTAGAGACAAAATTGTACACCTCCACAAGGCTGGAAAGGGCTACGGGGAAATTGCCAAGCAGCTTGGTGAAAAAAAGGTCCACTGTTGGAGCAATCATTAGAAAATGGAAGAAGCTAAACATGAATCTCCCTCGGACTGGGGCTCCATGCAAGATCTCACCTCGTGGGGTCTCAATGATCCTAAGAAAGGTGAGAAATCAGCCCAGAACTACACAGCAGGAGCTGGTCAATGACCTGAAAAGAGCTGAGACCACCGTTTCCAAGGTTACTGTTGGTAATACACTAAGACGTCATGGTTTGAAATCATGCATGGCACGGAAGGTTCCCCTACTTAAACCAGCACATGTCAAGGCCCGTCTTAAGTTTGCCTATGACCATTTGGATGATCCAGAGGAGTCATGGGAGAAAGTCATCTGGTCAGATGAGACCAAAATAGAACTTTTTGGTCATAATTCCACTAACCGTGTTTGGAGGAAGAAGAATGATGAGTACCATCCCAAGAACACCATCCCTACTGTGAACCATGTGGGTGGTAGCATCATGTTTTGGGGGTGTTTTTCTGCACATGGGACAGGGCGACTGCACTGTATTAAGGAGAGGATGACCGGGGCCATGTATTTTAGGGAACAACCTCCTTCCCTCAGTTAGAGCATTGAAGATGGGTCGAGGCTGGGTCTTCCAACATGACAATGACCCGAAGCACAGCCAGGATAACCAAGGAGTGGCTCTGTAAGAAGCATATCAAGGTTCTGGCGTGGCCTAGCCAGTCTCCAGACCTAAACCCAATAGAGAATCTTTGGAAGGAGCTCAAACTCTGTGTTTCTCAGCGACAGCCCAGAAACCTGACTGATCTAGAGAAGATCTGTGTGGAGGAGTGGGCCAAAATCTTTTCTGCAGTGTGTGCAAACCAGTGTGTTTCATCAGATTTCTGCTCATGTTTACAAATTTGCATTCAAAATATAACTCCTCTCATCTCTGTTGTCCGAGATTTGGAAAATTGTAATATAGTCTGCTGTGCATGTCATTGCTCCGCTGATATGGTAGTATCTCACTAAGCCCGTTGCACAGAAAGAGAGGCCCACTTGGGTCTCTGGTCTCTGACAAAGTTTAGAGGAGGCTGTACGCTGCTCTTCATCGGAGGACTACACGGATGCAACGCGTCACTGTCCACAGCAGAGCGAGTCCACTAAAATGAACTGAAGTACCAGCCGCGCTGCTCACCTCTATCTTTACAGAGAGAGTGGTCACGAAGTGACGGACGGGTCTGTGATACTCAAAGCACATACCTGAAGCCGGGGAAGTGCACCTGGGATGGATCGTGAAAAAATGTTTCTCAGTTTTGCGACAATTCGAAACTTCCACAGACAGGAACCCCCTCACAGTGTCTGAAAGCACAACTAGTTGATCACGAGCGTCTCAACAGGTAAATCTATAGATAAACTCATCTTTCAGAAATTTGATTGACCGGGTTGACACTTCAGCGTGAGAAATCGGGGGTGTGGCGTGTGAGCGTGTGAAACCAGTCAAATGCGTGTGTCTCACGGCCAATGCGTGAGAGTTGGCAGCCCTGAATAAAGGCAGAAGTAGGGTCATATCCCTATAGACTTTGATTGAAACAGACCCCTGACGGAAATTAGATAGAATGCAGGTTTAAGGCTTCACTTTTAAGTCAAGGAAGTTGTCACTTGGTTCATTTTTCAAGTACATAGCATATGATCTATGTTCTCTTATTATCTAAAAGTATAATCATTTAACAGAAATATCATATACCATGAAATGATGATGTGAAATATTTTTACTGATTTGTTAGCAATATCAGCCAGCAGTAACAGGCTGGCAGTCTGATAATAGACTGAAGACAGAAGACAACACTAAGACAACTGAGATGGTACCCACAGTTCTTGTTCTACAAAGGCTATTCGCTCAATAAAACCTGTTGATTAAAGCTGCAATAACGAAACCAGAGGTGATACAATGTTCCCAAGGAGAATATCCAGCACTAACCTTGAGGAAATAGGCCAGATGAGGAAGGTGTTAGTGGGCTGCTATTTTTACACCTCTGTGTCTTGCTTTGTCTGTCTTAATATATTTTTCTCCTTGTTTCAGGAAACAATTGCTGGTCAAGATGGCATAATGATCTTTCAGTTAGCTTACCTTAAAATATGCATAGTTGAAGAGAATTTATCTACAATGCTATCATGGAACACTAAGAATGGGAACAATGCTAGCTTCGTAACATGGAATCAAACACCATTAGAGCCAAATTTCTTTATGGTGACAAATGTATGAACCATAAAAATTTGATCCACGACAGATTGCTAACAAATACAGCAGTTACACTTTGCCATATATGAATGCTCCTCCAACAGATGGGTCAAAGATGTGCAGTGCACAGCAAATCTGGAACTCTTAATAATTCAGCAACTTCTTGTGTGACATTGACTGCAGTTAAGCTCACTCTCAAACTGGGCACAGATGGAAAGGCAGACGCGTCTCTTACAGCAAACATTACACTAACAGGAGAAGTCCCGAAAGAGAGCAGAGAAGAAGTGAAATAGGTAAAGACAGACAGAATGCTGCATGAGCCCCCTGAGACCCAGGGAGACTGCTCCTCAGCTGCGCCTGTTCCGCTGCTAACAGCTTGAGGTGCTGTGCCACATGCTGCTGGAGACACATCCTCCTGTTCACCAGTTTAATTTGTGCTGAAATTAGAGTACAGCCAAAATGTAATGTAATGAGTGACTGGACCCAAAACACAACACACAAACACAAGCTACCCCAATGGAAAAGTAGTTCAAAAACAAGTTAAAAAATTGCATTTGACATTATTTGTTTATGTCTCAATATACGTGGACATGGAGAACTTTGTCATTGAAAAATGAACCAGAGTACAGTCTCCAATTAACTACAAAGATTACTGATATGACTGATATAGATGCTAATACAGCTTTAGAACATTAGCAAATCAGAGCAACATGAAAAGCCAACAACGTAGGCTAGCGTTAGCTACATGCTAATAACTGTAAGAGCATACATAAACAATTGACAGTTGACATGAGTGAATCTAATTCAGACGAGTAAATGAAGTTACTCCTTGAGCTCAGAGTAAAGCAAATCAACAACAAAAGCCATTCTTTCACTTCTGAAATAACAGACTAGCATTTAAAACTACAGACACAGAAATGGCACGTCCTAAGGAAAGCTCATTGTGGGACTGGCTCTAGTGGCTGTAATTCTGCACCAAGGCGGAATTTTGGAAAAGAGACTTCAGTTACAGTATCAGGGGACCACTTAGGTCTATATAAAAGAGACTTCAGATACAGTATCAGGGGACCACTTAGGTCTATATAAAAGAGACTTCAGATACAGTATTAGGGGACCACTAAGAACTATATAAAAGAGACTTCAGATACAGTATTAGGGGACCACTAAGGACTATATAAAAGAGACTCCAGCTACAGTATTAGGGGACCACTAAGGCCTATATAAAAGCATCCAAAAGCAGCATTTCATAGGACCTTTAAATACTAAAATCCTGTCAACCATGCTGTCCACAGGATTCAAGCATTCAGCTGCCACCTACTGTCCACAGGATTCAAGCATTCGGCTGCCACCTACGGTCTAAAGTCACCAAGTGCATTTTACACATAGTCCCCTGCAACGGCGGTCTTTGCATTATCCAGAATAACTGAGACAATGTTTCTGGAAAAAAAAGGTTTGTTGCAATTAACTTTTTCAGTGTTTTAAGCACAAACTGTCTGCATGTTACAGTGAGTTTTTTTTGTAACTTGGGTGAACCAACCTTTTAATTATGTCAATGTCGGTGCTGTATTCACCACTTCATGTGGAATAGCAGTTAACAATGGAGGAAATTCCCATAGTTCTCATTAGCAATGTGTCTAGTATATTCCTAGGAACAATACAGATTCTGATTCTTCTCAGTTCTTCTGACATGCTGATCCAGAGACCTTAAACCCTATCTCTCCACAGGTCTTCATGCTGCACAAATAAACAAAAGGAAAAATGTCACGCATTGCCACTATTCCACGAACAAAATGATAATCATATTTATTCTTAAACTTACAAGAAAACAATGAAGGCTTGAGTAGTACAGTGTATATTCTCTTTCTAGTCTTGGTTGGCAAACTGTTGCATTTTGGCTGATCTGCAGGTCAGCCAAGGCTTTCTTGGGTAAAGGGAAGAAACTTAAAATAATCAAGTCTGCTATCTTTTGGGGAGAAAGACAAACTTGGAGGTTGGTGGGTTTTTTAGATTTGTGTGCTAATTGTCTGTCTGGGACTCTAGTCTAATTCGTAATAGCTATTTGTCCAATTGCAGACATTTTGTGACATGCATTAACTGAGATTGTCAATGCTTCCAAACAGTTTATCAAAAGATATGACATATAAGACTATGGAAATCATTCTGTGCAATAGATAAAAATATAAATAGTCAATCATTATATGTGCACATGAATTAATGATTAACAAATATGCATAAATTCTTTCTGTGTGACTCTAGGGGCAAGGCTTGACTACTCAGCGCCTGTTAGCAACAAGAGAAACTTCCACACAACTTGGCACAGCTCCTTCAAGACCTCTGAAAACCCGTGGCAGTACATGAGTCACACAGACGCACACATCCTTCATAAGATAACTTCCACTTCAGCTGGTTAGGTGGACTGCCTGATCTTCCTTTTTCTTTCTCAGTCTTTTTCCCCCCCATTTCACTCTTTCTTTTTCTCACTGCCTATCTCACGGACTTCCCCGGGGCATCAGTAGTTGTAAGTGTCTTGTAGTGGAGGTGGCGGTGGGGGTCTTGGAGCACCATGGTCTCATTACCTCCACATACTCACCCTGCAGCCCGCAGTGGGGGCCTGAGATGAGGGGTGGCGGAGAGAGCCTGATTCGTTTTGATGTTGCGCACATAACGAGGCTCCCTAGTGTTACTCCCAGTCCCCGAGCAGAGCCCTGAGGAGCCTGACACGCGTACAACACCGTGGCTGCATGACCGCCTTGCTGTGGCATCCCCAGCAAACCTCACAAAGGTCAGGGAGTAATGTCTGCTGAATTTCTGTGTCCTCAGGGCTTTTCTCATTAGCAAACCGGAGTGGGTGGATCTCCAGTGTCAATCAAGAAACACTCTGAGGATCTCCTAGTAGGATAAAGAGAACAAAACCATGCGGCACTGTCTCTGTAACAAAGCAGACATAATACAGTTGGGACTCCTCTGCAACCAAACCTCAGGAAGTTGCAACTAACCCCTCTATCCTCTCACTCACATTCACATACACTATCTCCCACCCCAATTCCCGACCACATGCATCGCACCGTCACACATATCCCACACTTAATCTCCACGGCTCGGCCTCAACCCTGACAGTTGAGCTTAATAGGGTATCTGGTTTTCCATTATTGTGTCTGGGATGATGGCTGAGAGTATGTACACATGTACGAATAACACCGAGCTGTGTCTGCCTCACTGATGCTTCTAACTGGTAGAGCCTAATACCACCTGACTGTCAGAGAGGCTTTGCTCCCAGTCTGCCACCCTCTCCGCTGCCTTCTCCTCTAGTTCTGTTGTTTGATCTCTGGAATAATCTAATAACACATCACGCCTGAGATTTCTCTGCCTAATATTTCCTCTCAGAGGCAGCGTAGATGCGGCTGGAAGTGAGCGTTGGCTGACTGTTGAAGCATTCATGTACGACAGTGTGCTAGTAAGTCAGACATATTTTTTAATGTTTGAATTATGATCTGGAAATGTTAAAACAGTATTAAAAAAAATTAAATAACCATCACTTCTACAGTGTATATAGTAATATACCATTATAATTACTACTACTAATGCTACTTGGACTGTTAACTACTAATAATAAAATTTTTACCTAAGTGGTTTCAAACTATGCAGATAGTTATGGTTTTATTTCATATATCCATATACCATTTCTGCCACCATCCCAACACAATGAAAACCACACCCACACTTAGTGAAATTCAGATGGTTCTCTCGCCAAGACTTGGTTATTTGCATTTACAATGAACGTGACTTGCATTAATTGGTGGCTGTGGCTTAGCGGTAGAGTGGTTGACTGCCAATCGGAAAGTTGGTGGTTCAACCCTGGCCCTGCACTTAACCCTGGGTTGGCCCAGGTGCTGCTCATTGGGAGTGTAAATGTATTGTGCTTCTCTGAAGAGGTGGCACAGTGTGTGAATGGTTCCTGTACTATGTGAAAGCACTTTGATTAGTCATTACGACTAGACAAGCATTATATAAATATAGTCCATTACATTTAGTACCACCGGAGTACAATGCGTCTCAAATACCACTTACTGGCCAAGCATACCGCTTATGCAGAGGCCCCTGTTCCCTTGTCCAAGAGCATTAAAACTAGAAACATATCCCTTTTACAGTACATTTAGAACAGCTAAAATGGGATCGCAATGAATGTTTTCCTTGATTGACAGCCCTAATGTGTGTATATATATATATATACAGTGCCTTGCGAAAGTATTCGGCCCCCTTGAACTTTTCAACCTTTTGACACATTTCAGGCTTCAAACATAAAGATATAAAAATTTTATTTTTTGTGAAGAATCACCAACAAGTGGGACACAATTGTGAAGTGGAACGAAATCTATTGGATATTTTAAACTTTTTTACCAAATAAAAAACTGAAAAGTGGTGCGTGCAAAATTATTCGGCCCCTTTACTTTCAGTGCAGCAAACTCACTCCAGAAGTTCAGCGAGGATCTCTGAATGATCCAATGTTGTCCTAAATGACTGATGGTGATAAATAGAATCCACCTGTGTGTGATCAAGTCTCTGTATAAATGCACCTGCTCTGTGATAGTCTCAGGGTTCTGTTGAAAGCGCAGAGAGCATCATGAAGACCAAGGAACACACCAGGCAGGTCCGTGATACTGTTGTGGAGAAGTGTAAAGTCGGATTTGGATACAAAAAGATTTCCCAAGCTTTAAACATCCCAAGGAGCACTGTGCAAGCGATCATTTTGAAATGGAAGGAGTATCAGACCACTGCAAATCTACCAAGACCTGGCCGTCCCTCTAAACTTTCAGCTCAGACAAGGAGAAGACTGATCAGAGATGCAGTCAAGAGGCCCATGATCACTCTGGATGAACTGCAGAGAACTACAGCTGAGGTGGGAGAGTCTGTCCATAGGACAACAATCAGTCGTACACTGCACAAATCTGGCCTTTATGGAAGAGTGGCAAGAAGAAAGCCATTTCTCAAAGATATCCATAAAAAGTCTCGTCTAAAGTTTGCCACAAGCCACCTGGGAGACACACCAAACATGTGGAAGAAGGTGCTCTGGTCAGATGAAACCAAAATCAAACTTTTTGGCCACAATGTAAAACGATATGTTTGGCGTAAAAGCAACACAGCTCATCACCCTCAACACACCATCCCCACTGTCAAACATGGTGGTGGCAGCATCATGGTTTGGGCCTGCTTTTCTTCAGCAGGGACAGGGAAGATGGTTAAAATTGAGGGGAAGATGGATGCAGGCCATATACAGGACCATTCTGGATGAAAAGACCTGAAACTGGGACGGAGATTTATCTTCCAACAAGACAATGATCCCAAACATGCAGCAAAATCTACAAAGGCTGTGGCTCAGTGGTGGAGCGGTTGCCTGCCAATTGGAAGGTTGGTGGTTCCCCGGCCCTGCAGTCCCATGTCGAAGTGTCCTTGGGCAAGACACTGAACCCCCGAGTTGCCCCCGATGCTGTGTCATCGGAGTGTGAATATGTGTGCATGTTTATCTGATGAGCAGATGGCACCTTGTACGGCAGCCTCGGCCACAGTGTATGAATGTGTGTGAATGGTGAATGGTTCCTGTACTATGTAAAAGCGCTTTGAGTAGTCGTTCAGACTAGAAAAGCGCTATATAAATACAGCACATTTACATTTACAAAGGAATGGTTCACAAATAAACGTATCCAGGTGTTAGAATGGCCAAGTCAAAGTCCAGACCTGAATCCAATCGAGAATCTGTGGAAAGAGCTGAAAACTGCTGTTCACAAACGCTCTCCATCCAACCTCACTGAGCTCGTTTTGCAAGGAAGAATGGGCAAGAATGTCAGTCTCTCGATGTGCAAAACTGATAGACATACCCCAAGCGACTTGCAGCTGTAATCGCAGCAAAAGGTGGCTCTAACGCAGGGGGCCCAATAATTTTGCACGCACCACTTTTCAGTTTTTTATTTGCTAAAAAAGTTTAAAATATCCAATAGATTTCGTTCCACTTCACAATTGTGTCCCACTTGTTGGTGATTCATCACAAAAAATAAAAATGTTATATCTTGATGTTAGACGCCTGAAATGTGTCAAAAGGTTGAAAACTTCAAGGGGGCTGATTACTTTCGCAAGGCACTGTATACACATTAGGGCTGTCAATCAAAGATAACATTATTTGCGATATATATATAGTACATATACCCAAAAAACATGAAACAGAGAGATACCCTGCTATTTTGCAAGTTCTCCCACTTAGAAATCATAGAGGGGTCTGAAATTGTCATCGTAGGTGCATGTCCACTGTGAGAGACATAATCTAAAAAAAAAATCCAGAAATCACAATGTAATGTAGCCTTTGTTTGCAATTCCAGAGGTCAAACGTTTCCTGTAGTTTTTCACCAGGTTTGACACACTGCAGAAGGGATTTTGGCCCACTCCTCCACACAGATCTTCTCTAGATCAGTCAGGTTTCTGGGCTGTCGCTGAGAAACACGGAGTTTGAGCTCCCTCCAAAGATTCTCTATTGGGTTTAGGTCTGGAGACTGGCTAGGCTACGCCTGGGAGCTGTTCTGTTGCAGAGCGCAAGGCACTGCAGCGGGTGGTGAAAACCGCCCAGCGCATCACCGGGACTCCACTACCCGCCATCGAGCACATCCAGAGGAAACGCTGTCTGCATCGAGCTCGCAGCATCCTTAAGGACTCCTCCCACCCAGCCCAGAGACTGGTTTTCTCCTGCCCTCCGGCAGGCGGTTCAGGTGCCTCCGGACCAGGACCAGCAGACTAAAGAACAGTTTTTTCCTCAGAGCTGTCTCTTTATTGAACTCTAACCCTCATTGATCCCACTCCCCTCATATACTGATAGACTCTCCTCTCCCTCCTCACACCTGCCTCCATTTTGTTATCTGCAATACTATAATGTTCACCTGCACTGCTGACTGTTACTAGAGTAACAACTGTTTATATCGGCATCTTTTTTGCACTACTTACCTTTTTGCACTACTTACATTTCAATTTGCACTGCTGACTGTTTATTTACAGTACCAATTTTTTACATATACATCTGCAATACCGTACTTTAACTGTAATATGCAATTACTTTCCACTGCACTTTAATTCGGATAGCTTCTGCCCAAACTTTATTTGTACTACCTTTAAATCCTTGTTATACTGCTCGTTTAGCCTAAATTATTATATCTATCTGTAAAAATTCTGTCTATAATAGCCGCCTGTATACATTCATAATACATACTCACCTGTAAATCTTGCTCATATTATGTTCACAATACTTGTTATCTATATTTTATATTCATAGGACAAATCTGTAAAATTTGTAAAATCTGTAAAATTCTGTTTATAATAGTATTCATTTCCATACTTATTCAGTACATATCCATGTCCTGCACTCATGGAACCATTGTATATCCTGCACTTACTGCTATTGCACTTCTGGTTAGACCCAAACTGCATTTCGTTGCCTTGTACTTGTACCTGTGTAATGACAATAAAGTTGAATCTAATCTAATCTAATCTAATATGCTTCTCACAGAGCCACTCCTTGGTTATCCTGGCTGTGTGGGTCATTGTCACCCAGCCTCAACCCATCTTCAATGCTCTAACTGAGGGAAGGAGGTTGTTCCCCAAAATCTCACAATACATGGCCCTGGTCATCCTCTCCTTAATACAGTGCAGTCGCCCTGTCCCATGTGCAGAAAAACACCCCCAAAGCATGATGCTACCCCCCCCATGGTTCACAGTAGGGATGGTGTTCTTGGGATGGTAGTCATTATTCTTCTTCCTCCAAACATGGTTAGTGGAATTATGACCAAAAGGTTCTATTTTGGTCTCATCTGACCACATGACTTTCTCCCATGACTCCTCTGGATCATCCAAATGGTCATTGGCAAACTTAAGATGGGCCTTGACATGTGCTGGTTTAAGCAGGGGAACCTTCCGTGCCATGCATGATTTCAAACCATGACGTCTTAGTGTATTACCAACAGTAACCTTGGAAACGGTGGTCCCAGCTCTTTTCAGGTCATTGACCAGCTCCTCCCGTGTAGTTCTGGGCTGATTTCTCCCCTTTCTTAGGATCATTGAGACCCCACGAGGTGAGATCTAGCATGGAGCCCCAGTCCGAGGGAGATTGACAGTCATGTTTAGCTTCTTCCATTTTCTAATGATTGCTCCAACAGTGGACCTTTTTTCACCAAGCTGCTTGGCAGTAGCATAAAAAAAATCGAATCGGGACAAAAGTATATTGTCCCAGCCCTAATATATATACTGTATGTATATAGTGGTATTTGTGACACTCCTACCTACAGTATTCCCCATAAGCCAGAGGTGTTTGCTGGGAATAGACAACGTTAGACATTCACTAATAAAATTGCAACTCACGACTGTAAATGATGATGTCAGTACTCTTTCAGCAAAGGCAAGGAGACTCTAAGTTGTTTTTCGCTGTCAATGCCTCATCAAGAGTAGAAGCTGAGAGGTAGAAAATAATTTTAATTGCCTATCAGATTAAGTTTACAGGAACTGCTGAAGCAAAATCATCAGAAAATAGCCTGTCTAATTTATTAATTTCTCACCTTTCTTTCGCCCGGTAATCCTGTAATGTTTGTGTATCCAATATACCAACTTCAGCAGAACGGTGATTGGCTCCTTTGTGCCTGTACTATCAGATTGGAGTTTAAAAAGAGAGGTCTCCCTTAGCCTTTAGGACATCCATTCAGTCCTGCTCCTCTCCTCTATGCTCTTCCAGGCCAACAGAATGAGAAGCTGCAGATAGATTGATGGAAAGCAGCGGGCAGGTGGAGACGGGATGAAGCACACTAAAGAGTTTCTTGCTGACCACTATCTGACACAGGCAGGGGAAAGCAATCAGCACCGCACCAATTCTTACTTTTCTCCTGCAGCAGCATTTTATCACAGCACACTTTATCTGCAACTGATACAGAGATATCCGAGGAGCTGAGGACATGGATCAAATCAGATTCTACCTACACATATTACACCCAATGAATTGCAACTGTATGTTACATACAGTTTTTTTCCCAGAGTCCAAATAGAACACTGCAGCTCATTTAAAGTCAAACTGAAATTAGTTTAATATCATTTTCTATTGTGCAGCGTCCTCTACATTAGTGTTCTCCTGCATGTGTAACTATTTTAGCTCTACTACTACCTGTGACTGTGTATTTTATCAATCAGGTCAATTGCCATCACAACAATTGGACATGTGAAGGTGAGACTAATGCTTAGCTAATGCAGGCTAACCCACCTCCTTTCAATAACATGGGACACAATATTGAGTGTGAAGATGACTAATGTGATAAGTTATAATACTACTGCTACAACATTCATGCAGCAAACTAACTAAATTCTCTGTATTTCCTGATGTTGCAATGTTTAGTCGATGGTAAACGTATTCATTTCTGCTGCAGTTTACTTTCAGTTTTTCTTTCAGTAATTAGCCTGTTTGAAAATTAGCCATACTGGGTAACATTACTAAGCTAACTTAGCCTAGCTAGCTTGCTCTTTAATTTGTTTTTTTGTTGTGAACGAATGCAGATCTCATTGGTAGTCAAATGCTTTTATTAATGCAGTAATGCTCTGATATCTCATAGATATTCATGTAAAGTTAGGCCTGTTTTATTACAGAAACTGTAACATTAATAATATTCCCATATATGGTGTACTATTACTGTTTGTAACAGTACTGTTTGCAACAGCAATGGTGTTACTGTTTGTAACGTTAATAATATGCAATACTAATTACTATCAACTATCAATAACTATCAAACTACAAAATAAAGCCACAATGTCCTGGCAGTCGATGAGGAATGCATTTTGTATACGTTAGTCCATTTATAGGGCTATTCACCACCTACAAACACCACAGGACTCTGGATAGCATCCAGGCTATAAAGGACTGTGTGAAGAAGCAACCAGAGGTGACTCTACGTGGTTTGACATTACTATTGGTAGTTTTCTTCTGATAAGCAACAAATAACACTAAAAGGCCAAGGCCGATATTTGGTTTCTAATTAGATTGTAATTTGGTATAACAATAACTAAGTTTAGTGTATTTTGTGTTTCATATGGCAATATATGCAGTTTCTAGTTACAGTATTAATTTGGTTGTATGATGTCTAATGTTTCTGTAATCGGGGTGGCTGTGGCTCAGTGGTAGAGCGGTTGCCTGCCAATTGGAAGGTTGGTGGTTCAATCCTGCAGTCCTAGCCCTGCAGTCCCATGTCGAAGTGTCCTTGGGCAAGACACTGAACCCCGAGTTGCCCCCGATGCTGCGCATCGGAGCGTGAAAGTGTGTGCATGTTTATCTGATGAGCAGGTGGCACCTTGTACGGCAGCCTCGGCCACAGTGTATGAATGTGTGTGAATGGTGAATGTATCCTGTATGATGTAAAAGTGCTTTGAGTAGTCGTTAAGACTAGAAAAGCGCTATATAAATACAGCACATTTACATTTAATCATGGCAACTGTGTTTGTTTTCTGTCTATTAAAGTGTATGTGTCTAATTAGGGTATAACTGTTTATTAACTGTCTAGTTAAGGTCACACTATTTCTAGTTTGGTCCTATTTTGATACCAAGTATGTCTTATTACGTCATATTAATGTACTGTAATACAAAGTGTGACCGAAAGTAGTTAGACCAGCTTGCTAGCTTCCATTTTCTGCATGTTATACAAACCAATTGTTGAATGTTTTAAAGGGACAGTCAGCCTATATCGCCAACAATAACCAAATGATCACATTTCAGTATTCAGTTTCCACCAATACTGTGTGTCCAAAAACAGTTTTCTCATTTCCCAAAAAGTGGGGAGAATGTTGTTTCTCTAAAACAAATCTGAATCTCTGTTTACCCGACCAGGTTAGGTCTTTGTTTCAAGGCATTTCTGCAGCATTTTTAAACTGGCTTACAATGTGCTTGTGGAGTGCTGGTCTGTTTTCTCTTACTCCAGAGCAGGAGAGGGGGATCACAGGGTGAAAAGTCAGAGGGAGGACAACTTGACAGATAGCGTCGAGGTGGTGGAAGGGTCAGCGCTGGGAGGCCCATTTCCTTGCTTATTTTTATCCGTCTATTAACACAATACACCACCTGGCAGCTATAACACATGTATAAGAACTTAGCACAAGCACACATGTTTTGGAAACATTTGCGAAAAAAGAATAGCTGAATACAGGAAAAGTCACAAACAGTCTTTCCTGCAAAAATATGTTCCAGTATTCACATTAATCAAAATCACTTTGATGACAAACTTTGAAGGAACTGTTTGTACCAAGCAACCGTCTCTTTGATTGCATTTTCCTTTTATTCTTCAGTTTAATCAGAGGAATAGAGAATGCAATTACTCCACACACGTGAACACACAATGCTTTGGACCTCATTCAGCGCAGGTCATTGTTAGTTAGGCATCAGTGTCTCTAATAGGAAATATTGATTCAAACTTGCGCCTTCTTTCTGGCAAGGCACCAGCATGTATTCTGTTCTGAGGCTGAACAGATTAAAATCAAAAGTGAGCTGGTGTTTATTTCATTTGGGCGTTTTTCCCTGTAGACAAGCAGCACCTCTTTGTAGTTTATTGCTTGGATTATCATCCTATAAAAGTCAACCCATTAGTATGAGATTATCCCTTCAATTCATTAGTTTTGGTAGAGAGATGATGAAAGAGGGACAAACACGCTAACCTTTCTATGTGGTTTGAATACCATTTCTAATAAGAATGGAATCACTGAGAGCTGCTTAGTGTAACACAGTCAATACTGTATTTTTGTCAAAGGAAACCATATTGTAGTAATAATGGCAAGAAACACTTAAAGAAATGAATGCCCTTTGCAAGAGTGGTGGCGTATTTTGTTAAAGGTCAACACAATAATGTCAGAGAATAAACAGGAGTGCTCTATCCAGCTCTGGAAACAAGCAGCGCTGTGTTCTCTGGACAGCACCAATTTCAGATTCAGCAGTCCAGCCAGAGCCAAGTGGAGTATATTCATCATGTCCAGGTCTAAAGTGAACAGCGTCTACAAACGACTTCTGCACCGATCACTTCATAAATCTGCTAAAGCGCACTTAATGAAAGTCTACGATCTCGGCCACAGAGATTTACATACAAGTTATGACACCGCAGAAGGCTTAGAGTTGATGCCGTTATCTATTTTCATTTGGTTTTAGCTGGTGCAGAGGGACCTTTTTATCCAAGTCTCTACATGCCAAGTACATCAATTTCATATTAGAGGCAAGAGACACTCGCTGCAATGACACACTATGAAAATACAGTGTTTCAATAGATCACAGTAGATAGAGGTGGTATTAAAAAAAGGTCTTAATAAATTCAAAATTCAAAACATAAGGCCTTAAAAGTCTTAAATTTTGTTCACAAAGTATACATTTGGTTTAAAAAATCGTAAATTATTTATTGTCCTTTCGTGAGATGAAATATACCGTAGAGTCATTAATAAATGCTTTATTACTCCGTATGACTTGGATGTGTTACGACAGTAGAGGTACTATTTCTGTCAGTGTTTATCCATGGACATGATGAGCAAGCTCTGGCCCTAAACTTCCAAGCTCGACGCGAATCATTCAGCTGTCAGGAAAGAAGATAAAACATCTCACACCATGCTACTAACAAGCTTTGTTAGCTAGTCGGATAGAACAGGCAAGTGTCTGAAGGACAATGGGGCTGAGGTCTGCACAACAAGCTGATCGGTGTGTGAGTCAGTCTAGCGCTAATGAAATGGCAGAGCTGGAAGACCCTCCTGCAGGTTCCTGATCAGCTAGCAACGGAACGAGTGTTGTGTATAAAACAATAACGGTGTTGGCGGTGCTCCAACTTATGTAGGGTATGTCTGAAACTCAGCCAACATGCTAACACACATTTGACGGCATCACCCAGATGTGCTGATCACCGGGTCGAGAAAAAAAACACACCAGAGCCCAACTCTTTATCCCCGCTGCTTTCAAGCAACCTTAAGATGCGAAATCAGAACGGGATGAAACAATCACTGAAGAAATTTGCATTTACATTGGCATATTATATTACATTATATATTATCATAATGCACACATTTTATTTTTTATCCTCCTATATTTTGTGTATTTAAGTTTCATAGCATAACGGCACCTTCACACTGGCACTTGAAAGCAGCTCTGTAATACGCAATGTGCCCCCCGTGGACACCACTGAAACTATTTGCCATCATTCATGGAATGAATCAATTCTGGCTGTATGTGAATGAGCGCAAGTTTTTTTTTGGAGGGAAACAACCACTATAATATATACCAATTTCAATAATATATAATTATACATTTTGTGGCATAAGAATGATTCATGCCACAAATACTTTATTATCTTAAGTTATTAGAGTACAAACATGCCTTACAAAGCTATTGTGAACTAAATATGAATGTTGAGTATTATAACAAAAGGTTTTATTAAATTCAGATGACATTACTTGGTAAATCATTCTTTTCTCAGGCCTTAAATCCAATTTTCCATTGATGTTGGCATTAAATTTAATCCTAGGTGGTATTAGAAAAGTCTTAAAAAATCTAAAAAATGTAACTTGAAGAATCCTGGGGGTACCCTGTAGATACTCCCCTAGGGCCTAGGCTACCTTGGCTACCACTAATTTTCAAAATACAATAATACACTAACACAATACACTAAGTCTACCAAAACACTGCAAACCTGTCCCAAAATCACATCATTCTTCCAAAACACTAACATCTGTTCTCTCCCAACAGGCACATTTGTCAGTCATAGCCCAATGTCATAAAAACACTAATATTATGTTATGTAGCACCTCTAACCACAATTAGAATGATAGCTATAAAGCTATTACCTAGGCTCTGAGCAGTAATTGACAAGACTCACAAGGAGAGTTTACTTTTTTGAAATAGAACAGCTGGCCGGTTTATTACACAATCATGGTGCAACACACTATTCACAGAATCATTTTATCTTACTTTAGAAAATATCCCCAAATACAGTTTTTTAGAATTGCTATGACAGATTTTTTAATACATTTAACAAGTTTCCTAAACTCTTCATGCACCAACACACCTAAAACACACAATTGGCAAAACTGTTAATTTCATGCTCAAAATCATACATTGTAAACTAAACTCTAAAACTAATTTTCAAAATACAATTATATACTAACGCAACACACTATGTCTAACAAAACACTGCAAACATGTTTCAAAATCAAATAATTATTCAAAACACTAACACATGTTCTCTTCCAACAGGAACATTTAGTCAATCATAACACAATGACAAAAAAACACTATCATCAGCTGACATTACAGAAACTGCATTATTTTAGATGTGTCAGGTATGCCCTTATACAATAGACAGTATATTGTATTGATCATAAATTGTGTTTTGCACATGCATTTTGTTTCTTTTGCTGCAGAAATTCAATACAAAAAATGAATGGCCATCTCAGAGTAGCTTTATAGAATGTACAGTTTCTGAAAAAAAAGACAGAGACAGAATTGCTGAAGTAAATACTTTATTTGCAAAAGGAAATGACTGCAAGATATACAAACAGAAAGGGGGAAGAATATTTTTGCATGCCTTATCCACCCCTGGCAGTGTTCAGCTGTGATGTCTTGGCATGCAGCATCCATTGCATCCAGATGGGACATTTTGTTATGTGGACGATGGTCAAAAACCTTCCATCTCCAGGCTGAGAAAAACTCCTCAATGGGGTTGAGGAAAGGAGAGTAAGGGGCAAGGAAGTGGTACATCATCCTTGGATGGACGTCAAACCAGGCTGTGATAGTACCCTAATGGTGGAATGCCACATTGTCCCATGTGATCACATATATTGGCAAGTGGTCTCCCACCTGCCCCCTTTCTACCTCTGGCACCAGTCTTTCGTGCAGGTCTTCTAAAAACAGAAGAAGGCGGTCGGTGCTGTAGGGGCCAATCTCACATTTATGCAGGAGTGCACCATTGTTGGAGATGGCGGCGCACATGGTGATGTTTCAACAATTGCATAACTTCAATAAGCTGTTTCTCATTAGCAATAGAATAAAATACAGGGAACATATTTGTGTTTCAATTCACAATATGAATAGTTGTTCACTTTGGCTTTAGCTTGTAAGGTTAGGTTTAGAACATGGTGTTATCTGCTCTGACATACAGTGTTAAAGCATTGGTAAATTTGGCAGTAAAAATCTATTGTTTTGGTCTTGTTTGAGCTTGTGTGTAAAAGGAGTTTAAGCATTTTAAATTTGTGTTAAATGTATGCATAATGTGTTAAAGCAACAAGAAATGTGTTAATAGTATAGCTTACACATGCACATGTAGTGCTAACTGTGTTAAGAGTTTTGGAAAATTGTTAAAAGTATTGAAAAATCTGTCATAGCAATTGTAAAAAACTGTAAAATAGAGCTTTTTAATTTAAACAAAATTGGAAATTAAAATAAATTGTCCTTGGCAAAATTGAAAGTCACTCTACCCGGGGAGTAAACCAAAACACATTCAAGTGTTCCATATCTAGAAACCATGGAATCCAATACCCGGGATCTAGATATGAATCAGTTCATTCACTCTGCAGAAGGGAATCCGTCACAATGTATAAAAGGCTCCATTGCCTTGTACCTCACTTTATGGCTCCGTAGCAGATGTTTTTGTAAAAATAGGCTAACGATTGTGTGTGTTATAACCATGCAACTTACTGTCGCATAGTCGACAAATCACTGTATTGTCAGGAGAAGCTTGCAGGCAGTTTCGACTTAAATTAGCTGTTTAGGTTTAATTATTAAAGTAAACTAGCATTTTAGTTAGCAACAATTAGCCTGTGCCTATGTTAATGTTAACTAGCATGTTAGTTAGCAGAAATTAGCATGTGCCTATATTTCTTTAACTGTCTATGAATAAATCCAGGATAAAAAAAATAATAATAATTTCTCATTTCTATCTCCTTTTGTCATATATGGTATCTTATTTACTTTTATTTTCTCAATAGACCAGTTATACATTCAAACCATTAGCTATGGTTATAAGAGAACTGTTCAAATCACACTACGTTTGACTAGAGGCCATAGTTTGCATTGGCAAAGCCAAAACATGGTACACAATTAAATAATAGCTTCTTTCAATTAAATAATACTTTCTTTTCCTAAATAAATGATATTCCTTACAAGATTAAGGAATTTTTCAATCATAAAATATAATGAACTGTATGCTATTAAACTATTAAATAACATGAAATGAATGCATTATTTCCCCATTAGTAATTTTACTTCAGTGAAACACATATAGAACAGAGTACTTTGCTGAATGCTCAGTTCAGCAAAACACAAAATTCACACATTGTGAGCTAAGTGCAGTATAAACATCTTACATTACTTTCATGTTACTCCGATTGGTTTTATTATATCATGAGATCATAAAACCTAATATTAATAACTGATAGCATCACCTCGTGTTAGCTAGCAATATGGTAAGCTAATGAGCACGTTGAGAAAGGTTTGGACAGAAAAACGCGTCTCCCACCATGCAGTCCTCTGGTTACTAGTAAAAGAGTATCTCATCCACACATCTCCTGATTAGAATTGACTAAATGTCTTACTGTTTTTCGATATCACCATATGAACAAGAGCTTTTCTAATGCAACTTGTTACAACGGCGAATCCCTAATGACGAACTGACTTCAGGTAATTTGACACTTGACTAGTTAACCCTTTAGTGACACCATATATATGGGTTACAGTTACGCTGTCAAAGTACAACACTCATTTACTGCAACGTACTGTTTAAAGAATACTGTAAAAACAGATGGTCATGTGATTGAAAAAACCTCAACCCCTGAGTGTGTTTCCTAGATGGGAATCAGCTGTGATTGATCTATTTGCATCAGTGCTGGAAATGCACCGGCAGTCCTAGGTTCGTATTTAATCTGGATGATCACAGTAACAATGGAATACTGTAACATTCAGGGGATGTATTTGTGTTTCAATTTACAATATGCGGTATAACATATATATAAAATATGTATAATATATGAGGTTCAGAACATGATAACATCTGATCTGACGTAAGTGTGAAAGCATTTGCAAATTTGTCAGTAAAAATCCATTGTTTTGGTCTTTGTTGAGCTTGTGTGTAAAAGAAGTTCAAGCATTTTAAAATGGTGTTAACTATATGCATTTTGTGTCAAAGCAACAAAAAATGTGTTAATTGTATACCTTACACCGACAGATGTACTGCTAACTGTGTTAAGAGTTTAGGAAAGTTGTTTAAAGTATTGAAAGAATTGTCATAGCAATTGTAAAAAACTGTAACATGATTTTTTTTTGCATTCTTGTTCAGGCACTTGTAATGGAAATTATAGGTGTTAAAACTTTAATGTTCTTCAGTTTATTCTGAAGGTTGCTAACACAGGTGTTTAGGGCACAAACATTTTAGAGCAACCTAATACAATTCCCACAGTTATTACTGATTTCGAGGTCTACAGGGATTGATATCAGTTAAACAATGTTGCCCAAACTGGCAGCCATAAACAAATCCAAGGAGGCTGGTAAGGTACCTGAAGGAAAATCTTGTATATAGACAGCAGCCAAAGAAATTAAAGTAATATTTAGTATAAAATCTTAATGTTACAGCACTGAAAATGAAACATATACTAAATACCCTTTGAATTTGTAATAAAAGCAGATATTGAAAGTCGTAATGGTGTATCAAAACAAAAATGTAAACACTGTATTTATTCTTTTACTTTGTTATCAGTAAGGCCATCCATCTTTGTAGCACAGAGAATTACAGTGTCATGTCTACAATGGAGCCTCCCTCTGTGGTTTCCATCCCAGAATGGAGGTGCTCTGCAGAGCGTGTGTGTGTGTGTGTGTGTGTGTGTGTGTGTATGTGTGTGTGTGTGCTATCTACCTGCCTCCACCACTGAACCCATTGCAATGGGAGGGAGGAATTCGTGATCTCCCATCAAGGGCTCAGGAGAGCGCAGCCACACAAGATTGATGACACCCTCCGGAAGAAACAAAAGATCTTTCTCCTGCAAAACTGGCTTATGAGACCTGATAGACTCGTCTCTTAATAAACATCACTGATATGTCAGCCACGGCATGTTTCACCCACTGCTGCGCCGTGGAGGGTGCAGCGAGCAACTACACCCATACTGTCACTGCACTCTCACAGTTAAATGCCATAGTGGTTACATCCAGACCAGACAGGGAAATACTAAACATTCATACTGGGTAAAGATTTTTCCTAGGAATTTCATGGGGATTCTGTCATGATCTGTTTAATTATGACACAATATGTATATTTATTTGCCTCAGTGTAGGGTAAACTATTTCAATGGCACATACAGTACAATGTAAAATAACCTGAAATGTTTAAGTAGCCTATTACATGTATGCACACCAATTCTCAAAATCTTCAGGGTCAGGGTAGATAGGCTGCATTTTGCCAGAAAAACAATTTACAGGTCACAGTATATTTGCTGTTTAAATTGCCTATATTTCCCTGTATTATATAGTTTATATTTTCCCAATAACATTGTAACTAAATGAAACATAATCAATACTCAGTAATCAATAATCTCTGATATATAATGTTTGCATTTTAATATATAACACCTAAACAATCCCTGCAGCTATTGTTTATAAACCCTACATGAATGGAGTATGGACAGTGGACATCATTTCCACAGGGAAGAAGAGACTGAATGACATGTATACATACATGAGCAGCTTTCCCCTCTGAACTCTGCCAGATTTATACACTTCACTGTTTACAATATTCTGTATTTTGACCATAAAAAATGTTGTATCTGTCACAATTCTATCTCCCAGACCTTCCCTCAGTGCTGTATAATGCCTTGTTAAATTCAGCCGTGTGTGAAATGGCGTTTTAAAATAAATGAAACCGAGCAGGAAAGTGAGAAGAGGGGGAATATTGCGATGTCAAGCTGACAGACAGGCAGTGAAAATGTAACAAGAGCTATCATCTTAAAGAAAACCGGATTAAATAAGAACCTAGGACCGCCGGTGCATTTCCAGCACTGATATTGACATGTCACCAGCTAGGGCCATTTTTCCTTGTCTCATCAAGACAAAGCATTATGGGAGATCAATCTCTCTCCTTGCATGAGATAGGCACATCCAGTGTAAAGTGCTTGGTGTTGGTTTTATTATTTGTGGTAATCCACTGAATGTTTTGGACACTGTAGCGAGAGCATCACTGTCACACTCTGGCATGCCAAGTGGAGGAGGCTTAATTTGAACTTGGAAGGATGTATAGCATCTGCTGTCACCATGCAGCACAGAGGCCCAGTGTGATCTTAATCAATAAAACATCACTTTGCGTTTCTTTTAGTCATCACGCCAGACCTTTATTTCTAAAGAATTTTAGAGGTGATGCATATCAATCTTCACTTCAAACAATAATTGTAGTCCCTGTGTTGAATTATAACACAAACCCTGCATTACTCTTTGGCTTTGAGATCAGATTTGGCATTGTGGCCATCAGTAATGATGACATGAAATTATACATCATGCCCTTAACCTCAGCAGCTTGTATATCTTTAGTGGTCGTTAATTTTAAAGTCAACCATTAACCTGTGGTATAATGAGGAATAAGAGAGGTAAGGCAGTTCTCTATAAAAACAAACACCCATGCAGCAGCAGACAGAGACGCTCTGTGTACTACACAGCAGTGGTGGAAGATGTGCTCAGATCTGTGTGAGATACAAGTAAAAGTCCTTTAATCCAAGTATTTATCCAAGTATTATGCAGAAATTATTATTCAATCATTACTTGTGCCTTGAAAAATAAGGAGCATTTAAATGAAGCTGGTCTGAATGGAGCTAGTTTAATCTACTTTATCTACTGCAGGTTAGTTTAATCCCTAACAACTGGTGAGAGATTTTGTATATAATAAATTAAATTGAATTGAATGAACTGCACTTAAGTACATATTTGAGGTACTTGTAATTTGCTTAAGTATTTCCAATTTCCTCTGCTTATTACTTCAACTCTACTTACAGCAGATGTACTACCTTTTACTCCACTACAGTAAATGTGATGCACTATTATACTATATATTATAAATTCAACTGCACACCAGTTGAGATTTAAAATACTCAAGTAAAGTACAAGAACATTATAGTAGTTAGGTGCAATATTGAGTGCTTAGTTTTTTACCACCACTGACACTTAGAGGGACAAAGTATCCCCTCATCCACTTCTCATCTTATATCTGTAAAAGAAATAAGAAAATAATTTGTCTTAATGGTTGATTAACTTTTGGGAGTGTGATTATTTGTTTTGTTTTGTTTGATAAGCATAAAGACCAACCAGCTGTGTTGTGATTATACAGTCAGATTTCTTATTATCTAAGATAACAATTAAATAATTTTGCATTATAAGCCATATGCAATCAAGTGATTAATTACAAGTACCAGGCTTTTGCAAACACAGTAAAAATTGTAGAGGCTCTCTCCTCCACCTGAGCACAACTCGACTCAAACAAAAACAAACGGGCCAAGCTGGTCTCCCCCCAGTGAGTTCAGACCTCAGTGGGTTTACCTCTACTGATCCGCTGGGAGTTAGGTATGAAGCTCTGGCTTCGCCTGTTGATTGCACTTTGACCGATCATTTCCTTTAAGTGCTTCAGAATGTCACATACAAAAAGCATTCTTCATTCAGTGCTGAGAATGTGTCCACTGTGATCAAAAAGACATGAGTGCATTTGGCATTCTCCCACAGAAACATAAGTCCTGAGTGTTTATTTAGAATCCACTGTCTACTGTCTACTATATGTGACTGAGAGCAAAACACACAAGGTTTCTCAAAACAGATTTTGTTTTTTGTAAAAAGAATATTTTTCCTTTTCCAAAAATATAAAAAAACAAGAATATAGTGGGAAGTGTTTTAAGGCTTTCTTATAGATATTTCACATTTTACATAATGGTGAAACACAACAACTAACACTACCATCAGCAGAGATTTAGCTCAATGGGCTTCAGTCAACAGCCAAAAGAGAACTTGATGTGTCCTTTCTGAGGAGAAAATCCGACTCAGAGCTGTGTTCGTGAGGATTAAGATGTTTGACGACCAGGTCCCCCTGACTGAGGCGGTTTCTGACCACAAATAAACATCAGCCTCTGCAGGGTCTCTGTGCTCTGGCCTCTGCACGGTCAGCAACAGGAGCGCATCAATCACAGCTGGAGTGGGGGCTCCCCAAGGCGGGTGCACTGTGGCTGCCGCCCCAACCCTTCACTCACACATGCACGAGTGCACACACACACACTCACTCACACACACTCACTCACACACACACACACACACTCACTCACACACACTCACACACACACACACACACACACACACACACACACAACTCTGATAGACACCCCGTGGCCAGGCTGAGACATAGATGCTTCAGAGGCTGAACAAAGAAGAAGGAACAATAAACTACACACTTACAGTAAAAATGAGAATTTGATGACAGATGTTAAAATGCTATTCATTTTTGTATAAATTAATTTGTTTCTAAATTATCCCCTTAAATAGATTACAGGAAGTGGTGAAAGATCTTTTACATAAGTAAATATCACAATTCATAATTACAGCTTCACAAGTAAAAGTCCAGCATTTATTGTAAAATTGTACTTACTGTAGATAAAAGAAGTATTACCAGAAAATATACTCAAGGTATTCTCTTCATGCAGAATGGGCTCTTTTAATAATACGATAATTATGATTATTGTTGTTATTATTATTTATTATTAATATTAATATTATCCATACATGAACATGTCAGTAACATTTTTATTTTTGTAGCTGGTCAAGCTGGAGCTAATTCTAACTAATTAATGTAGCATTTTTTTCTGCCCAAAAAATGCAACTTGTTTTACAGATGATGACATATTTTGCATGAAAATTGTAATCCTTAAAATAACTGTGGCTCCTGAATAAAAGTAGTGGGATAAAAAGTGCAATATTTTCCTCTGAAATTAGTAAAGAATTGTCTAGACTAGAAGACAGTTACAGTATATCAAAACAAAAGTTTAAACCATAACAATAATAAATATGTGTGAAATACTTATTCACATACATTTAGGAAACAGTAATTCATATACCATATGATACCAGCCTGTATCATCTCCACTACAGCTAGTGTTTTGTTAGTCTGTTTCTGGTAACAATTCAGAATAATTGCATGACACTTTCACTTCACCGACGAAGGTGAAAATACATTATGCAGTGATAATAATCCAGTGCGGTTCATGTGTTAGTCTCACTCTTATTTGCCTCAGGAAGCGCTATGAAATTATTCAGCTTGTAGTTACAGTGTGTGTGGGGGTGTTTGTTTGTGTGTGTGTGTGTGTGTGTGTGTGTGTGTGTGTTGATCACATTTTTCAAACAACACACATCTTCACATTGGGGATTTGAGACTAAACGTAATAATGCTGGTTTGTCTTCAACATCAATCAGTTCATCTGGTATTAAAGTGTATGTTGCTGTTTGTTTACTTTGTGCATTTCACAAAGAAGATCTGATGCTTAAAAGAACTCTTTCCTCTGCAGCAGCAGTTGTACATGTACATTTGAAGTGGATCCTCAACATTAAGGGACATTGTTCTTGCATTCTGTACATCATTTTTGCATGTTAAATCAAGGACAGTGATTCTTGTAGGCTATTTGTCAACTTACCACATCATAGTTTATATTTTTCTTAGAGTTATTTAATTGATATCATACAAAATATAATGAATTAGTTCTGTTTTAGTCTGTTTTGGGTTGTATTAATAAAGTAACAAATCTTCTCCTTCATTCCTTGATTCTACTCCCTCCCTGGATAATACTGCCCCCTGCTGGAAAACAACTAATGTTGCTATCACTTGTGAACATTGTCCATCACCATTTTCCAGAGTCAAGATGATGTCTTCAAAGTACTGGTTTTGACCAAAACCCTCAATGTTTTATTATATAAACTACAATGTTAGCCATAAATCTTAAGAGAGTTCTTTTACATTTAAGCTTAAAAGAAGAATACATTTTTGGTCAATCAACAAATTATGATCATTTCAGCTCTAGGTAAATAGAAAATATAGTTGTCATAAAGCACACTATTGTTTATTAACTGACTGGTTTGGTTGAAGATTCAATTGAGGAGACACAAGGAAAAAATCTAGCCAGCTTCTCATCAAATCTTCGATTTAAAAAAAAAAATTTTCTCTGGCATCCGGTGTTTGAGTTGACATTTACCAACTCACTCCGAAAAGGATGTCTGTAACAAGCCTGTTTTCTCAAAATGGCCGTTTGTCATGACACACAAGTGGTGGAATAAGATCATTTTTTTCTTAAGTCAAAGTATAAATCCAATGCTGTAAAAAATAAAACTTTTACAAGTCAAAATCCTTCATTCATAACATAGTATTAGACAGCAAAATGTATATTAAGTATCAAAGGTAAAATGCGGTAAAAGTGGAATAGCTACCATTGAGAACAATATATAAGAAGTATGTACAGTGATGTATTTTTTCTGGAAATTTCTGGATGTCAGTGACCTATAGCGAGTGTTTACATAAGTATTTTACATGCTGATTCCAGTATTGTAGAGATACATTTATACTTGGACTATTACAGTCTATGATTATTATCCCAGATGCATTGTTGTCTAAGCAATGTTCTTCTTGTTGACGTTCAAAGTATTTTCAAACAAAACAAGACTAGCTTGACCCTCCCTCCTCCTTATCCCGTCCCCTCTCCCTCCCTTATGTGCTTCCGCGCACTAACCCCCACCCCCAAATCCTTCTTGTAAGTTATTGGCTGGAACACTGCAACACTGTTTGTGGATGCTTCATGGTGCAGGTGGGTCCAGTTTGTTTTTGTTGCCGTTTGTAGACCCTGGACTTTCTACAGAGGCCGCGTTTTTTACAGTGTGTTCTGGGGACAGGCAGCTAGCAGATAGTGAGGAGATGTTTTTTACAGTGTGTTCTGGGGACAGGCAGCTAGCAGATAGTGACAAGATGTTTTTTCCAGTGTGTTCTGGGGACAGGCAGCTAGCAGATAGTGAGGAGATGTTTTTTACAGTGTGTTCTGGGGACAGGCAGCTAGCAGATAGTGACAAGATGTTTTTTTTCCAGTGTGTTCTGGGGACAGGCAGCTAGCAGATAGTGAGGAGATGTTTTTTTACAGTGTGTTCAGGGGACAGGCAGCTAGCAGATAGTGAGGAAATGTATTTTACAGTGTGTTCTGGGGACAGGCAGCTAGCAGATAGTGAGGAGATGTTTTTTACAGTGTGTTCTTGGGACAGGCAGCTAGAAGATAGTGAGGAGATGTTTTTTACAGTGTGTTCCAGGGACAGGCAGCTAGAAGATAGTGAGGAGATGTTTTTTTCCAGTGTGTTCCGGGGACAGGCAGCTAGCAGATAGTGAGGAGATGTTTTTTTCCAGTGTGTTCCGGGGACAGGCAGCTAGCAGATAGTGAGGAGATGTTTTTTACAGTGTGTTCTGGGGACAGGCAGCTAGCAGATAGTGAGGAGATGTTTTTTTCCTGTGTGTTCCGGGGACAGGCAGCTAGCAGATAGTGAGAAGATGTTTTTTTCCAGTGTGTTCAGGGGACAGGCAGCTAGCAGATAGTGAGGAGATGTTTTTTACCGTGTGTTCTTGGGACAGGCAGCTAGAAGATAGTGAGCAGATGTTTTTTACAGTGTGTTCCAGGGACAGGCAGCTAGCAGATAGTGAGAAGATGTTTTTTTCCAGTGTGTTCCGGGGACAGGCAGCTAGCAGATAGTGAGGAGATGTTTTTTACAGTGTGTTCTGGGGACAGGCAGCTAGCAGATAGTGAGGAGATGTTTTTTACCGTGTGTTCTTGGGACAGGCAGCTAGAAGATAGTGAGGAGATGTTCTTTACAGTGTTTTCCAGGGACAGGCAGCTAGCAGATAGTGAGGAGATGTTTTTTTCCTGTGTGTTCCGGGGACAGGCAGCTAGCAGATAGTGAGATGTTTTTTTCCAGTGTGTTCAGGGGACAGGCAGCTAGCAGATAGTGAGGAGATGTTTTTTACCGTGTGTTCTTGGGACAGGCAGCTAGAAGATAGTGAGGAGATGTTTTTTACAGTGTGTTCCAGGGACAGGCAGCTAGCAGATAGTGAGGAGATGTTTTTTTCCAGTGTGTTCCGGGGACAGGCAGCTAGCAGATAGTGAGGAGATGTTTTTTTCCAGTGTGTTCAGGGGACAGGCAGCCAGCAGATAGTGAGGAGATGTTTTTTACAGTGTGTTCTCGGGACAGGCAGCTAGTATATAGTGAGGAGATGTTTGCTGGATGTGACAACAAATGAAGTAGCCTAAAACATGCGCGTAAAGCATCTTTAAGGTTCACATTGACATGAGCTAGTTTTAACTGGTTCTGGTTTAAATTAATTAATAGTTTCTTGTAAGCCCATGTGGACTAGGGATAATTGCTTCAATGTAAAAATTATAAACATTTTATTAATTTATTCTTGGCAGTAACCAGTAACTATAGCTGTTAAATGAATTATTGATTATAAAGTATAATATTGTTGTCTGAAATGTAAAGTGTGTGGAGTAGAGAAATAAAGTTGCACACTTACTTGGATACTAGGATCTTGTTTGGTGGAACATGTGTATGTTCAAAGGTTGTTTTAGTCGTGCAACAGAAAATTCAGATTGGACAGATATTCTAGCTAGCTGTCTGGATTTACACTGCAGAGATCTGAGGACCAGGTAACCATAGTCCTCAGAAATGCATCAGAGTTTAGAATTACAACACAAAAAAGTGGAAGGTAATGGACATCCGGCCAAAAAAAAGTGACATCCAGCGGAATTTCCAATGGCACTCTACCAATCCCAGAAGTCGAACGTCGCAGATATAGACTACTATAGACTGGGGTCTAACTATTCTTTTTGCACGAGAAGTATGGAAGAGAGCATTGTTGAAAAGGTCCAGACCATCCTGGGTAAATAAGGAAAATTGCTTGCAAGGCACCATTAAACATTCATATTTTCTGTTTCTTATATCTCAACACAACTTTGCCTGGTACAGTAAGCTATGTTGTAGTAAATGTGCTGAGGGAAAATGTAATGGTGCCAGCAAATTAATGTCTTCAGTGTGCATAAACACCAACGCTTTATCATCAAAGTGCTGAATATTCATTTCTCAGGATGCAGAGTGAGCAAATTAAAACAGCTGACCTCATCTGTTGGATTGATTGATATCCGTCAAAAGTGTAAAAGCAGCCAGATGGAGCAAAGATTTACCCGACAATGTGTTAAAGCTCCACTTTAACCTCTGAAAAGTAAGGCATCACAACCCAAACACAATGTTTTAACGTTTAACTTTTTAATATATTTTGTTATAATGTTATTTCAACATAAATGTCAGCTTTAGTTTGAAAAAGGCAAGTTTTCTGTAATAAAACTCCATAATGAACAAAGGCTGAGAATCCTGACCTAGATGTGTGTTAGTACATGATTTGTGTTATAATTGAAAGCTGGTTAGGGATGCATTAATTAGTCAAGGGTTCTTTCCTCCTCTGCCATTTGCAGCCATTATGAACATTGCCTACACAAAGCTCTCCATGTAATTGATATTGTGAACAAAGATCATAAAATCTACCTAAATCAAATAAAAAATAGTTAATTGGCCAACTTATTACATTCCAGAGTCCATTATGAAGAATTATATTACATTCCTTTTCTCTGGGAGGTAATTGAATTTCTAATAGAACATTTAGTTTTTGAAATGACCTTTTTCAATTAAAGGTCTTTAATTGAAACTATATATTTTTCAATCACTGGATGCCATTTAATTAAACTATATGAGAAATATAGGACACCCTGCTTCCCAAATTGTATTCATTTTTTTAATATTTGTGCCTCTGGCAAACTGACATCTGACAAAATAATTTTTAAAAGACTTGTCCTTAAATTATTAATTGTAGTAAAATAGGGATGTTACAGTAAATTGCAAGTTACACTATAACATATTCATACACTAAGACTATTCTAGGTTTATCATAAAATTAGACTTCATTAAAAGATTAAAGATGGAAAGAATCAAAGTTTTGCTTGAAGATATGAAGAGGACCCCATCCCATATGGATCTGTAACGAACAGAAGTAAGCAATAATAATAAAAATATGTCTTCTTTTATTATTATTATTATTGGTATTATAATGATAACAAACAGAGTAAACCATGAAAATCTAATAATGAGACGGCCAATACATTTGAAAGTGGAGCAAGTAAACACTGAGGGGCATACACAAATAAAAACAGGTTTAAAACATAGCTCAAATATTTCTATTATGCTCAATAGGAAAGGCTTTCCAGTGAATGTGAGTTTAAAAAAGTGATTTAAAAGATGCTGCAGTGTGATACGTTTGTAATAAGTGAGTAATAAGTAATAAGGTAAGTGGAGACCCCTGCTCGATGATCACAGGCTGTGCTGTGGTTCATATGGGATTAACAAATCAGCAATGTAATTAGGAGCCTGACCATGCAAAAGGCCCTAAAAGTTATAAGCAAAGTCTTGAAATCAGTTCTAAAACTCACAGGGAGCCAAAGCAAGAAAACTAGAATGAGCAAAGTGAAGGGAAATAAAGGCATCGACTACTCAATGCAACTTTATGCAATGCAAAATTATTGATTCTAGCTATTGTCCTCAGCTAAAGGTTGTGGTATTCAGTTGGAGTCGATTATAACAAATTGTGAGCGAATTCCATTCTTATTAGATGAAAGACAACATTGTTGATAATTCAGAGGAACTGTGAAGGAACTACAGTTGCATATCATCAACATACACGTAAAAAAAATCATGTTCATGATATGTGTGGTCCATTGGCAGGTAAATGGAAAATAAAAGAGGACCTAAAATGTATCCTGAGGGACACCACAGGCAGCCGTATCTAATATAAAATGACATTCCCATACAACTAAACTTATCCTGGGTTGTTTTTGAAAAAATCATGAATAGGTTTCTTAATTTATTTATTTTTCTGTGACTGTTATTGCCACTCTTTATTCTACCCCCAACCGGTTGTCAGACACCGCCTACCAAGAGCCTGGGTCTGTCCCAGGTTTCTGCCTAAAAGGAAGTTTTTCCTCGCCACTGTCGCACTGTTGCTTGCTCTGGAGGAAACTACTAGAACTGTTGGGTACTTGTAAATTATGGAGTGTGCTAGACCTGCTCTATCTGTAAAGTGTCTCGAGATAACTCTTGTTATGAATTGATACTATAAATAAAATTGAATTGAATTGAATTTCTTAGTTTCTTAATTCTATGGGAATGTTATTTTTTAGAAGACAGGGTTGCCACAGGTGAGGTGTGAAAAAGGTGTGTAAATCATTGGTCTTGGCTTTGATTAGTGCAGTTTCAGGTCTATGAAAGGAACAAAAGTCACTTTTCACTAATACTTGTTCATAAATAGGATTATTTGAATGTATGTTCTAAAAGCTCTTATTTGTATAAATACCGGTACCCAATATTTCATCAACAAGATATTATTTGGTTTCGATAGCCGTCTTTCCAGATTATTAAATTTATGTGGTCTCCCCTAGCCTGGCTCCCCCCTCCTACGTACTTTAGCTCAATTTTTATTTATAGTACACCGTCTGGGTTTGTGGTATATTCTTGGGTTTTCTCCAGCCAAACCTTTGGCAGTCCAATCAGCGGACAGAGGGAGTGGCTGAGAATAATAATGTTAAGGTCGCTAGTTTAAGTTGTAGTTCCGTAATGGCGGCAGAGAAAGATGCGAGCAAAGCCATTCAGTCCGTTGTGGCAACGCTGACGAATATCAAGAAGTTAAAGCCCGAGCAAGAACACTCTTTCCTGAGTTTGGTTGGTGGCCATCAGAGATGGCAAAAGTACTCACTTCCCATACTCAAGTAGATGTACAGATAATTGTGTTAAAAAATACTCTGGTAGAAGTAGAAGTACTGATTTAACGTCTTTACTTAAGTAAAAGTAACAAAGTAGAAATTTACTTAAAGTATAAAAGTAAAAGTAGCCTTGCGAATGACAAAGCTACCTGGACCAGACAGATGTTACTAGAGAGACGCTGAGAAACTACAGTGGACATGGAGAAAAACTTTTTATATGCCAGTACCTACATTTTAAATGGCTTTCTGCCATTAGGCCTAAAACATATAGCTTATTTATTGTGACAGAGACTGGGACTCCAGGTTAATAAGATTGTGACCGAGTAGCAAGATGTGAATTCTGTTGATTTTGTAAGAAGTCTGTGTATATTACCATCCAATTAGATACAATTTGGTATTGATGACACAAAAATAATAACTAACTCCAGTGAAATTATTTTAAACTTAGTGAGGACTAGATTAGGACTGGATTTAAAGCTGATTCTGGTTTCCAACTTCGGCCCAGGTGTGTCTGTTAAAAACGGACGGAGACAACTTCTCTCTTTTGATGCTTTGTCATAATCAAGCATCAGTATAAACATGGGCATAGGGAGCTCTGCTATGGCTGTGTGTTTGTGTGGTAATAAAAGAAATGACATTGTAAAGGCTACCATACACAATGCATAGAAATCACTTACGCTAGTAAATAAAACCATTATTAATTAATTTATCTTAATGAGCAAGGCCGTTCAACAATCGCCATTATATCGAATCAACAGCGAGGTGTAACCTAGGTAACAGGTGAAGAACACAAACAAGCTAACTTTTAAATTTGCCAGAACTGTAGACCAATACAACAACAGGCTTAAATGAACTGACATCAGTTACACGACTTACAGTTCTCATAGATGCACACACACAATCTCAGCTGATTCTCCTCTGGACAGCTAGTCTCTTTTTCTTTTCTCTCACTTTTGTGCCGTGCGCGCCCGCTCGCGGTGTGAGGCACATGTCCACGCTATTCGCCAACATACACTCACAAGTCACACCTGATAGACGACCTTTAGTACAAAACTAAAGTAACAAGCCAATTTTGGAAAATATAAGGAGTAGAAAGTACCGATATTTGTGTTAAAATGTAAGGAGTAAAAGTAAAAAGTCACCAAAAAAATAAATAGTAAAGTAAAGTAAAAATATCTGAAAAATCTACTTGAGTACAGTAACAAAGTATTTGTACTTCTCTGGTGGCCATGATGTTTGGCCCTCCTCCCCATGGGGTTAGGGAAAAGTTTGATTTTCCAGCTCGCTCCGTTCGTGGTGAAGGAGTTAGCTAAGGCTAACGATTGTAATGCTAAGCTGACGTCAAAACCAATTATTAGCGATTGGTTATGGCAGATCCAGAGCGGCTCTGGGCAGATCCAATAGTTTTAAACTTCAACAGAGTACCCGCCTTCAGGGAAGTTAACACTTGTCAATGGAGAGTTGCCAGACTACAAATGAAATGAAATGTATAAGAGTCTGGTAGGACCAGGCTAGGTCCCCTATATTTAAGGATGAAATGTTATTTTAAGAGAGAAAAAACAACAAGGTGCAGTGAGAAATTCATCAACCACAACAACATCTGACAAACAAAGGAAAAGGAACACGGAGCCCAGTGCTGCTGTTGCCCTGAAATGTTTTTGTTTTCCTCTCACTTTTTGGCATTGCACTGTAAAGCGGTTGGTTTGCACCCCCCTTTCCTTCTCTCTTTATTCCCAACCCCCTCAGAATCACCTTTTCATTTTAAATCAACATCTGGAGGAGGAAGAAGTCCCCGAAAGTGCTTTTGTTCTCTGCGTCAGAACAGATTTCAGATGGACTGAGTCAGGACTTTGGGCAGCTGCAATGATTTGTCCTAAATAGGGTGCATTCTAGAAGCATTGACCAACCAAGGAGGACTTTCACAGCCTCTGTCTCCATTTACAGATTTAGGATTTCTACATCCAAATCTTATTTGAAGCATTTGGTATAGAAAGCATATTTGTCATCTCATTAAAACATTTTCATCCACACTCCCTTGACAAATACAGCAGCATAAAAAACTAAAAGAGATTTGACAGCATAGAATTATTAATGATATCAACATAGGTCCTGTTATCCAGTGGCCTATTCAGACTCTCAATAAAAAAAAGACCGAACAGTAGGGCCCACATTGGATTATGTCAACTTGAGGCCTAAACTCAACTGTAAGCAGTGCATATCTGTGACAGTATCTGACCAAAAAGGACAAATAACTAGGAAAAAAAGTAACATTAGCGTTGCACAGCCGAGAGCCAATTGTTTGTTTCCAGTGTGTATCACCCCTCAGAGCATAGGATGCCTTCACATGCAATGTGACAAGACTTCCTTTATTCTTATCTTCTGGTTCTGCGGCTGCTGCGGTGGAGGAGAACAGGGATAAGGCATGGGGGTTGGGGGAGTTGGTGGGCTCCTGGCAGTGGCCTGACGGAGGAACGTCTGACACAGCCTCAGCCTCTCCGCTCCATGACTGTGTGCCCGCAAGACAGCACGCAGCCATCTGCTGGATCCCCCCACCATCACCAACACACCTCAGACCCTCCACCCCATCCCGATGCTGCTATTACCACTGACAATGCAACAAGCTAATTAGAAGAGTTACTGTGCTAATTATAAATGCACAGAAGTGTTGATGGAGATTTCTATTTGGGGCTCGGCTCTGCGCACGATTTCCCCTCGATTAAAGGCAAATGTAGCATGTAAAACTGTGTGATTGTCTTTTACACCCCTGCGTGATGCTGATTCACAATGACACCCGACAGACAGCTGGAATGGCTGAGGGCCACCTGACTTCTGAGGGCTGTAAGAAAGAGACGTGCTCCAAGCCCCGGCAAACAAAGTGGGAAATGAGTTGTGTGGTGCGCTGAAGGGATGCTAGACTGGAAATAACACCCACAATCCATAACATTTGGTCTACTTTCTCTGTCAATTAAGAGACAAGCAACAACATGATTACAAAGGCAACAACACGCCTACAGAATGGAACCCCTGCCCAACACAACCACTAGTTTTCTTTGATTTCAAAGGCATGTTTACTGCAAGTTTTTTCAAAAGTTGCATTAGGCCCCAAAGGAGGAATAAAAAAGAAGGTAATACTTCAAATGAACACAAAAATGTGTTATATATCACTAAACTCTGTGAACTTTCTTACGTTAAACTGAATCTCTCAAAATAGCTTGCAAAATCGATAAATGCTACATAGTCTCTATCTGCAAATTCATATCAAAACTGTACATTTTGTGCCCTAAATTGAGCAAGCTTTAAAATTCAAATGTTTTAGGGCAGGGGTGTCAAATTAATTTCACTAATGGCCACATTGAAGATGAGAATCACATCCAAGTCCCAGATATGTATAGTTTATTGACACGCTATTATTAATCAAAAAAGTAAAATATCTTTGACTGTATTATTGCAGGCCTCATATAGCCTTCTCACATACAGTTTGGTTCACATAAATTCTTGAAAACGTTATAGGATTAAGTATATTATAGGAGCCATTATAGGATTAAGTAAATCAAGAAAAACAATGACTAGATTTTAGGCTACCACACAGCTGACTCACAACCTGTTTCACAACCTGAAACCCGTTGGGTGTGTGGGAATGTGGGAACAGTTTCCTGTTGCAAAAGTAGATGGGCCAAAATTGATTGGGAACCTAAATTAATTAAGGACCGGACCAAAATTTGCAACCTGGGTCCAATCAGAACAGAGGCTAAGTGTTGATAACCATGGCACTGTGTACATTATAATAGACGTAAACTTGTTTTTAGTGACAGTCGCCTTAAAATGACTTGTTCAGCGTGTTGTGCCATACATGCAGATAAATGGCGCCAGTACCCAAAGGTGTGCGTTTCTCCACCAGTAAAACTCTGCGAGATCAATGACTCTCTTCAGATGGTTCAACATTAGCAACTTTCCCCATTTTAACGTTTAGCCTAGCGCAGAGCGATTGCAACCATAAACAACACTGGCATAGCCGCGTGCATAAGTGCAGTCAGGATGATCCAGTGTATCTTCGCCATGTGTACAGTAATTCTACCTAACTAGAGCTAATTGTACTGCCATTTAAGCACTGCACTGCCAGCATGCTGCCTGTGCCTTATTACAGGCAAAGGCCGAGCAGATCGTCAGAAAAAGTCTGGAAGCCCACAGGGTCTCTACATATTAATGAACTTCTTCTCACACGGGAATATTGAGAGCATCTCCTTTTCTTTTTCCATCCCTCCTTTATTATGCTCGTTTGTTTAATTAAAAAGAGTGTTTTAGGGAAATGAGCTGCTGTCGACTGCCTCTGGGGTGGTTCCCACCAGGAAGTTGGCTGCTGGCATTTAGATGGAGTAGCTGGGTGACATTGATCAGGCCTGAGACCTGCTAAAAATTGTATTGTTTTTAGCCATGTACACCTCATTAGTTGGCTTATAATTTGGTGGTCTGATCATTAGAAATATAGGAGACATAATATTACTTTTAATATTTTTTTTTCATGAAGCAACAATAGGATGTTTGCAGGAGAAATATAGATCAGCTGCATAAAAACATGGCCTGAGGCAGCTTTTAAATTCAAGCCACACAGTCTTTGATCGTTAATAATAGCGAGGTTTCAGATAAGCTCGTCTCTTCTGTAACAATAACATGAGTAAACAGTACTTCATATGGCAAGAATCAGCTCTCCGTTATAGCTTCCAATTTCTCCATTCTTCATCCTTTCAGAATCCAATTCACTTCAAGACTCGACAGAAATGAGCCCGAGTTAAACAGATAGTAGACATCCAGCTTTTTTATTTCCAGTATATAACAGTGACAAGTTTGTGGAGAGTACGACCACGCTTGAATCCCTTTTTAATTGCTTTTCAACAGCAGTAACAAAGGAGTAATTTAGACCACATACAATAGCGTTCTCAGCTGGCCTGCCCTAGTTATTCCAGAAAGAAACTTTTAATTCAAAGTCCTGTGTAGATTAATTTTCTGATATGTTAAACATTGTTATGCATACTAATTGACACCATTTTTTATTGTGTAAAGCAAGTCTTTTCATGAAGACGTAATTAAAAGGGTTGGCGAGGCTTTTGTAATGCACGTTAGGACAGAAATTAGCCAACTACCTTTTCTGTTTGAGGGGTGAAATGACCACCACTGTGCTCTCATTTATGTTGCCCACTTAATGTTTTTTTTTAAATCCCCCCAAATGTAGTATTCCAAGCCAAAAGAGAGAGACAGAGAGCACATTACAAAGCCAATATATATGTCCTCATACTGTACATGAATTATTGTAAAACAGAACTTTACATTGTTCTCAGAACATGTCAGCATTCTTTTTTTCTGTATGTTGTAAAGGAAATAAAATCCATAATATTCATCTTATTTTACATCACTCACATCATAGCAAAGCACAGAATCTTTTATGCATGTTGGGACTGAAAACAGCAATAAAAACTAATTTGCAACTTTGGGTAGATTTATTATTCATAAAAACAGAAAACTGATCTGATGTTTTTGTCTCTCAGCAGTCTCTCAGATGAGTGAGAATACTATATGGAATACAGGTGGAGAAATTGTGCCACCCTGTGGTCAAAACTATTAAAACATGTCAAGAAGTGTGGTTTTTTGTATTGTTACTTCACTTAGATGTTTGACTGTGCAGAATTATGTATGTGTGAGTTTGGTTTCACATTCATCTGCTGAAGGTGTTCACCTTGGGCAATTGTGGCTTAGGAGGTAGAGCAGTTGTCTACCAAGGCCGGTGGTCCGACCCCTGGCCCAGAAGGCAGTCTACAAGTCAAACTGTCAAGACACAACAACAAGACACAAGGTGGCACCTTGTATGGCAGCCTTGGCCACCAGAGTGAATAGGGTGAATGGAGCCTGTAGTGTAAAGCGCTTTGAGGAGACATTAAGCTATAGAAATGCAGTTCATTTATCTTAAATCTCAGTTTAACACCTGGACATATGACTAGGAGTTTGTGACATTGCAACTAGTTTTACAAGATGCTGGTCTTGTCATGTGACCAGGCAGGTTTTCGAATTAGCCCCCTCCCCTTTCTTATAAAATTAAACATACCAAGTAATCTCTGCTAAATCTGATTAGTGCAATGAATCTTTAACCTAAATAGTACAAACAACTACTGTTTAGTAATGATAGCAGGTTTTTACACCACATAAAAGAATAAGTAATGATCACTCGTAAGTTTAATTAGAACAAAATCTGGGTTTACAGTGTAGCAATAGTCTATTTGAGGACTTTCAATCAGGATTTAGAAAGCATCACAGCACAGAGATGACACTGGTGAAAATTACTAATGACCTTCTAACTGCTGCTGACAAAGGACTTGTCTCTGTACTTGTTTTATTAGATCTTAGTGCTGCATTCGACAGCACTGACCATACCATCCTGTTACAGAGACTAAAACATTTAGTTGGCAATAAAGGAATCACACTAAGTTGGTTTAAGTCCTATTTCTCCGATCTATCTCAATTTGTTAATGATAAATCCTCCAAGTACGCTAAAGTTAGCCGTGGCATTCCACAAGGCTCAGTGCTTGGACCAATTCTCCATCCATCCATCCATCTTCATCTTCATCTTCTAATCCGGCAACGGGTTGCGGGAGCAGCAGGTCCAGCAGGGAACCCTAGCTGGTTCTTTCCCAAACCACAACCAGCTCCGACTGGGGAATCCCGAGGCGTTCCCAGGGTTTTTGTGCTTTTCTTTTTGCATGTTTTCTGTTTTTGGTGGATAACTAATAGATGTGCATGTGTTGGCAAATTAATAAAGCAGTTTTCTTTATTTGCTTGTGTTTTGTCTATTTATGTGTGTTTCATTAAGTTGTAGTGTGTTTGCCCCTGTCGGCCACCATACTCAACTGCACACAACGTGAACAAGCAATTGTCTGCTCTTCTGCATTTTAGCCACTAGATGTCACTGCCCGACCATAGATCACTTGCTGCTATCCAGTGATGGGATTCTGTTGTGAGGAGACTGAAAGGTTTTATAGTTTCAGATAATTGTGAATGTTAATTAAGCATTTACCTTTGATTTGAAGCATTTTGTGAACAGAATGTGATACAAAGTTCTATTTATGAAACAATACTGGCCAGAGAGCAGAGTGATGGTCTTAGCCTGTCCTTAGCTATAGGTCTGGATAGACAGTTTGTGTTAGATGAAACAGACATGGATCCCTTTGAGATAGCCTGTGAAATGCTCCCAAGCTCCTGCCAAAGGCTCAGCAGCTGCAGTGAGGCCTTTGATCAACAAAAAGCAAAGGACACAACAAGACAAGCTGTCAGTCTGCATGTCTCCATAGTGAAAATGGTAGGTTGACAGAAAGGAACAGACAAAGGCTTTTATCCTGATGTCTGACCCTGAAATCTCTTGTTCTGGAGGTTAAATTTCACTTAATATTAATTTTATATAGACAGACTTAAGCATGTTTACTTATCTGCATTGTTGTGGGCTGTTTTCTGCGTAAAGTGTCTTGGTGTCTTTGGAGCTCTTTGGCACTACCAAGGGGCTCAGCCTGAAACTGTCTCTCTCTATATAAGCTTAACCAATTCCACAAAGTGCCATAGAGTATAATGCTACACTCTGGCTACACTCCACAAAGCAAAAAATAAGAAGGCCTTACACAGCACACAGAATTGGGGCATATGTTTTTAATTGAAAATATTATTTGCAAGCATTACTGCTTTTTATTATGCTGAACACACATTTGTATCTATAAATATATTAATAGTGTAGCTATTCTCATTAACAACCTTACACTTATAGTGAAGTGCTGCAGAACTTTCCATGATGGAAAGTGGAAACACACTTTTTCTTTGACCACTCTGTCTACCAACATTAAGCCACATTTTGGCGGTTTGTTAAGGAGCCCAAAAGCATGGGGGATTTGTTTTGAATACAGGGGCATCATATCTCCTGCCAGAGGGCACAATCAGAATCAGGTGTATAGGCCATGTAAGTATAAACACATACAGACTTTGACCTACAGGTAAATGTGCTGTATTTATATAGCGCTTTTCTAGTCTTAACGACTACTCAAAGCGCTTTTACATCATACAGGATACATTCACCATTCACACACATTCATACACTGTGGCCGAGGCTGCCGTACAAGGTGCCACCTGCTCATCAGATAAACATGCACACACATTCACACTCCGATGCGCAGCATCAGGGGCAACTCGGGGGTTCAGTGTCTTGCCCAAGGACACTTCGACATGGGACCGCAGGGCCATAGGTGATAGGTGGCCTTGTGTAGCAAAGACAATCTGTAAAAATATGAATTTCACAAGCAAAGGAATACCTAATTTGGAACTATATATTTTGTTGTTTTTGCTCCACAGGTGTAGCATGTTTATCTAAATCTGTAAGTCACTGAACCATGAGCCCACCCACAAGCTTTTCCTTACCTAACAGCATCAATAGTCCCGGGGCTAAAGGAAACTGTTAGCGTCAATAACAATGACAAAGGAAACTGACCAAGTATCCATATTTTACGAGATCGGAGTGAGAATGTGTTTCAAACTTTGCAACTTCATTAACATAAAGTATTTAGTAGCATAATGGTTAAATTCCACAGAGATTCAGTTACTTAGACAATTCAAATTATAATGGACTTTCTTTGCTTCCACATCTTGGTGTCCTTATCTTGAATTTGTATCGAAGGCGTTCTCAGAAAGAAATTCAAACCTCAGACCTGCCCTGCTTAAGCAACCTTGGATAACTGATCAGTTGTTGCTGTGCAGGGTGACACGTGAAAACATATCGTGCCATCTTTTCATAATCTCTAGCTGTTGTCATGCAAGACTTAGCTTACAATTAAAAGCTTATTGTTGTTCAACCAGCTCTAAATGGACAAACTAGTTTTAGAGGTGTCAGTCTGCTTTCTAGTAGAAAAACTGGATCTCAGCCAAGTCTTGACTCCTGACTAGTCTTGTTTAGAAATGTCCTTGTACAAATGCCAAATATAATGATAAGTTCACTAAGTAATTCCCTTTTCAAGTCTGGTACATGTGGTAAATATGTCATAAACACAACATATGTGCCAAATAAATTCAGCAATAAAGACAAATGAACACCATACATGTCAACTTAACTCCACTATAGCTTTGCCTGGGTATACTATGTCAAATACTATACATCTAGTATAGTATTGTATAATCAAATGGTGGAAAATGACTGTACTACTCTACTCAAGGTCGATGTACAGTACTTTGCTTTACAGTGTTTTATGCTTTCTTTCTACTTAAAATACCACAATTCAAAGAGATGTTTTATAGTTTTTTCTTAACGTCATTTATTTGAGTTATATTTACGTGCTACTTTTATTCAGATTTTAAAATATGATGTATTATTACTGATTAAACTGACCAACATTAAATAAAGAAGTTAAAATGAAATCAAGCTCAAACAGCCACAACAGTAAAATGCTGCTTACGTGTTCCCAATCATAAAATATATATAACAATATTTTTACCACTGGCAGGGACCATTCAGCTGCATCATGAGAAATGTTACTTTTGATTCATTAAGTAGCATACTGTACATTTTGCGGACAATACTAATGTACTCAAGTACTGTACATATGTACAATTATGAGGTAATTGTACTTTATTTAATTCTTTCCTTCTGTATACAGTCAAACTACAGGCAAATATTGTGCTTTTTACTTTACTACATTTTTTGATGGTTGCGGCTTCTGATTTTACATTTTACAGAATATATGCTGATCTTATAAAACACGATGCACTGATGGGTATTGAACTACCCAACAAACAGTGTATGAAGCAGTTCAAATTAACAGGGAGACCTCTAGCTCACATTTCAGAGCGTGCGTCCCATGTAGGCTCAGGCCTTTGACAGCAGCCTGGGTTCAAAACCAACCAGAGGCCCTCTGCTACATGTCATCCCCTCTCTCTCTCTCTCTCTCTCTCTCTCTCTCTCTCTCTCTCTCTCTCTCTCTCTCTCTCTCTCTCCCCCCCATTTTCTGTCTCACTTCAGCTTCTCTAAAAAAGAAAAAAGCCCTAAAAAATTATATATATATATATATATATATATTGTGTAGATTAATTAACATAATCATCCAATAAAACTATTATTATCCTATTATATGCTTTTGTACTTGAGCAAGATTTAGCCTACTACCATTAATTGATACTTTTAGAGTTTTTAAACTGTGTTATTGCTATGTTTACTTAAGTGAAGGATTAAAATATTATTATTTTATTATACTAAAGATATTATATTTATATTACAATAAAATATATAGCCTAAAGTGGCACAGTGCCACCTACAAGGGCGTAGGTTTTGTTTTAATTTTTTTTCAGTTGATGCATAAAGAGATTATTCTGTAAAATATTTAGCTATGAAATACTGTATGTATAACTTACTTAAAACAGCTCTAGTGTTATGTTTTCAGGTTTAAAGTGATATTTCACATATTATTTTGTTAATGTAAATCTGATACTTTTATCAATTTGCAGTTGTTTCTTTTTACTTTATACTCTGTTTTAAGTGTTTGCTGACATTTTAAAACATCATCTATAACGCTGCCCTGACTTTCCTATTGGTTTGAACTTCATGGAACAAATTGTTCTGTTTATAAAACTCCTATTTTATAAGAATCGTAGGATCAGGTTTACGACACTAGCGGGCGCACCACATTTACATCCTGTTTGATTTGCTCGCTGTCCGAATGAGTTTTTTTCATAGTTTTTTTAATGGTTTACAAATGTTGATGCGAGGAAGCTTCCCTGCGGGCTTTCATCGCGGTGACGGACTGATCACGTTGTTGTTCGGCCAATCAGAGGCGGCGGAGATGCTCGGCAGCGCTATAAATCCAAACTGAAAACAGCGAAAGAAGCAGGAATGAAAAACAATAGGTACCTTCACAAAGACCACGCATCCAGAGGCTCTTATAGTCTTTTGATATTTTCCTACACTTAACATAAGGTAAGAGCTTTTTATCTGCTGCTTGATTTATTCCTACACTGAGAAATTGTTTTCTATTTGTGTGCTGCTGAACTTTCCCTTTGTTCTAGGTTTGTTATATCTATGTTTAGATGTTGACTTTACTCTAACGTTACCATAAATGCTTTGTAATGAAACGAGTGTTGATTTCGTCTAATCCTGTCTCATATGAGCATCGGAGCAGTAGAAGATTAAACAGGTTGTAGGCTGACAGATGGAGCTGTTATTCGTTCAAAATGTTAATTTTCCTTGTTAAAAACATTTAGTTGAGTAGCGTGATTTTCTATAGCTTTGAAGTTCTGTGTTAGCTTTTTGTGCTTTTCCATGACATTCTTTCTGGTTGTACACAGCATTTGTGTATTGAGATATAGTGGCCCCCACTGTGCTTATCGAGGCTATCGTCTTTTCTCATCACTCTGTAGGTTTTGGTCAAGAAAATGGCCACCTCAGCAAGTTCCAAACTGAACAAAGCTGTTAAGCAGCAGTACATGAACCTCCCTCAGGGGGACAAGACCCAAGCCATGTACATCTGGATAGATGGCTCTGGAGAGGGACTACGCTGCAAGACCAGAACTTTGGATTATGAACCCAAGACGATTGAGGGTAAAATCTGGTTCCAGTGTGAACAACTCTTCCACAGCAGTATGCAGTAAAACATGATACTTTTAAGACTTTGGAGTAGATAATTGATTTCAGTATTTTTTTCTTTGTCAGATCTTCCTGAGTGGAACTTTGATGGCTCCAGCACCTACCAGTCAGAGGGCTCCAACAGCGACATGTTCCTGATCCCTGTCGCCATGTTCAGGGACCCGTTCAGAAAAGACCCCAACAAGCTGGTGCTCTGTGAGGTGCTCAAGTACAACCGCAAGCCAGCAGGTAAGCAGATAAGAACAAGCTTGAAAGTGGCTGCAGTTAAAGCTGTTATGTAGTTCAGCTATACTCACTATGTTGTTCCAACAGAGACCAATCTGCGCCAAACCTGTAAACAGATCATGAGCATGGTGGAGAATAACCACCCATGGTTTGGTATGGAGCAGGAATACACTCTCCTGAGCACAGATGGACACCCCTTTGGCTGGCCCTCTAACGGCTTTCCAGGTCCACAAGGTTAGTATTGGTTCTCTTGCTTGTCTTATTAACTTACATGCACATTTTATTCTGTGTTTGTCCTTATTCTGAAAAAGATATATATTAGAGGTATAGATATATATATTTTGACTAAGCTGTTTACATGGCACTACTATTCCTTTTTACATGCAGCCGTGCAAAATAGGATTTTTACAAAGTTTTCCACCAGTGGCGAACTTCTTCAATCATATCAACACAGCCTCCCTATTTCCTTCATTCGACCACCTTCTTAAAAATGTTGGCATTGCGATTTTTTGCACATATCCAAAAACAAGGTGATATTCAAGTGTTTAAAAGTAGGTATGTTTCTTCTTAGGACCAGAGATGTAGGCTTTTCTTTTGGTCATGCACCTCTTCCACAGCCTTGCCAACTGCTAGTTGGTTTGTGTACAACCACAGCAACGCACAGAGCAGACCATAAGCCGTAAACAGACAAGAGGCCCATAATCTGTCGCAGACTGCTGTAAAACCCTGATTGAGACGCATATTCCCTGTGACACGCTCTATATACGTGTCAGAAGAATAATACCCCGAATAATACCAGCATATCCCACGACTTAATCGTAAAATGCTATATTCAGAAAAAGGCATTATGCTGAATATCCAAATGGAATATGCAGTTTACATGACTAGTATAACATGTGTACATTAGGAATCCTAAAGGTCAGATCAGTGAACATATTTGGTTACCTTCCACCTGATTAGGGCCTTATTACTGTGGAGTGGGAGCAGATAAGGCATATGGGCGAGACGTAGTGGAGGCGCACTACAGAGCCTGTCTATACGCTGGGGTTAACATCTGTGGCACCAATGCTGAAGTCATGCCAGCTCAGGTATTGTCCCTTTGTCTTGTTGTTTTTGTGTTGTCTCACTTTATGGAAAAATGCCTTTTTTGTTGTCAAATTGCATGATACCAAATAATAATAATAATTTAATTATGTAAATAATCTAGTCCCTGATATGTTTCAGTGGGAGTTCCAGGTTGGGCCTTGTGAAGGAATCAACATGGGGGACCATCTGTGGATTGCTCGCTTCATCCTTCACAGAGTCTGTGAGGATTTCGGTGTGGTGGTCTCGTTTGACCCCAAACCAATCTCAGGGAACTGGAATGGTGCCGGTTGCCACACCAACTTCAGCACAAAGGAGATGCGAGAGGATGGCGGACTGAAGTAAGAATACATTTTTGTTCTTTCAGTTTGATTGTATGATTTTGATTTTGAGTGTTTTTTAATTAGTTTTTCTTTACAGAATCATTGAGGAGTCGATCGAAAGGCTGGCAAAGAGACACAGATATCACATTCGTGCCTACGATCCCAAAGGCGGGCTTGACAATGCCAGACGTCTCACCGGCCATCACGAAACTTCGAGCATTGACGAGTTCTCGGCTGGTGTGGCCAATCGTGGTGCCAGCATCCGCATTCCTCGTTCGGTAGGGCAGGACAAGAAGGGCTACTTTGAAGACCGCCGTCCATCCGCCAACTGCGACCCTTACATCGTCACAGAGGCGCTAGTGCGCACATGTTTACTCAAGGAAGAAGGACAGGAGCCCACAGATTACAGCAAATGAACAGTCTTCTAATCATGTGTCATTACCAGTACTGTATTTAGCCATGTTCTTTCAAGACTTGGATTGATCTTTACCATTTTAGATTTTTTACATGACAGATGAAATAGTAATTGAGGTATAGTTGTATACAGCAAGTCTTTACCTCTGGCTCAAAAACTGCCAACACATTTTAACATGGTGTCATGATATCTGATAACATGTATAGAACGACATTATTGTAATGTACTAATGAAAGTCTATCTATAGATCTTGTAACTGTAACCCAAAGAATCCAAAGGCATTTGAATATTTTTAGTAGTCTTGGCCTCTGACACATGTTGTGGATAGATACAGTAAGATCACTTTGTAAGGCACCATAGCCAATCTACTTTAGTGTTTGTGTTTTTTTTAATATTGCATGTCTGTTTTTCACTTGTTGTTGTCAAAGAATAAAAAACTAACATTTTATATATGACTTTTAACTCCAGTTTATTCCCACATGTACCCAGACTGTCAGCTGACATTAATCTTTGAAATGTGACCAGCGTTAAGGGAAAAGGCACTGTAATGTTCAGCAAATTGTGGTTAATTAAGACATGGGAACATCCACATCATCCCTCTAATTCAAACAGCTAAAGTGGCTGCTTTAGCTGTAAAAAATAACCTGAAAACCCTTGTAGAAGGATAGTTAATTCTGAGCAGTTAGTTGTACAGTATTGTATTACTCACCATATTGCATTAGCAACTTAAAGAAGTTCAGGCAACTAAAATCATTTCACAGTTCAGAAGAAAAACTTTAACTTGATTAAAACTTGATAACACTAACAAGCTGACTAGATACCATATGGAGCAGACAAACCCAGACTTCAAAGGTAATCTACGCCATGAACTCCCCAAATACAGTTTGTCAAATTCCCTACCAGAATTGAGAATACTTTGGATTATTGTTAGAATACAATCAGCAGTGTCCAAAACGCGCTGGAACACTGACCATGCCGTGGTCCACCTGTTTCCTGCATACAGTCAGAAAGCTCTGTACATGTGAGGACATTTAAGCAGTGGGAACAGTTAAGCTATGGAAGATCTTCAGGCATGCTTGGACTGCAGGCTGGCAGGTTATCAGGAACAGTGCGGATGAGTACACAAAGGCTATGACTTCAAGCAACAGGGTGAGCTATAATAATGACAAACACTGGTTTGCAGCTAAGCTCAGACAGCTGAGGTTGCACAAGGAAGAGTTTCTGACATGGACAGGTTTAGAGAGAGTTAAAGTACAGATTTAACAAGATGAAACATGCTAAAAGACAGAAACTCCAACAGCAGTTGTCAACAAACTCTACTTCTACTTCTCCTCTACTTCTAGATGGGTCACAGACAGATCATTGACAGAAATGAAAGCAGAAAAGTTGATCAAATCCCTGGTTTTAACTAAAAATATATTATTTTATATTTAATACATTTGTGTTTGAGTGATTTATCATTTAGGCAATAAGCCTAAATTTTAAATTAATAATGTGTGCTTGAGAATTTATTTCAGTCTGTGGGCAATGAACTGGGATCACTGGTGTCAGTAAGGTGACAGTGTGGTCGAGAGAAGCTCTATAGTCATAATAGTGTTCCATGTTCTATCTCATCACTAGCCATGTCTTTTCTAAGTGTCCTTAAGTGAGACATGGAACCTCTACTCACAAAAACTAAACATAGTTTTTATGCAAGTAAGTTGTGGTCTCATGTTCATTAGGATACATATCATGTGTATAGAGGTGTATATGAGCTAAATGAGGGAAGAGACAAGAGCTAAAAAAGTAACAAACAAACACATAAGAAAGGGGGAATCCTTACATCTAAAAAGTACATAGCCCAAGGTGGCTCCAGTGTTTTATGTGACACTTTACTTGTTGATCCTACAAAATTATACAATGATCAAGAGCTTACAGTGTATTAAACATGTTTTATAAGAATACCTAGTTTGAGGTTAATGAGGTAAACACCTGGGGCTTGAAAGGTATACTGTAAATCTCAAGTTAGTTACCTAATCACTCCTTTCAATGAAGCTGTAGGTGTGTTTGTTGTTTAAGAACAGGCTTAGGGAATGCACACCACTGGGCAGACATTTTGCCAGTACTTCTCACTACTACTACTACTATTACTACTACTACTACTCATAGGTGAGGGATTTTGCTACCAAAATAAAGTAATTTGGCTTTAATCCAAATCCAAGTCTGGTCAGCCAAACAATTACAGTTTTCTTTCCTTAAAAGTACTATATAGTTATATTAATAGCTATATTTTCTTCTTCTTGATTTAGCATGGATACCCTGAACTGATCTTACAGCACCTGAAGTGGTATTTGCTCACAGTAATGTATTGGCACTAGTATGAGAACACACCAAATTCGATTTGGCTCTGAATATAGTGCCAAACTATAATATCTAAATCACATTGCTTTGCCTTTCCTAAATTAGGTCCACAAGCTGAGCTCAGAAACGGTTAACACTTGCAAAGAGACCTATTTGACAAAATCACAGCTATCACAGTCAGTGGCTCAGTGTATTCTTTTTGGTATATAATAAAAAGACATTAGAAGAGTTAATTTTACTACTAACAAACTATTGCGTGAGGACATCAGCACATACTGCAGTGATAAGGAGGTGGACATACAATTGGAATGCCTTTTGCTTAGTACTGCATATTTACTGTTGCATAACCTATTGAAATGTTCCTATTGCATTACAAGTGGAGCCCCCCCTCAGTTTCTCCTTTGTCATCTGACCCCATTGTAGTGTGTGTATAGAGGGATGTGAATGTGAATTAACCACTTTGGCAACAATATGAGTATATACATTACTATTTTAGATAAGATAACATGGGCAGATGATTTTGAAAAGAGGAGGTCTTATGAAGAAAACCATTATGCCTAGAGCCTCATTTCCATGGCAGTTGAAATCCAAATTCAGGCAATCCGGTGCTGGCGGGCGGGGGGCCATACCAGCTAAAGCATAAGAACAGGCAGGTCGAGAATAGGTTTAGTGCACAAAGTTCAAATTGCAACTGTGGTTGTTAAAAATCTCCTAAAAAGTGAGTGGATCAAATATCACTTGCTTGATATTTGTGTGTCCTTTTCATCACACAATACAGACTATTCATCACAAATAATGAGGCATCGGAACTGCAATTTAATTAGAGGCTCTAGACTTAATCAGATATCAGAGTCCAAACAGTAAATGAAGCACCATCCTTGGCTGCGTTAGCTCTAATCTCATCATGTAAATGCAGTCAGAGATACTATCACCACTATCACTGTGGACAACAGATTGGCTGTTTTCTGTTCTACCCCTCCCTCTTCTTCACCCCCTTTCTCCCACAAAGCCTCCTACCCTGCGGCAGTGAGTTTGGGGACATGCAGTGAAACTGTCACAGTGTTGCTGGCCTGATGATTGGAAACTTGAGCAGCTGTAAAAGCAAAGCTACCCAGTGGGACAGAGAGGTTAGAGAACCCTGGATGGAGGAGCATTGACAAAGATCAGACCACCACCAATTGTGACAAACGTCATCATCATGTGAAACAAACCCGGTTAATGATTAGAACTGTCCTGACTGTCATGAGTAAATCTGATCTTAAAGCTCAGATCTTACTAGTTGATTAAATATAGTATTAAAATACTTTCTCCAGATGGATAATGGGAACCGACAAGGTTAAATTTGGTTTACATCTAAATTCATTACAAATAACTCATGTTTAGAAAAGAAGCTTCCTTGTGTGATTGTGTGTGTGTCCTATTATGACAGTGCAGCACATGCACCACAGCTGACTCATTGATAAGAAACATGATAATGTGTTAAAGGCCTAAGAATAACTTCAGTGCATGTCATGTGAACAGACACACATTCTTGGGATAAATTACTGGTTCTGCTTTACATTCAAAGGTACAATATGTAACATTTTTGCACCAGAATGTCTAAAAACGACTATACCTATGTTATATATTTTGTTGAATTGTGTACTAACACTATCCCAAATGTTTCCAGCAATTTTCAAACCCAGAGAAATCTGTAATTTTATTTCTGGGCATGGGACATTTCGTTTAGTTCCCTGTCAGTGGCGTCATATAACCTTTGACCCCTCTAGTTGAAATACAGGAACCCAGAATGTATGTTTGAGTGTAATTATAAATAATTCAATGTTACAGAAAGAGTTATACTCAATAACCCTAATACTGCTTATTTTCTGCACCACAGCATAATTTTGTCAATGCATGCCACTTTGCAACACAGTAATACAGCAGAGACCTTATTTATTGATACATTTCAATATCGATAGATCCAGCTTAGTTACTACAATGTGCTGGTTGACAAGTAGGGGGCCGGGGGGGTTGTAAATTCATGAAAATGTCAGTTTTTCTCTGTTTTTCATGAGACCATTGTACTTAATTTGACTGGCGCTCGGCACACAATACTACAGTACTTTGTTGCGTTACGTAATTCCAAAGAGGCTGCCTGGCAGGCGGCTCTGCGATACACACATACAGGGAGCAGAACATACAGAGAGCAAATCAGACAGTGGAGCCGGGGGCGGCTGTGGATCAGTGGTAGAGCGGTTGCCTGCCAATTGGAAGGTTGGTGGTTCAATCCCTGGCCCTGTAGTTCCATGTCGAAGTGTCCTTGGAACCCTGAGTTGCGCATCGGAGTGTAAGTGTGTGTGTGTTTATCTGATGAGCAGGTGGCACCTTGTACGGCATCCTCGGCCACAGTGTATGAATGTGTGTGAATGGTTCCTGCAGGACATTTACATACAGGGAGCAGATCAGACAGTTAGCACATACAGGGAGCAGATCAGACAGCGGAGCAGATCAGACAGCTGAGCAGCATTGCACACAACATGCGGAAGCGTAAGTGCAGCTTCCCAGTTGAACTGGAAAAAACACTTTCCACGTACCGTCCCGGTAGGGACAAGTGGGAGGTGGAGTGCACCGTGTGCAAAGCTAGCACATGTTTCAGTGTCTAATAAAGGTGTTGGAGATCTCAACGCTCACATGGAGACCTGAAAATTAATGAATGTTATTACATTGAAAAGGTTTTAAGAGATATTTAGTTGAAGCTGGATTTTGAAGATGACACAGAATAGCCTAGGTCATATTTATAACATTATTTCTTATATTTATTTATTTATTTGAAAAGAGAGCTATTATTTTGTTAGGTTGTTACGATTTAATTTTTTTACATAAGTTATTTTTGTACCATTGAGGCATAATAAAGCATGTTCTTTAACCTCTGAGAAGCCTGTCTGAATTTGTGTTTTGAGGCCAGGCCGAGTTTCCTCTTTTTTGGAAATCAAAATATGGTCACCCTAATATCAGACCCAGGCACCCGAGTCAGAACAATGGCCATCTATAACGTTACGTCTCTGTCTCTGCCACAGGCACAGTCACTGAAATGCCGAGCAATGGCACAGCCTCTGACAGGCCAGACAACGGCACAGTGTCTGACGGGCCTGACAACGGCACTGTCTCTGAGGGGCCGGACGGTCAGCTGGTACTCTAGAAGACTGGTCAGCGTAGACTCTGGGAGAACATCAGCTTAGACTTAGCTGCACAACACCGAGGGCTCTGGAGGACGGCCATCAGCTGAGGCTCTCAGATAATGGTTTTTTGGGGGGGCAAGAGCCAGGCTACCTATTTCTCCATTTACAATGTTCATGCTAATTTAAGTTACTGGCTGCTGGCTGTAGCTTCATTTTTCATATTTAGTGGACAGAAAGCACTTTTATTTGTTTAGGTGTGTTATGGTTCAAATGCACAGTGTTTCTGTCATCTCTTTGTGAAAATACTAACTCTGGTGTAAACATTTTACCATTTTACTTTGGGTTGACAGGAAGAAAAGAGAGAAAGACTCAAGTGCCTTACGGCTAATTACATCCCCCCCCCTCCATATTGCTAACACATACAAATCAATCAGGATTTCATTTTCAACATTTGTTGCCGATGTGCCATATAGTTTAGTGTTGTATGCATATCATTGGGATCATACTGTATGTGTTTTGCTTCATGCTTGAACAGCATACTGTAGTAATCTGCACTAAATATCAGTGCAAACATGAGAAGTTGTACACATGGGTCACAGCTTGCTTGTTCTTATCCTCTATGTTTGACTGACAAGAATTGGCTAGAAACCTCATCTCTGAAAGTTTCCCACTCATTCTGTTTTGCTCTTGTTCCTGGTATCAGGTTGAGGGGACAAAACGTTCTTTCAGTTGTTTTCATAATGGATTTGTTTACTTGGACTTTCTTTTGAGTGTTCCTCTCATTGCGTGTGCTCCTCCCCCGCTGTCAAATCTGATCCTGCAGTTTACAAGCACCCATTCTGTGACCTTCAGGAACCATGAGTGCAGCACCACCCCCATCCTCCAGTCCCAAAGATGGAATTTCACAAAGGTCACAGTAAGCACAGGGGTGAGCAAAAAACATAGTAGGATAACATAACACACATCAATCTGTAGCTCTGGAGAAAAGGTACTGTCAGTATGTTAATACTGACATGTTGACTGTATGTTGATATTTGTCTCTACCCATGGAGCCTCACTGGACCGTATGCTATTCCAGGAGTAAACTAGCCTGGGACAAATGGAAAAAGGATATTCCTGTTTGCCTTAAAGCATGAGGTATGCTGAAGACAGGATGATTTAACACAATTTAAACTTTTGCAAATTTTGGTGCAGACCTGGTAAAAGTTTTGTATATTTTGAAGCTTAAGCAAAAGCAAAAGTGCTTAACATACATTTTCAGTTCAAGAAGTAATAAAATTTGAATAAAACAAGTGGTGAAAATTAAAGAAAAAGAGAAAAATTGATTGTAAAAGTCAACAGATTTAGTTATTCAGATATAAGTGTTTCATACTTTAGGGGCAACCGATGCAAAGCAACACTCAGACAGTCCATCTTCATTTAAAAACTTAAAGCACTCTCCTACCTGTAGCATTATATTTAAAGGTCCCATGGCTTAAACATTAATATGCGTTCCCCCAGCCTGCCTATGGTCCCCCAGTGGCTAGAAATGGCAATAGGTGTAAACCGAGCCCTGGGTATCCTGCTCTGCCTTTGAGAAAATGAAAGCTCAGATGGGCCAATCTGGAATCTTGCCCCTTATGAGGTCATAAGTCTTTTAAAAGAGACTTCAGATACAATATTAGGGGACCACGAATGCCTATATAAAAGAGACTCCAGATACGGTATTAGTGGATCACTAAGGTCTATATAAAAGAGACTTCAGATACAGTATACGGGGACCACTAAGGTCTATATAAAAGAGACTTCAGATACAGTATTAGGGACCACTAAGGTCTATATAAAAGAGACTTCAGATACAGTATTAGGGGACCACTAAGGTCTATATAAAAGAGACTCCAGATACGGTATTAGTGGATCACTAAGGTCTATATAAAAGAGACCAGATACAGTATTAGGGGACCACTAAGGTCTATATAAAAGAGACTTCAGATACAGTATTAGGGGACCACTAAGGTCTATATAAAAGAAACTTCAGATACAGTATTAGGGACCACTAAGGTCTATATAAAAGAGACTTCAGATACAGTATTAGGGGACCACTAAGGTCTATATAAAAGAGACTTCAGATACAGTATTAGGGACCACTAAGGTCTATATAAAAGAGACTTCAGATACAGTATTAGAGGACCACTAAGGTCTATATAAAAGAGACTTCACATACAGTATTAGAGGACCACTAAGGTCTATATAAAAGAGAATTCACATACAGTATTAGAGGACCACTAAGGTCTATATAAAAGAGACTTCACATACAGTATTAGAGGACCACTAAGGTCTATATAAAAGAGACTTCACATACAGTATTAGGGGACCACTAAGATCTATATAAAAGAGACTCCAGATACACCAAAGTGACACACAATTGTCACAGAAGTAAAGGCTGGACTACAATAGAGCTGTTTGGAGCTGTTTGTGTTTTTTCTGGTAAGTCCCTTTGGGGTGGACTTTGGGCTTTTTCACTTTGTAAACATATAACATGCACAAAAAAGATATATAACAAAATAAAGGAAAGAGACAAAGCCAAAAAGCATAATATGAGCACTTTAACTCACTTCCACAGCTAAAAACAACATGCAAAAGCATAGCAATGGCACAAGTGGGAGGCTACCCATCAACTAGCATCCTGCAGTTTAAGATAGTATGTTAGCATTTTCCACTACACTCAACACAGTGACGCTCACTTTTCCTCAGAGGAGAGAAGGATTATCTGATACTTTTCTTTGCTGGCATGTTCTTATGCAGTGCTTTGGTGTAACAGTTCTTTATACTAAATTTAGACTATGCATTAAAGTTGTCAGTTCTGCATGTCACTGACAGTGCCAAGCTTGTTTGCCCTCTCTTAGATATGATATGGGTCATTATGGGGAGCAGCTTGAGGATCAATGTTTTGCATGCTGCTAATCAAACTGTTCTCTCTCTCAACACTGTCTTTGATAAGGGAAAATGAAAATGAATGTCTTAGGAATGTTAATCTTAATCTACTCAAATGTATTGTTTGAGTAGATTAAGATAACTTGGGTTTACACATGATAAAAAAGACAATATCTACATTTTAAAAGATCCCCCCTCACCTTTCCTGTATCTCACTATCTTGTGTGTTCCACCCTTAAATCATTGTTGAGGTAATTTCATTTGTAGTGCTGTCTTATTGGAATTCATTCCATTGTGAAGTGTTTTTTCTGTGTGTGTTCTTTTCTTTTGTCCACTTTCTGTACTTCTTCTACATCAGGTATGCATTAAGAGGTACATTATGATGTGGGTCAATGTTCTGGAGGTTAAAACTTATGCAACTGGATGCTTAGCGAGGCAAATTTAACCATAACCACAGCCGGAGAACTTGTGTTTTGTGGAAAATTCCAAGATGTAGTATGTTCTCAATTAAGACAGTCTACTCCTCCGTGAAATTCAAGAACCACCCCTAGAATGACTAGGCACTTTTTCTGTGCAGTTTGCCATTGCCTATCCAACTTTCTAGCAAATCATGTTTAAACATACAGTATATTTGTGTTAGTTGATGATCCTTACAGATTATATGAATCATTCACATTCATGCTGGGTTCAGTCAGGTTGAATAGAAATAATGTAATGATGTAAAGTAATATTTTTAAATGAATAGACATTTGTTTACAGCTCAAACTTCAAAAATGTAGCGTAAGCAAGCATGTATTTGTCTTCCTTCTTCTTTGATGACAATCATGAGAGAAAAACACTGTCCTGTCCCTGTGAGTAGGGAAGAAACACAAACACCCAGTAAACTAACAAACCGGGGGTGGCCTCTAGCTCATCCAGTAAGATTGTTTGCCCAATGTTGGCTGAATCCTGCAGCGGCCTGGGTTCAAATCCGTTGCTGCGTGTCATCCCCCATCTCTGTTCCCCTTTTGTGTCCATCCACCGTCACTTGAGAATAAAGGGACAAGCCCCAAAAATAATCTTTACAAAAAAATACTAACAAACCGCAATGTTTCTAATCACATCAGGGACTTCCTGGGTGATGCTCCTTAAACCTGTTTTGAATACAGCGTCAGCATCCAAGTTTTTTTTTTGTGCCTCTAAAGACACTTGCGTAACAGCCAACATGGCTTTGTTGTGACAGCTTCCAGTTGACGCACACAAAGACGCAAGGTCATAAACATTTCAACTCCCTCTGACCAGCTTTAGTTTTATATCCCTTTTATTAATTCTTTTAGTTTTTATTCCAAAAATTATAAAATTTGGAAGTTGGTGTACAACTTTGGAAACAATTTACATTTTTAAAAATTCTTAAGTCATGATGACTTCAAAGGGAGATGAAACTCCTTGCAAAGTGGCAAACTGTGTACAACATGTCCATGTGCACAAGGCACAGTTATGTGACTTAAACAGATACAATCAGAAAGAATGTAAATGCCAGGCATAATGCTGACCAACCATTATTTCACTTTATACTGTATTCTAGAGCTTATTTTCAATTTCACCAACACACAAATGTTTACATTTTTCTTTTTGCCTTTTGATAATATGCATTATTTGCATTACATTAGTTATCACAGCGGATATTTCAATATTTCTGAAAGCATTAGAAATTTACCATTATGCATGTGGTGCTGCTATGTGGGAAACAATGAGTCGAAAAACACAAGACACAGCTTTGTGAAGGTAATTTGGTAAGTGTCCAATTTCAATCTGCTGCCCTGTCCGGAAATGCACCAAATGCAGACCAGCACTGTCCATTTAAGTATGACATGAGTCTCACGAGAACTTTTCAATTACCTAACATGCAGCCTGCTCAATCCCAGTCTGTCTCTACAGACCACTGTCAAACAAAAGGATTTTGTTTAATTAGTGATGAACATTTTAAGAGAAATTTAGGAAAGGAAATACTACTTGTATTCTCAAAAACAGACAATGCCTTCATCTGTTTAAAGATTGATCATACCACAGTGCATGACCGCTATATCCTTCTCACTGAATGCAACATGATTTTGAATAGTTCCCAAAGGAATACGAGGTCACCTACTGACGGAAAACTGAATTACAACCTATTTATCATCTACAGTACGAACAAGAGCTACACAGTGTTCTCAAAACCAGTCAGGCTCACACCTAATTAAAACTATTACTCATTTAGTTTTTTAATCACACCCTGGACACACAACTAATAGTCTTCATTAAAAATAGGGTAATTACAATACCTTCTGTTTCCATAAAAAGAGAATAAAGGAGCTAATAGGCCTACATGTTTTGTACTCTCCTTTTTTCAAATACGGAATTAAGAACATTCTGTTATTTTTAAAAACCACACTTGTCCAAATAAAATTTTCTCTGCCGGTTTTTAGAATGAGGCCGATGATTTCCCCCAGTCCTATAATACATCCACGCACAGTCTGTGAGCTTGTGTGTTCATAAAAACAATAAGAAAACAGCGACACGTTGAGGCCATAGGCCTAAATAAAAAAATTAATAAATGTTCTTGGATGTCAGTGTTAGAAATTTTATTCCTAACATCGCGTTCTGTTGGATCTCTGAGGAAGGAGGCTGAGGGTTTAATTGAGAATTAAGAAAAGGTTTAATGCAACAGCATGATGAAGATGATAAGACAAAAACAGACACAAACAAACATAATAACACTGCAGCTGACAGCGGACTGCATTCATGCTTCCTCCATGATGGAGTCACGTGAAACCAGTCCTGAATATTCCTAAATCACACAGTTTTATGCCCTGCACCGGGGGCTGTTCCTTTTCCTCTGGTGCATTCAAATCCTTTCTCATTGGTTCGTTGTTGTCATGGCAACATGGCGGCGCATCTTTGCTGTCCAATGAGAATAAACATGCCGCTAAAGTCTGCCCCTTTGGGGGTCGTTTTGGTTACAGAACAAATGGGTCTGTCGTGTAAATGTGAAATTCTAACATAATCAACATTGTATTGTCTTAGCCCAGACTAAGACCCCAGGGGACAGGAGACACCAGGCCCCCTCCTGGTGTTGTAGCAGGAAGTTCCTTTCCATATGTTAAATGCCAGACTTGACCAGATCAATTCTTTACAGTCAGAGAAATAGACGGGGAGGGTGAGGAACAAATGGCCATCTTGACCTCTTCACAGGCAAAATGCATATTAATCCCATCCTGGCTGCATCATACATAATTTATAACTTTTTTATAACTCAACATCATCTAAACACATCATTTGTGTGATATTGAATTTCATTATCACCGTAGCCTATATCACTGTAAGCAGTATGCCAAATACCTTAGGTCATAGGATATTTCTGACATTTGTTTTAACTTTCTTAATTAATAAACACACGTATGACCTCGTAACCTATTTAAATACCAGTGCCCGGCCAACCTGCTAACATGGCGAATAAGTAGCCTATTTGTGTGTTTATTTTGGGAACGTCGATTTTGTTGTCCTGCCTTTTAAAAGTTGAAGAGTAGTCAGGGATACAGTGGGGCTTGAAAGGTTGGGCACCCCAGGTAAAAAATTTTATTAATGTGCATGAAGAAGCCAAGAAAAAATCTTCAAAAGGCATCAAATGACAGATTAGACATTTGTATAACATGTCACAAAAAGTTAGATTTTATTTCCATCATTTACACTTTCAAAATAAACAAAAAAATGGCGTCTGCAAAAGTTTGGGGACCCTGCAGAGTTAAAGCCCATGTTGCAAGTCAAGATTCAAGATTCAAGAACTTTATTTGCCATTTGTGTTTTCACACATAGGAACTCCTATGCGGTTGTTCCTCAGAGAGTCAAGTCAAGTTTAAAAAGACACACAAAGCATTTACATCACAAACAAATAAAATTGCACATAACCATTAAAAAAAAATAATAAATCTGCATTCCTTGATTGCATAATGTATAATTGCATATTGCCCTTGGCCCCTAAAAACAGCCCCTTATAGGATATTGAAGTGCACAGTTTTTGTTGGATAAATAAATAAGATGCACAGGTGTATTGCACAAATATGTCATGTTCCACTGGCCTTGAGAAAATTAGTTCATTTTATTCTGGCCAAAAGTCTCACTGCAGCTGGAAAGAAGCTCTTATAAAACCGTGTTCTCTTTGTGATAATGCTGTCCGCTCGCTTGTGCCTGAGATTATATGTACAATTTTTGTGTATGAGCAGGGGGTGAGCTGGATGTGATGAGTCCCTAATAATTCTCTCTGCTCTTTTCTGGCAGCGCTTTGTGTAGATTGTGTCCATTGAGGGAAGTTCTGTTCTAATAATCCTCTCTGCAGTCTTTACGACTCTTTGCAGGGCCTTCCTCTCTGTCTGTGTGGTGTTTCCATACCAAACGGTAATGCCTGTGGTGAGGATACTCTCACCACAGGCCACCACTGTTGATTATTGGGTACAAAAAACACTCAAGATATGTATATCATTTTTAAAAATGTCTCCAAATAGTGTTAAAAGTTAGTTTTTGGTCATTTTTGGTGTTCGCGGGTTTATGAAGTCAATTCGGCGATGACGTCACGTAGGGAGTTAAGTCTCAGCCTGGCACTAGAACTACGGTGACTGACTGGGATGAGGAAGAGGAGGAAAGGCCAGCAGCCGAATAATTACGAACCTACCAGACGTGAGAGGGCAAATGAGGAATTGTCAAGATTGTGGGGAAGTCTCCTTCATTTATCTCCTTTATTTAGCAACGCAGCAGTACATACAATGACTTTACTTTTTACTGTCAGTGAATAGCACCGAGTGAACGTCAACGTTTTCTTTCGATCTAGTGACTGTGATCATGTCGTTAGTTCAGATAAGTACTGGTACACTTATCTAGATATAGTAATAGAAGGCATCCCCAAGTGTTATTTCTAAGTGTTTACCTCTTCCTCCGGTGAAAACGTGTCGCTATTTGGCCGGTGCTTGTGTGTGTGGCGGCGAAAAGCTGCGGTGGAGAGCGGGTGCTGTAGGGGAGTGAGTGGTGGAGAGCGGGTGCTGTAGGCAAGTGAGCCTCCGGTCGGGAAGCGAGCCGGTCGGGGAGCGAGCCCCTCCGGTCGGGAAGCGAGCCCCTCCGGTCGGGAAGCGAGCCTGCCGCCGGTCGGGAAGCGAGCCCCTCCGGTCGGGAAGCTCGCCCCGCGATCAGCTGATCTGAAGATGTCTAAATCCGTTTGTGACATTTCAGACAGGATCATGGTCCTCCCCAACCAGCACGCACCAGTATTGTAATTGTTTATATTTCAAACATCACTGCAGGTTGATTGTGGGCGACAACGCGGTCGTGTTAGCTTACCGAAACTCTACTGCCGAAGTTGCTGGCTGGCTACGCTGCGTTAGCTATATCCGCTAGCATCCGTACAGGCTAACAATAGCCAGTTAGCTTTGTGTGTAACGTAACAAACCCCCCCCATCTCGTAGGAGCGAAGCTTACTATTTCATTCAATACAATTATGGTACAAAAGGTGCACTAATGCCACATGTATGATGTTGACAACATGGACGCATATATAGGCAACACCACAGGCAGTCGTAGTATTTACCTAGCAGGCTAGGCTAACGCTGTTGTGCTAACGTCCGGCGGCGCAGCGTTAGCTAGCGGTCTAAACTTGTGAAAAGCCAAACAACATCCCCGTCTAAGCTGTGTTTCACTTTCCCTCCAATATTATTATAAATATAATAAAGTCACATGGACTCGATCGAGACCATAGACTGTTAATATTAAAAGACTAGAAGCCACATTAGGCCAGACCAGTGGTAAATACAACGCAGGCTGCTCTGTTATCTCTCCAGCGTGACGTCATGCAATGCATTGTGGGGGGAAAATGAAACACTGTAAAATTGTGCCTAATTTTGGTATTATATTCAATTTTGCGATATCCAACACCATCAAATACAATGGATAACAGTTCAAATATTAACTACCAACAAGCAAATTGCACAAATTCGTTGCAAAATTAAACCTGCAACATGGACTTTAATACCTTGTACTGCCCCCGTTGGCAAGTATCACAGCTTGGAAGCGCTTCTTTTAGCCAGCCAAGAGTATGAAGGTAAATATGGTGCAAATGTGAGAGCGCGTAGATGCGATGTGAGTGCTTGTAGAATATAATTTGAGAGCTTGTAGAAAAAAAATCTGTACTCGTATTTTATAATTTTTTTCACTTCAGTCACTTTTCCAGTACAACCACAACTCAGTGATTACCTCTCGAATCTGTCGCTGCAGTGTGCTCTCTTGCATCACACAGCGGCGAGTCTGCGCTCTCGACTTTTGCAACACATTTGCGATACATTTGGTACAAAACTAATTTGTACCTGTGGACTTAGTCTGTGGAGCTCTGAGCCAACAGGACTGCCGGGGACAGCAGGGTTTCTATTGCCAGATGAGGGACAACTCTGTCCGGCTTATTTATGTAGCATGAAAGCTAGCGTTAGCTAACTAGCAGCCAGCCCGCTTCTAAATACTGTAAATACCTTTTAATTATCTCAACACTTTTTAACAGTCCAACTGAAACACTGGCGGTGAGCTCCAGGTCTTGCAGCCACAGACGGACCGCCGTCAGTGGGGCTCGACCAGCGTGGAAACATCGAACACCAAACCCTGCTGTCCCGGGCCCGTCCTGTTGGCTCAGAGCTCCACAGACTAAGTCCACAGATACAAATTAGTTTTCCACCAAATGTATTGCAAGCAGTGTTGCAAAAGTCGAGAGCGCAGACTGGCCGCTGTGTGATGCGAGAGAGAGAGCACGCTGCAGCAACAAATTTGAGAGGTTGTAATCACTGAGTTGTGGTTGTACTGGAAAAGTGATTGAAGTGAAAAAATATATAAAATACGAGTACAGATTTTTTTTCTACAAGCTCTCAAATCATGTTCTACAAGCGGTCACATCTCATATAAGAGTTCAATTTTAGTTGTACAAGCTCTCAAATCATATTCTATCAGAGTTACCAACTTTTCCAAAAACCTTGGAGTGAGATTTGGTGGGGCCGACCCATATTTTGCCACGTACAAAGCAATTTCTTTGGCTCTTTCAGCATCACTATCCTTCAGGGTTTAAATTATGATTTGTTATATGTGGGGGGGCTCTCCCTAGGGGGGTATGCCCCCCCAGGAAAATGTTTTGAAAAATAAACCATTAAATAATATAATAAAATCTTACATGATATGTGCAAAACTGTAGGGTTAAGAACCTTTGTATTGTCGTATTAGGGCATTGTCGTATTAGGGCATTCAGAATTTACATTATTTACATTATTACCTTCTTATGATATAAGAACTGACCCAGACAATGTGCCAAACATAATGAGCCACATGAAGAGACAGTAGCATATGTCAGCAACAGCTGAGAAGATTTGGGTCTGGGGTGAACAGGTCCAGGGGTCCCTGGTGTAGGGACCAGTGACCCAAAGTTAAATTAATGTTGAGGGATCAGCTAAGACCACTGAAATTCTAAAGAATGAGAACCACTGATTTGCAGAAATTCTAATACTTTAACCTTTGTGCCAAGCCTCAGTAATGTTTGGCCCTCATCCTCTGTGCCCCCCCACTTACTGTATTTACTTTTTTGGGAAAATAAAGACAATTTGTTCATTTTATAAAACATTGAATGAATTATTTACAGTTACATTTAGAGATGCACCAAGGTTAGAGGAGTACAATAGTGGCCCAACAATGCAGTATCGTATAGTATAGCTCAGATGTGTTTCATCAGACTTCTGCTCATGTTTACAACTTTGTGCACATTCTAAATATAACTCCTCCCATCTCTGTTGTCCGAGATTTGGAGAGTTGTAATATAGTCTGCTGTGGATGTTAATGCGCCGTTGATATGGTGGATCTCACTCAGACCGTCTGACAGAGTTTAGAGGAGGCTGTGCGCTGCTCTTCATCGGAGGTAGAGCACGGATGCAACGCGTCACTGTCCACAGCAGAGCGAGTCCACTAAAATAAACTGAAGTTGCTACGCTACCAGCCGCACTGCTCACCTCTATTGTTACAGAGAGAGTGGTCACCAAGCGACGGACGGGTCTGTAATACTGAGAGCTCATACCTGAAGCCAGGGAAGTGCACCTGGGATGGATCGTGAAAATAATGTTCTCAGTTTGCGACAATTCGAAAATTCCACAGACAGGGAGCGCTCTTGAACCCCCCCCCACAGTCTCTGAAAGCACAACTAGTCGATCATAAGTGGCTCAACAGGTAGATCTATAGATAAACTCATCTTTCAGAAATTTGACCGACCGGGTTGACACTTCAGCGTGAGAAATCAGGGGTGTAGCGTGTGAGCGTGTGAAACCAATCAAATGCGTGTGTCTCACGGCCAATGCGTGAGAGTCTATAAGTGCTCACATCGCATCTACGCGCTCTCACATTTGCACCATATTTACCTTCATACAAAAGTCTTTCAATTCTTGTTTGAGGTATCTTCGCCCATTCTTCCTTCTAAAAGTCTTCCAGTTTGTTGAGATTATTCTGTCACACACTGTTCTTTTAAGGTCTATCCATAGATTTTCAATTATGTTGAGGTCAGGAGATTGTGAAGGAAAACCTGAAGCAAAACCTTCCGTTTACATCTCTTGATGTTATCCATTAATTTTGAGGTGTGTTTAGGATCATTATCCATTTGTAGAAGCCATCCTCTCTTTAACTTCAGCTTTTTCACAGATGGCATCAAGTTAGCGTCCAAAATTTGCTGAAATTTTATTGAATCCATTTTTCCTTCTACTCATGAAATGTTCCCTGTGCCACTGGCTGCAATACAACCCCAAAGCATGATTGATCATCATGCTTAACAGTTGGACAGAGGTTCTTTTCATTAAATTCTGTGCCCGCCGGCGCTGTCGAGCATGGGTAGAGAGTAGACGCGCCGTTGCCAGCTCCTACACATCTTTCCATTAATTTTGGTTTAAACGTCTGTTTTGCTCGCGTTCCTCCTCTTATTTGGTTTCGGACTGGCCTAGACATCTGCCGACATGTCCGGGAAGGGTCCTACTCGTCCAGAACGTCCAGCTCGAGCTCAAAACCGACATGCTAACGAGAAAGCTAACCAGCCTTCCCACGCACACGACGACGATGAAGGAGGCCCGTCACTCTCGCAGTTGGTAAAACTTATTGAAAGCTTCAGGGCTGAAACCCACGGTTCACTTGGCACCCTGCAGTCTACTACAGACTCTTTTGGGACACGTCTCACTGAAGTTGAAACTTCCCTGCAAGACTGCGACGATAGGATCACGGCGCTTGAGGCCACATGTGAACAGCTAGCTAATTGCAACAAGTTGTTGATGGCTAAAGCAGAGGACCTCGAGTCTAGGAGCAGACGACAGAATCTACGTGTTGTGGGTGTACCTGAAAACATGGAGGGGCCGCAGGTCACGGCACTTATGACCGACTTTTTTGCCGAGACGCTCGGTAGGCCTATGGAGATTCCTGATGGGCCAGAGATGTTGGACCGGGCCCATCGCCTCTCTTTCCGTCCAGCCTCGGGCAGAAATGCCCCTCCGAGACCCATGATTGTAAGGGTGCACCATTTCAGGGTGAAGCTGCGCATCCTTCAGCTGGCCAGAGAGAAGGGTCCGCTCACCTTCCGCGGACACGCGGTGCATATCTTCCCTGATTTTACTGCTGAGGTCGCTAAGCGGAGAGCACCTTAAACCAATATAAAGCAGAAGCTCAGGGCTGCAGACATCAAGTACAGCCTGCTGTACCCGGCTAGGCTCCAAATCGCATTCAACGGCAGCAAGTACAGCTTCGTTACAGCGGAGGAGGCAGCGAGCTTCTACGATGAGACCATAGCCCCAGCTCTCCGGGGGGATTGGGTGAACGACGCTAATGGTTGACTTGTCACCGGCCTCTTGACGTCGGTCTCTGGACGGTGCGGGACCGTTTACTGCTTTTCTTCTTCCCCCCCCATGTTTGAGTGGGCTCCCCCATTTTGCACGGCTTCTATATGTGTTTTAAGGTGGTGAGTCAGAAAAGTATTTGTGCCTGTTCGACTTTATTGTAATAACATGTTCTATGGACGTTTAGAACTACGGTATACAGTGGGTACGGAAAGTATTCAGACCCCTTTAAATTTTTCACTCTTTGTTTCATTGCAGCCTTTTTCCAAAAATCAAAAAAGTTCATTTTATTTCTCAGTAATGTACACTCAGCAACCCATCTTGACAGAAAAAAACAGAAATTTAGAAATTTTTGCATATTTATTAAAAAACAAAAACTGAAATATCACATGGTCATAAGTATTCAGACCCTTTGTTCAGTATTTAGTAGAAGCACCCTTTTGATCTAATACAGCCATGAGTCGTTTTGGGAAAGATGCAACAAGTTTCTCACATCTGGATTTGGGTATCCTCTGCCATTCCTCCTTGCAGATCCTCTCCAGTTCTGTCAGGTTGGATGGTAAACGTTGGTGGACAGTCATTTTCAGGTCTCTCCAGAGATGCTCAATTGGGTTTAAGTCAGGGCTCTGGCTGGGCCATTCAAGAACAGCCACAGAGTTGTTGTGAAGCCACTCCTTCGTTATTTTAGCGGTGTGCTTAGGGTCATTGTCTTGTTGGAAGGTAAACCTTCGGCCCAGTCTGAGGTCCAGAGCACTCTGGAAAAGGTTTTCGTCCAGGATATCCCTGTACTTGGCCGCATTCATCTTTCCCTCGATTGCAACCAGTCGTCCTGTCCCTGCAGCTGAAAAACACCCCCACAGCATGATGCTGCCACCACCATGCTTCACTGTTGAGACTGTATTGGACAGGTGATGAGCAGTGCCTGGTTTTCTCCACACATACCGCTTAGAATTAAGGCCAAAAGTTCTATCTTGGTCTCATCAGACCAGAGGATTTTATTTATCACCATCTTGGAGTCCTTCAGGTGTTTTTTAGCAAACTCCATGCGGGCTTTCATGTGTCTTGCACTGAGGAGAGGCTTCCCTTCGGGCCACTCTGCCATAAAGCCCCGACTGGTGGATTGCTGCAGTGATGGTTGACTTACTACAACTTTCTCCCATCTCCCGACTGCATCTCTGGAGCTTAGCCACAGTGACCATTGGGTTCTTCTTTGCCTCTCTCACCAAGGCTCTTCTCCCCGATAGCTCAGTTTGGCCGGACGGCCAGCTCTAGGAAGGGTTCTGGTCGTCCCCAAACGTCTTCCATTTGAGGATTATGGAGGCCACTGTGCTCTTAGGAACCTTAAGTGCAGCAGAAATTTTTTTGTAACCTTGACCAGATCTGTGCCTTGCCACAATTCTGTCTCTGAGCTCTTCAGGCAGTTCCTTTGACCTCATGATTGTCATTTGCTCTGACATGCACTGTGAGCTGTAAGGTCTTATATAGACAGGTGTGTGGCTTTCCTAATCAAGTCCAATCAGTATAATCAAACACAGCTGGACTCCAATGAAGGTGTAGAACCATCTCAAGGATGATCAGAAGAAATAGACAGCACCTGAGTTACATATGAGGGTCACGGCAAAGGGTCTGAATACATATGACCATGTGATATTTCAGTTTTTGTTTTTTAATAAATATGCAAAAATTTCTAAATTTCTGTTTTTTTCTGTCAAGATGGGTTGCTGAGTGTACATTACTGAGAAATAAAATGAACTTTTTTGATTTTTGGAAAAAGGCTGCAATGAAACAAAGAGTGAAAAATTTAAAGGGGTCTGAATAAATGTATATTGTTACTTGTGGAGCACTGGTTTGATGCACAGTTAGGATGCATAATGTAGGGTGTAGACGCTTAGTTCAGGGAAGCGTTTTGGGAAGGAGGGCTGGGTTGGTTTGTTTTTCTTTTTTTCTCTTCCTTTTCTCCACGTTGTTTGTTAGTTATGTTATCGTGTTTATAAGAAGGTATTGTACACTGAGTCTTACACTGCACATATATCTCAGCAAACCTATTGTGCGTACAATGTGGGATCATGGTTGATAATGCAGAAATTAAATTATGCTCTTGGAATGTCCACGGGATTCAGGGCCCCATTAAACGTAAAAAGATTCTTAATTACTTAAAAAAAGAGAAAGTACAGATTGCATTGCTACAAGAGACCCATCTAGATGACAATGAACATCTAAAGTTAAAAAGAGAGTGGGTGGGCCATGTTTACTATTCGTCTTTCACAAGTAATAGTAGGGGGGTAGCCATACTAGTCCACAAATCCCTGCCTCTGACAGAGGTAGAAGTTAGGGCTGACGCATGCGGTAGATATGTAATGATTAAGGGGACACTCTTTGGGGAAACCGTCTCTTATCTAAATGTGTATGCCCCTCCGGTTCGTTCCTCTGATTTCTACACCAAAGTGTTTTGTCTGTTCTCTGAGTGGATTGTTGAGTCTTCAGTCATAGCTGGCGACTTTAACTGCTGCCTAAACCCGGGCTTAGATAGATCTAGTAAAACTGTACAGTCTAATGTGGGGCAAGGTCGATCTCTACTCGGCTGCTGCATGGATGTAAATTTTATCGACACTTGGAGGACCCTTCACCCCACCGATCGGCAGTATACATTTTATTCTAAAGTACATAAATCATCCTCCAGGATTGACTATTTTTTTTACCTCTAAATGCGCCATTCAGAGAGTTATTTCTTGCTCTATTGGCAATATACACTCACCGGCCACTTTATTAGGTACACCTGTCCAACTGCTCGTTAACACTTAATTTCTAAGCAGCCAATCACATGGCGGCAACTCAGTGCATTTAGGCATGTAGACATGGTCAAGACAATCTCCTGCAGTTCAAACCGAGCATCAGTATGGGGAAGAAAGGTGATTTGAGTGACTTTGAACGTGGCATGATTGTTGGTGCCAGAAGGGCTGGTCTGAGTATTTCAGAAACTGCTAATCTACTGGGATTTTCACGCACAACCATCTCTAGGGTTTACAGAGAATGGTCCGAAAAAGAAAAAACATCCAGTGAGCGGCAGTTCTGTGGGCGGAAATGCCTTGTTGATGCCAGAGGTCAGAGGAGAATGGCCAGACAGGTTCGAGCTGATAGAAGGGCAACAGTGACTCAAATTACCACCCGTTACAACCAAGGTGGGCAGAAGAGCATCTCTGAACGCACAGTACGTCGAACTTTGAGGCAGATGGGCTACAGCAGCAGAAGACCACACCGGGTGCCACTCCTTTCAGCTAAGAACAGGAAACTGATGCTACAATTTGCACAAGCTCATCGAAATTGGACAATAGAAGATTGGAAAAACGTTGCCTGGTCTGATGAGTCTCGATTTCTGCTGCGACGTTCGGATGGTAGGGTCAGAATTTGGCGTCTACAACATGAAAGCATGGATCCATCCTGCCTTGTATCAACGGTTCAGGCTGGTGGTGGTGGTGTCATGGTGTGGGGAATATTTTCTTGGCACTCTTTGGGCCCCTTGGTACCAATTGACCATCGTTGCAACGCCACAGCCTACCTGAGTATTGTTGCTGACCATGTCCATCCCTTTATGACCACAATGTACCCAACTTCTGATGGCTACTTTCAGCAGGATAATGCGCCATGTCATAAAGCTGGAATCATCTCAGACTGGTTTCTTGAACATGACAATGAGTTCGCTGTACTCAAATGGCCTCCACAGTCACCAGATCTCAATCCAATAGAGCATCTTTGGGATGTGGCGGAACGGGAGATTCGCATCATGGATGTGCAGCCGACAAATCTGCGGCAACTGTGTGATGCCATCATGTCAATATGGACCAAACTCCCTGAGGAATGCTTCCAGCACCTTGTTGAATCTATGCCACGAAGAATTGAGGCAGTTCTGAAGGCAAAAGGGGGTCCAACCCGTTACTAGCATGGGGTACCTAATAAAGTGGCCGGTGAGTGTAGTTATTAGTGATCACTCGCCAGTGTTTTTAGTCATGTCTAGTAGGGCTCAATGTATTAGGGGACAATGGCGCTTTCCAAACCATCAACCATAAAATATACTTGTGACGAACTTTGACTTGTTAGTCCCTCCTTTTGTTAGTTTTCTTGTTGTTTAGTTGTGTTACGTCCCAGCTTCCCCTAGACATAATCGTAAGGGCCGTAACATAAGTGGGGGCTCGTCCGGGATATTATGGCCCTCTTTGATTTGGGGGGGGTTTGTGGACAATCCTACATTGGGACAGATTGATGATAGTAGGAAGGATGACTTATGTGTTATTGCTGCGCATTATGGCATCCCCGTCTCTAGGTCCTTAGTGAAGAAGGAGTTGAAGTCCATTGTTCTGTGTGGGCTGGTGGATAGAGGTGTTATTATCCTGGCGGATCTGGAAGATAAGGAGAGACCTGAGACAGAGAACCCTGAAGATGCGTTGAGTTCACCCATTGTGGCTGGGCCAGCGGTGCAACCTGTTTTAGCGTCTATCCCACGGTTTGAGCCACTCTCTTTTGATTCTTCTTCTGTGTCTAATGTGGGGGCCCGCTTAAAGGTGCGGTTAGCCCGTTTGGAACCGAAGCTAAAGAGAAAGCACGTAAAGAGGAGCTAGAATACAAGCTGAGTTGTCGTAAACTTGAAGTTGAGGCTGAAACTGCTATCAGGATCCGTCAACTTGAGTTACAGGCTGGAAAACATGATACTAACCCTTCTGATGTGTCGCCCTCTTTCCAGGCACTAGTTGGATCTCCCTCGGCCTTTGATGTTGGCAAGAATGTCGCCTTAGTTCCTCCATTCCGGGAAACTGAAGTGGAGTCGTATTTCAGTGCGTTTGAGCGGGTTGCTGCTGCCTTGCATTGGCCCAAGGATGTTTGGCCTCTGCTACTGCAATGCAAGTTGGTCGGTAAGGCGCAAGAGGCTTGTGCGGCCCTCTCCATCGAGGACAGTCTTGCATACGACAAAGTTAAGAGCGCTATACTCAGGGCTTATGAACTTGTACCAGAAGCATACAGGCAGCGCTTTCGTAGCTTGAGGAAGTCCTCCGCCCAATCGTTTGTAGAGTTCGCTAGAGAGAAGGGGATATTGTTTGATAGATGGTGTCTAGCAAGCAAAGCTACGGATTGCGGGTTGCTACGTGAGTTAATGCTGTTGGAGGAATTTAGAAATTGTGTTCCAGAGCGAACCATGGTTTACCTGAATGAACAAAAGGTAACCACCTTACAAGAAGCTGCGGTCCTGGCAGAGGAATTTGCCCTAACACACAGAAGCACTTTTGTGGGTAAGCGCGATACACCCACCTTTGTAAATAGCCCGAGAAGTGTAGACACTCAGTCTCAGCGACCCAAAGGCTCCCTTAGCCCAAAACTAGACAGGAAATGCTTCTACTGTCAGAAAACCGGTCATGTAATCGCTGACTGCTTGGCGCTAAAGCGTAAACAGCAGCCTCCACAAGGGAAACAAACCAAAGGTGTTGGTTTGATCAAGAAAGTGAGTCCTTCTGGCTTTTCAGCAGTGGCACTGGCTAGGTCTGCTGAAGAACCTGAGGAGTGTTTCAAGCCTTTCATTTTCGATGGACTTGTGTCATTGACAGGACTTGTCGCAGATCAGCGGCGCGTTAAGATACTGAGAGATACTGGTGGCTCGCGGTCTTTCATTCTCTCTAATCTACTGCCTCTCAGCGATGAAACCTCTTGTAAAGCAAGTATCATAGTACGTGGCATAGAAATGGGGTATGTACCCACGCCACTTCATCGCGTGCATGTCCAGTCAAAGTTAATTTCAGGCATCTTAATGTTGCTGCACGCTGCTCATTTCCTATACCGGGGGTTGAGTTCATAATGGGTAATGATATAGCTGGGAATAAAGTACTGCCTAGTCCTGAAGTGGTGGATATCCCAGATATCACTCAACATAAGGATGAAGTGCTGAAACGTCATCCTGATGTATTTTCTGTTAGTGTTCTCACTCGATCTCAGGCTTGTAAACAGGAAGAAGACGCCGACCTGGCCGACTCCCTGCTGGCCCCTGCTTTTGCGGAGGACACACTGCCCTCCATCGGTCCTCCAGAATCGTCAGCTCCTGAACAGGACGTCTCTACTATGCAGACAGTAATCCCTCCATTGTTGACTGCGTCACGTGAGTCCTTAAGTGAAGCACAAAAAGGTGACTCTAGTCTCACTAAATGTTTTGCGGGAGTTGAACAGAGAAAAGAGGGGAAGGGGAAGGCACATTCGTTTTATGTGAATGATGGAGTGTTGATGCAGAAGTGGGTTGCCCGGGCTGAGTTAGCAAGGGATGGAATGGATGAGGAGTGGGGTACCGTGCACCAAGTGGTTGTTCCCACCATGTACCGTCAGAAGGTGTTGCAGGTAGCCCATGAACATCCGTGGTCTGGTCATTTAGGTGTTACCAAAACATATGACCGAATCCTGCAACATTTCTTTTGGCCAGGTTTAAAGGCGGATGTAGCCAGGTTCTGTAGGACATGTGGTGTTTGCCAAATTGCTGGTAAGCCTAACCAGGCGGTACCACCTGTCCCACTTCAACCTATACCCGCTGTTGGTGAACCATTTGAGTGTGTGATCGTTGACTGTGTGGGGCCACTGCCTAAATCAAAGTCTGGTAATCAGTTTCTGCTCACCTTAATGTGTTCTGCTACACGTTTTCCTGAAGCTATCCCCCTCCGCAGAATCACTGCACAGGCTGTGACAAGAGCCTTGCTAAAGTTCTTCACCACATTTGGACTCCCCAGAGTTGTCCAGACTGATCGAGGTACCAACTTCCAGTCAAAGGTATTTGAACAGACGTTACTGTCTCTGGGTATTGAGCATGCTGTCTCTAGTCCATACCACCCCCAGTCACAAGGGGCGCTAGAGCGATGGCATCAGACACTCAAGGCAATGATGTGCAAGTACTGCCTGGAAACAGGTAAAAGTTGGGATGATGGTCTGCCGTTTCTACTGTTTGCTGCTCGTGAAGCCAAGCAGGAGTCACTCGGCTTCAGCCCGGCTGAGTTGGTGTTTGGCCATAGTGTACGTGGACCTTTAAAAGTGCTAAAAGAACAACTTTTAGCCACTGGTGCATCACCGCAGACCAATGTGCATGAGTTTGTCACTCAGCTCCGGGAACGTCTACACCATGCTTGTTCCGTGGCCAAAGAGTTTCTCTCTTCGTCCCAGGGGAGTATGAAACGACGGTATGACAAGAGAGCGGTTGAGCGTACCTTTCAGCCTGGTGACAGGGTGTTGATGCTGACGCCTTACGTCTGGCCCTGCTCTCACTGCACGGTTCCCCGGCCCATATGTGGTAAAAGAGAAAGTTAAGGACAATAACTACATCATTTACACTCCGGGCCGGAGAAGTCGATCACAACTGTGTCATGTGAATATGCTCAAGCTGTTTCATTCCAGGGAACGTGGCCTGGATCCCCCGGAACTAAAGAAGACCCAGCTTGAGCCTATGGTTACCGATAACACAGTCTCTCTGTTATCAATTCCAGTGATACATACTGATGATGGACTGAAGCTGCGTGATGACCTACAGCAAGGTGGTAGGTTGCCAAATTCAGCACTCCTCAATAACCTGGATTCTTACCTTTCCTACCTTTCAGATGCCCACAGAGGAGATGTTCAGAGTCTGATCCAGTCTTGTCCCACCCTCTTTGGAGATGTGCCTTCATGCACCACTGTATTGGTGCATGATATTGATGTCGGAAATACTCCCCCCCATCAAGCAGCACGCTTATCGGTGCCCTTTACCAAAAAGGGAGCAGATGAAGAAGGAGGTGCAGTACCTACTGGAAAATGGCTTGGCTAAGCCCAGTCGTAGCTCATGGAGTTCTCCCTGTCTGTTAACGCCTAAACCAGACGGTTCTGCTCGTTTTTGCACCGACTTTCGTAAAGTTAATGCAGTCACGGTGCCAGACTCATTTCCTTTGCCGCGCATGGAGGATTGCGTAGATAGTATAGGTGCAGCTATCTATATCACGAAGCTAGACTTGCTGAAGGGGTACTGGCAAGTCCCTCTGACCCCTAGAGCATCTGAGATTTCTGCCTTTGTTACCCCTGACCATTTCTCCCAATACACAGTAATGGCGTTTGGAATGTGCAACGCGCCAGCAACCTTTCAAAGGCTTATGAACCTCGTACTTGGTGATGTGCCTAATTGCAATGTATACCTGGATGATGTTGTGGTGTACTCCTCCTGTTGGTCTGACCACATGGCCACGTTAATGACTGTGTTTGCCCGTTTAGGTCAAGCTTCTCTGACCCTCAACCTGGCCAAATGCGAGTTCGGGAAGGCCGTCGTGACTTATCTTGGGAAGCAGGTTGGTGGAGGGCGGGTGCGCCCTGTAACTGCGAAGGTGGATGCCATTCTGTCTTACCCTGTGCCCTCAACCAGACGTGAACTTCGGCAGTTCCTGGGAATGGCTGGGTATTAACGGTGTTTCTGCCGGAACTTTTCTGTGGTAGTAGCCCCTCTCACTCACTTGTGTAGCCCAAACCAACCTTTTGTGTGGACCAGTGAGTGCCATCAGGCCTTTGAATGTGCTAAGTCTATTCTGTGTAGTGCTCCGGTACTAGCCGCCCCGGACTTCACTAAGCCATTCGAGATCGAGGTGGATGCAAGTGCTACTGGAGCCGGCGCGGTGCTGCTGCAAGATGGGCCGAACGACATTAGCCATCCTGTCTCCTACTTCTCAGTTAAGTTCAAGCGCCATCAGCTGAATTATTCCACTATTGAGAAGGAAGCCTTGGCTTTGCTCCTTGCCTTGCAACACTTTGAAGTGTATGTGGGCTCCAGCACCAATGCAGTTGTGGTATACACTGACCACAACCCCCTGGTTTTTCTCCACCGTATGTACAACCATAATCAGAGGCTGATGCGCTGGGCATTACTAGTCCAAGAGTTTAATCTGGACATAAGACACAAGAAAGGTGTTGACAATGTTGTTGCTGATGCTTTGTCTCGTTTGTGACTTCTAGTTTTTCTCTTGTGTGTTTAGCATCCATTGCTTGTCTTTGTCTTTGTATGTGTAAGTGACGGGAGTGGCATAGGTCAATGTCCGGGTGGTGTTTTTTCTTATGGGAGGGGGTGTTACGTTCTCTAACGCTGCTCTGGCCTGTTTGGAAGAGAGCCATTTTGTTTTTGTGTTTCAGGTCTGCCACCCCTGAGTGCCTGATCATCCACAGGTGTTGTCAATCCGGTTCAATCAGAGAGACTGCTTAAAAGCTCCCAGGCCCAAGACATCACCCCTTCCTCTTGCCACAACTTCCTGTCAGGCTGAGAGCAGCTGGTGTGCTACTCTCTACTGGCGCATATATTTTTGGGAATTGTATAATTGACTTGTTGTAACCTGAAGCTGGTAAGGGTTCTCTGCCATTTGTTTTGACCCTTTTTTTCTCCTGTTTTCTTGATAGTCAGGGAGTTTAGCATTGTGTATTTTGGTTTTCTCATTGCTGTAGTTCAGTTGCCATTTTGTTTTCAGGTAGTGTGGGCTTTTGTTTGTTGTTTTGGCCTTGGAGACCCTGATGTTTTTACAGCTTCTATTTGTGGTTGGGTTACTGTTTGATTCCCATTGTTCATCATCCATCTATCTGTGTATAGAAACTATATACAACTATCTATATACCTACATCTAAGTTACGCAATAAAATATACTTGTGACGTACTTTGACTTGTTAGTCCCTCCTTTTGTTAGTTTTCTTGTTGTTTAGTTGTGTTACGTCCCAGCTTCCCCTAGACATAATCGTAAGGGCCGTAACACCATCTTCTTAAAAATCCTAATTTCAAAACATATCTTTGTGAACAGTTTAATTTTTTCATGACAGAGAACAGCACTCCAGATGTGTCACCTAGTTTACTTTGGGAAACTGCTAAGGCTGTTATTCGGGGATCCACTATATCATTTTCACTAAGTCTTAAGAAAAAACAAAGAGCAGAACAGTTTCTTGAGGAGCAACTAAGCAAATTGCAGGGAGAATTTAACCTTAAGCCTTCGGAAGGCCTCAGGCTCCAAATTGATGCTACCACAGCAGCTCTGGACACTCTTCTATCTAAAGAGGCTCAGAAATCCATATTGTTCAGTAAGCATAAGATATATGAATTTGGCAACAAGCCGAGCAAGTATCTAGCCAATTTGATTAAGAGTTATGCTGGCTCCCAGGCTATCCCAGTTGTAAAGAACGGGGCTGGTACAAGAGTCCATAGCAACAAAGATATAAACAACTCATTTCTCGATTTCAATGAACACTTGTATAAATCTGAATCGGATCACTGTTCAGGACAACTGATGCATGATTTTCTGTCATCAGTTAGCCTCCCCCAAGCTTCTGAGACTCAAAAAGAGAGGCTGAATAGGTCTATTAGGCCCTACCCGTGAGGAAGTGATGGAGGCTATCAGTGGCTTACAAAATAACAAGGCCCCAGGACCTGATGGGCTGACCCCTGAATTTTACAAAGCTTTTGGTGACCTTTTGGCTGACCCCCTTATTAATATGTTATCTCATTCCTTTGGTTTTGGGGTTCTCCCTGACACTATGATGGATGCAAACATTTCCCTAATTTTAAAGAAAAGCAAACCTGCAGATGAATGCACCTCCTATAGGCCAATTGCCGATTTAATCTCAGTGGACCAAACTGGGTTTATATTGGGTCGTAACTCACGTAATAATGTGAGGAGACTATTGAACCTCATACAGTATGGTTCAACGTCAAGGTCCAAATCTCTCGTCATCTCCCTTGACGCAGAGAAGGCCTTTGATAGGATTGAATGGCCCTACTTGCTGGGTGTTCTTTCAAAGTTTAACCTTGGGGACAACTTTATTAAATGGATATCTCTATTATATGCTGCCCCTCGGGCCTCTGTTATTACAAACGGCCTGAGGTCTTCCCCGTTCTTGGTAGGCCGAGGCACTAGGCAGGGTTGTCCAGCCTCGCCACTTTTATTCGACCTTGCCATGGAGCCCCTAGCGGAGGCCATTAGATCAGATCCTTTGGTGAAAGGTATCATAGTGGGCTCCACGTGTCATAAAATCTCACTCTATTGTGACGATGTCCTCCTTTACCTAAATAGTCCTGAATCCTCTATTACACAGGTTGTTGACATAATTAATTCCTTTGGCCGATTTTCAGGATACAAAATTAACTACTCTAAATCTGAAGCTATGCCCCTCACTTCTCAGGTATCTTGGTCCCTGCGTGACTCTGCCCCGTTTCGTTGGTCCCCATCTGGTTTTGTCTACCTGGGCATACACATCACTCCCTTTCTCTCAGGCCTTTATAAAGCCAATTTTGTACCCACAATTCGTAAAATTAAGGAAGACCTACCCCGATGGACAGCTTTGCCACTGTTGCTCCTAGGCAGGGTGAATCTTATCAGAATGGCTATACTTCCCCGGTTACTGTATCCTTTCCAAATGATCCCAGCCCTGCTAACGAGAAAATCACTTTCTGTTATAAACAGCTCTGTGACTTCCTTTCTCTGGAAGAACAAGCGAGCCAGGTTGAAACTCACTACGCTACAGCGCCCCCTTGAGGGTGGGGGCTTGGCAGTACCGGATTTTAGGCGCTATCAGCTAGCATCTCTCTGCACCTATATCTGGCACTGGTTTGACAAGGGCGCAGAATCCACCTGGCTTGATTTAGAGGCTGCCCCAGTGGCCCCTATTCCCTTGCACCATATCTTATATGCTTCTAACGGTTGGGCTCGCCTTAACTTAAAGGGAAATTTTATCTTACAGAATACTGTAAAAGTCTGGAAGATGATAAGAAAATTAGAAGGCCAAAGTGTTTTTTTCCCCCTCCGTACACCTGTCCATTTGAACCCAGATTTTCCTCCTGGTCTGGCCGACCAAGCCTTCTCAGTGTGGTTTAGTAGGGGTATAAAAACTCTGGGTGACTTGCTGGCAGAGGGCACTGTGTTACCTTTTGATCAGCTTAGAGAGAAATACAACCTTCCACAGAATAACTTTTTTAGGTATCTGCAAATACGTAGTTTCATTCTTTCTAATAGCAGGTCGTATCCTAATGGGTTCTCCACCTCAGCTGTGGAAAAGGCTCTCCTGAAGCCTGACTCCAGAAAACTCATTAGCAGGGTCTACAAGGCCCTGTCAACTTCAACCGTCGACTGTACGGTTCATGTCAGATCTCTTTGGGAAGCGGACTTTGGGGAGGCCATCTTGGACGATGTATGGGACGATGTTTGGTCAGGCCCTGCAGGTTGCTTATTTACCAACAAAGCCAGGGAAATGCAATTTAAGGTCATACACAGGCTCCAAATCATGCCGGCGAAACGCCATAGGTTTAACCCACTGCTCTCGAAATATTGTAACAAATGTAAGTTGTCTGAAGGTACATATTTCCACTGTATGTTCGAATGCACCTTTATTAATGACTTCTGGGTTAGGATATGTAAAGAAATTGATGTCATATTCAAGAAACAACTATCTCTGACTCCCATTGGCTGTATTCTGGGGTTAAATCTTAAAGCAATGGGTCTTAGCTCCTCCAAATTGAGGCTGCTGGAGGTGCTTCTCTTTAATGCAAGGAGATGCATTCTTCTCCTGTGGATCTCAGACTCTACTCCAACGATTCCACAATGGACTCGAAGTGTGTTGGAGCTTCTCCCTTTAGAAGCTATTAGCTTCTGGCTCAGAGACATGCCTTTTTGCTTTTTTGATATCTGGGACCCCTTCTTGGACTATATTGGGGAAGATGGTGCACGGACTCTTCAGAGTGGCCTCTATGGTCTAGCATGGTCCGAGATCTCAAAGTATATTTCCAGATGACATGCAATGGCTACAGTACCTCATCTTGACTAACTACGTTGGGTGTGCCTCAAGTGTGCAAACCTTCTATTTTATTTTATTTTTAATTACTTTTAAATTATTATTATTATTATTATTATTATTATTATTTTTTAATTACCTTTTTCTTTTTTGTGTTAAGTTGTGGGTGGGCTAAAAGGAGGGCTTTATTCTTTACTTAATGTCTGTCTTCTTTTATACTGTATGTGCCCTTGGAAAGAAAAGTTTAATAAAGATGTTAAAAAAAACAAACAAATTCTGTGCCCTTTCTTCTCCAAACGTACCTTTGGTCATTCCAGCCAAAAAATTCTATTTTTAACCTCATTGGTCCACAGAACTTGTTTCCACAATGCATCAGGCTTATCTATATGTTCATTTCCAAACTTCAAACACAGTTTTTTGTGGTGGGGACGTAGAGGTTTTCTTCTGATGACTCTTCCATGAAGACCATATTTGTACAAGTATCTCTTTATAGTGGAATGGTGTACCTCAACTCCAGTGTCTGCCAGGTGCAGTCAAATGTGGGTTTTGACTTTCTTTTTTCACAATCTTGTGAGCTGTTCTGTCTGATATTTTTCTTGGTCTTCCAGATTTAGCTTTAACTTCCACTGATCCTGATGACATTTCTTAATTACATTCCGAACAGAGGATATTGGCATCTGAAAATGCTTAGCTATCTTTTTATAGCATTCTACTGCTTTGTGAGCGTCAACTATTTTCAGTTTCAGTTTTGATTGTTGGGGCAAGGTCAGATGAGTCTGGGCATTTAAAACCTTAAGATTGACATCACCTGGTCTTTCCTGACTATGATTGAGAACAATCCATGACACTGTCATGTCTCAGCTCTCCAAACGGGGCGGTGCATAAACTCTGCAGGGTCCCCAAACTTTTGCAGACGCCATTTTTTGTTTTCTGTTATTTTGAAAGTTTAAATAATGGAAATAAAATCTAACTTTTTGTGATATGTTATACGAATATCTAATCTGTCATGTGAGACCTTTTGGAGATTTTTCCATCTTTTCTTGGCTTCTTTATGCACATTAATACAAATTTTTACCTGGGGTGCCCAAACATTTGAGCCCCACTGTACAAGTATCTCACTTAAACGGCTACATTACTGTAAGTACCCTAACCCTAAAGTTTGAAAACAATAGTATTGTAGTCTGAGATTAAGGTCTCAGTCTCTTGTAGGCTTACTTACTGTGAACCCTACTCAACACTCTTGCAGACAGGCGGTATGCTTAGTCAGTGAAAGTGAGTCAGTTGTCTTTCATTGCCAGACCTCCACAGTGCTGTAGAGTGAAAGGTAATTGAGCCAGATAAGATTTCATTGTTGTTGCTGACTAGCAGGATAGATGCTGACCCGGAGACGGCTGCTGCTGCTAAACCCCGCCCATTAACTCCACTGTACATCTCTTATATATACAAGTCCCGGGGCTTGTGGTCTATCTCTGTGGCATTTCTAGATCGGACCTTCTCTGAAGGAGGCTGCAAGGTGAGTAGCTCAGTAAAATGTTTTCAATTTGTAAAGTTAACATTCATGAGATTGACTGAGTTTGTTTTTATTTTAAGATAAGAAAAAGCTATAAAGCCTATGTGTAAGATTAGGAATTAATTGGCCATATGACTAGCAGATACAAAGTTATTTGAAAGATATACCCAAGGTCCTGGTGAATACAGCAAGCAAGGAATTGTAATCAGGACTGCATTGTGGCTATTAAGAAGAAATTACAAGTCTTACTAATACTACAAGTAAAATGATATGATCATTTATTTTTTATTTAAATTATGATAAAAACCCATTACCCTTAGATGCGGATGGTAATAGCGCTCAATGTATTTATTTTTCAGATCTTTGAGGCATAGTCTCTGGAATTCCCTGATCACCTTAAAATTCATGCAGATGATTTCCTGCCCCACTACAAGTGACCATGGCTAATGAAATCTTCCCAAGGAATTCTGATAGGGAAGTTGTTGAAAAGATAAATAATAGGAAACACCAAGAAAGGAATTGTGTCCTTCCTTCTTTACAAGATGGACAGATCTTAATTAACACTCACCATGTGAAAACTGACACGTCATTTGGTGGTATTTGTGGTATGAACCTACTTTCAGAGAGCAGTGACACTGAAATCCTTTATCTGAATCCCCAAACACCAAACTGGTCTCTCGTAGAGAAGTTTGTTGAGCTTTCACCACGAGAAGGAACAGGATTTACAGATGACAAAGACCCCAGCAGTCAAGGATTTTTACAATGCACTAAAAATATTGACAATAAACAAAAACACAACAATATACATGGATCTAATGACGTTCTCTTGGATGCTGCACAAAAGAATGAAAGTAACTGCTCTCTATACCTCAAGAACCATAACATACAAAGCAATTTCTCAGCCAAACAGAGGGCATCTAAGCTCAAAGAGGTAAATGTGGAAGAATATTCTCCAGGTGGAGGTGGGAATAAGGCCAAAAAGAAGAACGTAAACAGTCCTGTTAAGAAATTACTTAAAACATGTGATGATAACAAGATCTCTCGACTTTTGGTAGCAATGAAAAAACGCGGTGGAGTTGACAAAGAGCACCGTCCCTTCAAGTGCACACATTGCAACTGGGCTTTTAAAAAGCTCTCCAACCTACAGAGTCACTTGCAAACGCACACTGGCCTCAAGCCACATGTGTGTGATATTTGTGGCAAGGCTTACTCTCATCAGGGCACATTGCAGCAGCACAAACATCTACACACAGGTGACAGACCATATCACTGTCCCTTCTGTGTCAAGGCCTATATCTGGTCCTCAGATTACCGCAAGCATATCCGGACACACACTGGTGAGAAGCCCTATGTTTGTGACACTTGTGGCAAGGATTTCATTCGCTCCTCTGACTTGCGAAAGCATGAGCGGAACATGCATACCAATGACAAGCCCTTCCCATGCACGCACTGTGGGAAGACCTTCAATAAACCTCTCTCCCTGAAGCGTCATGAGCGTAAGCACTTGGGAGAAAGGCCATTCTCCTGTCCTGACTGTGGGAAAACCTTTACTCTGGCTAGTCGTATGGCAGAGCACCAGAAGATCCACGCCGGAGTGCGTCCATACATCTGCATGGTTTGCTCCAAGTGTTTCACAAAGTCGTCCAACTTGACCGAGCACGAGGCCATTCACACTGGAGCGCGGCCCCATAAGTGTACAGAGTGTGGCATGGCGTTTGCCATGGCTTCTCGCCTTGTTCGTCACCAGTATGTCCACAATAAAGAGAAACCCCACAACTGCACAGGCTGCAGCAAGAACTTTAGCCACCTAGACACACTGAAGCTTCACCAGGAGCAAACCTGTGCTGGGAGGATCTTTGTTTGTATGAAGTGTAACAAATCTTTCCAGTGTGCCGCAAAGCTTGCACAGCATATGCTGAACCACAGGGACACCAATGTCTAAATCAGTTTAAAGGTAGGCTACTGTATGCATCCTTCACTGTGGAGTACTGTGCAATTGTGTTTAAATTATCAGCTTTAGACAAGGCACATCCAGTAAATGTCATAGGGCACCAGTTTATTTATGTACAGGTATAAATGGTATTGTGCCATATGAGTTTTAAAACTTGTCATTCAGTCTCATACAACCTATTTTCCCATGGTGCTTAGTTTCCATGAGAATGTTGCGGGATAAAAATTGCCACCAGTTGAAATCAGTTGTTAATGCTGCTGCATTTTTTCTTAAAACAAAAGCAGCTATCACTGCAAAAGTGCTCTAACATGGCCATAGGCCAGTCATACCTCCTGAAGCACATTATTGTGACCACATGAATAGACCAGTTTTATGGTTTAGTGAAGCTAGCTAATCAGTCAGTCCGTTTTACAAGGTGCTTTCTATTCATTATAGTGTTTGGAAGTACAGCCATTTCCATGCAGGAGGATATATTTAAATGTGTTTATTATAGATTATATTGTTTATATTTATAATACATATATTTAATAATTGCCATGCACAATATACATTTATGGTTTGTAAGATGGTCTTTTAAACTTGTGGGAGTATGTAAGAGGTTATGCTTTAGTGGATAAAAAAGAAACATAATTGTACATCTCTAGTATAAAATTAATGTCTGAAGTTCAATCTCAATAAACATGTTTGGTCATTTCAAAATTAGCTTTTTTATTTATTTTTATTTGTTCTAAAAGGAATCAATAAATATTTGTTTGATGCTTCATTTATAACATTGATAGACTCTAAATCAGCGTTCAAATGCTGCACAGCTTTTTTTAACCCTGTATTTCACGCAGTTGCTGATAAAAATGAGGCTACACTCATACTATTAGTATAGTACTATGTGTTTAATTAGATTTCAGGGGCTGAGTAGGATTGTGTCCGACTCAGGTGATCCAAACATTTTCCAAACACTTACAACTCCAGAGCATTGTAAAGTTCAAACAGTCCAAATGTATTATATGAAGAAGCTGTAATTTCCAAAATTCACAACATGTTTTATATAACAATATATTCTGCTTAATCACTTTTTGTTGGCATTTTTAAAATCAACATATTCACTGCTGTCAAAAAACTGTTTACTGTATTTACTGTTTATGCCACAAACACAGTGAGACACACACCTCTTTTAATGGAGACATCTAGCAGCAATCTAACAGCAACATATATATCATTTATATAACCACTATAAAAAAGTAAAGTTTCTACATGTACCTTAAAGAAAAGCATTGATATGAATGATACCGGTAGTAAAGTTTAACCCTATTGTGTTTTCAATTCATTAAAGTTAATTGAAACATTTGGATTGTATTGGATGTTCTGGAAACCAACCTAGCTAGCTACCATTAGCGTTAACTGGTATTTTAGAGAAAAGTTACCTGCCAATATGGTGATGGCAGATTGCCAAAACCAATGCTTCAAATTGGCAGTCCACAAACCGATGTGTGACATCCCTGCTACTATGTCCATTATATATATTTTAATCTCTAGTCAGTAGTTCACGTTTTGCCATTTAAAACTGTCTTCCATAAAGCTATCCATTCTAAATGTGTTTATGCTTGTACACATAATTGGCAGGCAGTAAGCATCAACTGACATCCTGGCTATGTGTTTGCTGAATTCCAGGTCAGTGTGTCCCACTCACACTTGGTCACTGCAGAGTAGTCCTAAAAGAAGATGGCACCTGACGTGTTGGCTGGGTGTAAAGGGGGTGTAGGGCATGTTGGGTACTTGCCTGGCAGAGGTCTTTCCCAATCCCTCTCACCCACACACTGTGGTATCATCAAGGCAGCATGGCATTTATTTTCTTTAGGTCGTATATAATTCCACTTTACAGATGCTAAACATGATCAAATTTGTTCACATTGTGCCATAATTTACCAGCCCTGCAAAGTCAGGCTGCAAATACTGCTTATTCAGCTCAGAAGATTAAAGTGGCTTCTGTGAGGCTAATAAATGACAACAGCATTGGATTACATTTATATTTTTAATATAAAGTGTGTTTGTGTACATTAGATCTTTAAAAGATAATGGCAGGATATACTGTATACTTCTAAATAAAATATAATACATGTAGCTAATTCTCTTGAAGCATAACATGGATACTGATGGAGTAGTGAGAGTCTGATGATGACTCGGTGGGCAGTTGCGTAGATCAGTGATTCCCAAAGATTGTGAAGTAGCTCACATAATAATTAAAAAAAGAAATAGAAATTATGACTTGATTTTAAAGTGTATATCAGTTGTAACTCCTGAACACTAGATATTGTAGTTATGTGAGAGTGTTCGAAAACAACCGAGCACAGAAGTTTAAACAGGTAGCCAAAAGTAATAAATAAATGGTAGAAATAAATAACTAAAGAAATTGGCTAAATGGCTAAAATTACATAAGTGATCTTTAGCTAAATTGTTAGCTAAAGATTATGGATAAACCGTATAAAAAATGCATCTCAATATTGACAATCTAACAGGAATGAAAAAAATTAAATTATCCAATTTATTATATAATGAACAGTGTTACACATTTGAAACAAACATTGGGAAATGATGAAGAGATGCGCAAGTTCATCCAAGTTTGGGAACCACTGGCGTAGATGGACAGTCGCTCCATGTTGCTGGCATCACTGTTCAAAGACCTCATACATAAATGGTTATTGGGGTTAATTAAGATACCCCTTCCCCCAAATACGGTATATCCTGCATCTACAGGTCATTTCCCCTGCAGTCAGCTTTTACAAAGCACATCTCAGCGGTCACTCGTTGCATTTTGAATTACTATGCCAGTCTATTCAGATTATTTCTGTTTCTAATATGGAACATGAGTGAGCATGCTGTGGGGGTTTGAAAGGTCATCCTTTAAAAATACATGTTGGCTCATGTGAAGTTCTCATTTGACATAAATACACTATTAGTAGAAGGTGGTGTGATATCCCCACTTTGGTTCTAGTGAAGTCAGTGGTACTACAAACAAAAACAATTTAAATGTATTTTTTAATGTGAATCCTTTAAAGAACCTTAATGTATATTGATTTTTAGGTGAGCCTGTGGCACAGGCTAGTGGTCTCGACAGGGCTTCTATCCCAGCTGCTGGCCTATGAAGAAAATATGGATATTTAAAGAAAACTATCACATTTTCGTAGGTTAATACAGGTTAAATGTCATTAGTGGCAGCCAAGCCACTGCAATTTTCAACTGCATATCATGACTGTATCCCAACTGCACATGCTTGTCACTGACCCAGAAGGAACCCAGCTCCTCCGTATCCCAGATGCCCTTTTGACATGGAGTGGGGGTAATGTTATGGTTTGGTTATTTTCTTCCTCCTTATTTGGTATTTTGGTTCTGTCTTGTCTCCTTGTGTCCTAGTTTCCTCTTGTGTTTCCCTTGAGTGTCTGTATGTTCTGTTTACTGTTTTATTTTAATAGTCTAGTTTTCTGTGCTATCTTGTCTTTAGTTTTACTTCCTGTGTTTTCCTTCTCCTGTGATTACCTGATGTCTTCCACCTGTTTCCCAGCCCTTTTGTCACCTTCCTCTCGTTATCTCATTACACAGTGCATTTAGTGTCTGTGCTTCCATTGTCTCTTGTCAGATTGTTTTGTGATGCTGTGTGTTTTTCCCCATTCACCGGTTTCCTGTTCCTGTCATCTTGCTTTGCATTTTGGACTCTTCCCTGAGGTTAGTTTTCCCGTTTCCCTGTGGACCTTTTGGGATTTTTGTCTCTCTGTTGTTTTGGACCTTTTTGATTTTGGACTGTTACTTTGTTTTTCTGGAGATCCCTTTGTGGTTTGGACTTTCTTTTTTGTGTAATAAAGCCTGGTTAAACGCTCTCCTGCCTGCCTGTCATCTCTGCATTTGGGTCCTCCCTACATGTAACATATATTTAAAGAAAACTATCACATTTGCATAGCTTAATATAGGTATATCTACTGCATATCATGACTGTATCCCAATTGCACAATCTTGTCTGTGACCCAGAAGGAACCCAGCTTCTCTTTAAAGCTATTTAAGACCTGCTCTTATCATATTCCATTTGCGTGGCCTAATGTAGGTCATCAGTGGCAGCCAAGCCACTGCAATGTTTTAAATTACAAGCGGCACATGACTGTATTTCATCCCAAATCTAAAACTGGACATGCTGTGACAACAAATGTTGTAGCCTAAAACAAGTGACATCGTTTAGAGCACCTTTTTAAATGAACTATATGCTAAACTTGATTGAGGGACAGAGACTTAGGAATGTATTCATAACACTATCTGTACATTAAAATAGCTGTAAAGTTTTTATTTTTATTTTGGGGTGTTTGTGATTTTTATCTTAAAGTTAAACCCTCTTGTGTTTTCAATTTAAAGTTAATTGGAACATTTGGATTATAGGCTATTGGATGTTCTGCAAACCAACCTAGCTAGCTACCATTAGCGTTAACTGGTATTTTAGAGAAAAGTTACCTGCCAATATGGTGATGGCAGATTGCCAAAACCAATGCTTCAAATTGGCAGTCCACAAACCGATGTGTGACATCCCTGCTACTATGTCCATTATTTTTTTTTTTCAATCTATGATCTCTAGTCAGTAGTTCACGTTTTGCCATTTGAAACTGTCTTCCATAAAGCTATCCATTCTAAATGTGTCTATGCTTGTACACATAATTGGCAGGCAGTAAGCATCAACTGACATCCTGGCTATGTGTTTGCTGAATTCCAGGTCAGTGTGTCCCACTCACACTTGGTCACTGCAGAGTAATCGTAAAGAAGATGGCACCTGACGTGTTGGCTGGGTGTAAAGGGGGTGTAGGGCATGTTGGGTATTTGCCTGGCAGAGATCTTTCCCAATCCCTCTCACCCTGTGGTATCATCAAGGCAGCATCTCATTTATTTTCTTTAAGTCGTATAATTCCACTTTACAGATGCTAAAGATGATCAAATATTTTCACATTGTGCCATAATTTACCAGCCCTGCAAAGTCAGGTTGAAAATACTGCTTATTTAGCTCGGAAGATTAAAGTGGCTTCTGTGAGTCTAATAAATGACCACAGCATTGGTATACATTTATATTTTTAATTATCGGATAAGTGATAATAAAAAGATATCAGTATTTATACTTCTAAATAACATAACATGTTAATTTTCTTGCAGCATATAACAGATACTGATGGAGTAGTGAGAATCTGATAATTTAGTTAGTGGGCAGTTGCGTAGATCAGTGATTCCCATGGGTATTTGTACAGTGAAAGATTATGAAGTAGTTTACTAATTTACCTCCTAATATTACTAATGACCTCCTAATTGCATCAGACAAAGGACTTATCTCTGTACTGGTGTTATTAGATCTTAGTGCTGCATTTGATACCATTGACCATCATATCTTATTACAGAGATTGGAACATTTAATCGGCATTAAAGGATCTGCTCTTAGTTGGTTTAAGTCTTATTTATCAGATCAATCTCAGTTTGTTCATGTTAACGATGAATCCTCCGTGCACGCCAAAGTTAATCATGGAGTCCCACAAGGATCTGTGCTCGGTCCAATCCTGTTCACTTTATATATGCTTCCTTTAGGCAATATTGTTAGGAAACACTCTATAAACTTTCATTGTTATGCAGATGATACTCAATTATATCTATCAATCAAGCCGGATGAAACTAATCAGTTAGCTAAACTTCAAATGTGTCTTCAGGATATTAAAACCTGGATGAGCTGTAATCTTCTAATGTTAAACTCAGATAAAACTGAAGTTATTGTTCTGGGGCCCAAGCACCTCCGTGACGCATTATCCAAAGAGATAGTTACTCTGGATGGCATCACCCTGGCCTCCAGCACCACTGTGAGGAATCTTGGAGTTATCTTTGATCAGGACATGTCCTTTAATTCCCACATAAAGCAAATTTCAAGGACTGCCTTTTTTTCACCTACGTAATATTGCAAAAATCAGGAACATCCTGTCTAAAAATGATGCAGAAAAACTAGGCCATGCATTTGTTACTTCTAGGCTGGATTACTGCAATTCTTTATTATCAGGCTGCTCGAAAAAGTCCATAAAGACTCTTCAGCTGATCCAGAATGCTGCAGTACGTATTCTCACGGGAACCAGGAAAAGAGATCACATCTCTCCTTTTTTAGCTTCTCTGCATTGGCTAAAAAATACATCTTAATATTGACAAATAAAAATTAACGTTATCCACTATTATATAATGAACAGTGTTACACATTTGAAGCAAACAGTGGGAAATGATGAAGAGATGCGCAACTTCCTCCAAGGTTGGGAATCACTGGCGTAGATGGACAGTTCCTTCATGTTGCTGGCATCACTGTTCAAAGACCTCATACATAAATGGTTATTGGGGTTAATTAAGATACCCCTTCCCCCAAATACGGTATATCCTGCATCTACAGGTCATTTCCCTGCAGTCAGCTTTTACAAAGCACATCTCAGCGGTCACTCGTTGCATTTTGAATTACTATGCCAGTCTATTCAGATTATTTCTGTTTCTAATATGGAACATGAGTGAGCATGCTGTGGGGGTTTGAAAGGTCATCCTTTAAAAATACATGTTGGCTCATGTGAAGTTCTCATTTGACATAAATACACTATTAGTAGAAGGTGGTGTGATATCCCCACTTTGGTTCTAGTGAAGTCAGTGGTCCTACAAACAAAAACAATTGAAATGTTTTTTTAATGTGAATCCTTTATAGATTTTAACATATATTGATTTTTAAGTGATTTATTTACCTGTGGCACAGGCTAGTGGTCTCAACAGAGCTTCTACCCCAGCTGCTGGCCTATGAAGAAGATATGGATATTTAAAGAAAACTATCACATTTGCGTAGGTTAATATAGGTTAAATGTCATTATTGGCAGCCAAGCCACTGCAATTTTCAACTGCATATCATGACTGTATCACAATTGCACATGCTTGTCACTGACCCAGAAGGAACTCCTCTTTAAGGCTATTAAGGACCTGAACATATCATATTCCATTTGCATGGCCTAATGTAGGTAAAAGGTCATCAGTGGCAGCCAAGCCACTGCAATGTTTTAAATTACAAGCTGCATATCATGACCGTATTTCATCCCAAATCTAAATTTGGACACGCTTGTTAGTGACAAAGAAGAAACACAGTTCCTCTAAAAGGGTCAGTGACCTCAGAAATCCCACATAAAAGGCTACATGAAGAATTTTGAACTTGGCAACATATTTATGAATAGGATAGTTGACATTAACAAAAGAATCCACCTGCTTTCCTTGAAAAGGGGTTGATCCCGGCAGAGGAAGGCTGGGGTGGAAACATGCCAGGAGAGGAGGAAATGGCAGGTAGGGGAGGAGGACAGAAGCTAGTCAGTGGCATCTCCTCACAAAACACAAAAAATATATATATATATATATATATATATATATATATATATATATATATATATATATATATATATATATATATATATATATATATCATATCTTACATCACCAAATAAAAACTGAACAGTATGTATATTTACTTGACTCTTACCATCTGAGCTGGGCTACTCTGCTCTAGAGTCTCTTTTTGAACAGGTTGAGGTTTTGATTTGAACCAACCACTAAACCATCCCGCCTTGGTGTTCTGCATAAAACAGAAAACAAATGAGACCCATGTCAAACAAATAGCATACAGGTGTCAGAATGACCCACCCACCTGTTTAGGAGGCTTGTTGGTCTGCTCAGAAGCCTCTAAAACTTGTGGGATGCTTGGCTCGCATTGCGGCTGCTGACTGAAGTTGACATCCAGCATCTGAACCCCCATCTTCAAAGGCAAATACAGACAATGACAATGACCAATATCTGACTAGGAAATTGTCTAGTCTTAATCTGCATTGCTATTTGTACTTGTTGTGAATACGCAGGCCACAAGAGGTAATTAGGTTATTTTGTTTTTTGTTCGTTTAATTTTACTCATAACATGCTAACCGGCAACATATGATTCCATTCACAACGTTAAGCTAACTAGCGGTAGCGCTGCCAGTGTTGCACCGTACTAAAACAATGCATGCACTGAGAGAAAAAAATGCATTGGCCCACCTATCTACAGCTAGGGGAGACTGTGATAAGCCTTATTTCAACAAACGGTGGCATGTTCCTTTAATTGTAGAAATGTAAATCTATAAAAGGGTTACAAAAGTGACATCAAACCAGGAGGTTGCCATATTTGTGTTGGTACTTTTGTTTGTAATGAGTATAAATTATAATTGTAATAAGTAAGTAATATTACAAAAATGACTCACTGTGCCTGCTTCAGAGGGTGACCCAGCCCCTGTAGAAGCAATGATATCAAAACATCACACACAAGCCGACTCCCCCCAGCCCATAGTAAACATCTGAATAAAAAATGGAACGAACACTGTCTAACATTGAATTCTCACCCTCTGCTGCTGATGGCAGGTTACTCAGCAGACAGTGTGGTGCGGCAGTAAGGACTTTACTAGTGTCTACGTTATGATAACTCAAGTCTTGATTCACAGTCACACTGGGCGTTGGGGAAGCATAAACCAATGTTACTGGCATCGGTGAATTGGCAGATTGCCTAGACAAGCAACAGGGAGATCACAGTGACATAAGTGTATTAGGACTGGATATCACATGTGTATCGACAGGTTTCATCTATGTGGTTGACAGACACTGATAAGACATGTTGCTGCACTTGTTGTACCAGTCCTGAGTTTTGGTAACATCCCAGGACAACGCGTTAATTTCCTTAGTAATTTGTTCAACTTGATGCTCAAGTTTTTCTTGATCCCCAATGCCTCTGTAATAAAAGAGTTCAGGCTCTGGACTCTGGATGTCATGATTTAGGTCATCAAAGTCCGATTCTGAAAACAATACAAATGCAATCAACATTCAGAAGTATCCTTAGAATATTCATTAGATATACAAGAAAGCAGTGCGAGGATACACTGTTTCTAGTGTGAAACTAGCCACACAGTGCATCATTTTAAGTAATAAAAGGATTTATAATGACCTAAGAAAACTTTGCTGTCCTCATGGGCCAAATTACTTCCCTTTTGAGGTGGCTGGTATGTTTCAGCATAGTCGTAACTCCCCGTCTGAATAAAAAAAGAAATGTAGACATCACTTATATAGACAAACAAGAATCTACAGTGACTCTGTGATGCTGTACAACAACCAAACTGTACTTTAAGCACAATGTTAACGCAAGCATGCTAATATGCTAATGCTTCCATGCTGATCTTTAGTAGGTATGTTTAACATGTTCACTCTTATTTTAGCATGTTATGCATGTTTCATAATGTCACATTTAGTTATTTTCCTGTCTTTTTATTTCAATTTTAAATATTTAAATAAAGGGGGTGTGGCAATATCACAGATTCAGGCTGAAGAAACTAGCTAGTCACAACTGTGGTCCCTGATCCCTAATGCAGAGTTGGAGCCTGGAGTAGTGGAATTGTACTAGTAAATGATGTAAGGACCACATATGAAAGTGGCCCAAATCTGAATTGAAAAGATCAGATTCTATAAGATTTGAGTCACATGAGCAAATAAATCAGAATTGGGCCAATTTTGCCTGCAGCGTAAATGTAGCCTACAATGCTTGGAACAAAATAAAAATAAAAAACACAGAAGAAAAGCCATATGAAAGCAGTAATAATTTTTAAACAGAAACAGGTACCAGTAACCAGCAGCTAGCGTAGCATAAGCCTATACATTTAGCATATGGGGAGGGAATCGTGCGCAATTTTTCCCACAAATGTGACACTACAAATTATTTATTCAGAATCCATAAAACATACTTCTCTGTACAGATTTATGGACTGAGAATTCCAGGCGCAAGCAGAAATATAGGCTCTAATCCATTCGTTACTACGTACAGTACCAGACAATATTGGCCATTAAAGTAGCTTTTGTTTATTTAACCACTTAAGGTTCCTGTTCATCCTGCATTTCTGTTTAGCTAAAAAACATTTTCCTTAAGATTATACATTTTTCTGAAATGAAAGCCATAGAGAAGCTAACCTGTAAACTGTGGTGCCTAGCACGGAGCTGTTTCAGCCAGTAAGGTTCCTGCCCGGCTCCGCTAACACCTGCTTCACTGAACGGACCCTCAGAGTGTCTCAGCCTGTCTGACAGCTGCAGGAAAAAAGACACACATGTACAGTATTTGTGTACAATTTAATCGATAGACACCTTTAATTACAGTACTCAATTGTTTAAGACACCATAGGTATGTATGTATATGAGGATGTGGCAATACCTTAATAACCTCTCCAGTCAGCACAAAGAAAGGCTCCCTCTGTCTGAGGATCACCTGTCCTATCACCTCGCAGTAGTGAAAGGCCTGAGATGCAAGCCCACAGTCTAGCAGTCGACAGGCATACAGAAACTTATACACCTGAACACAACGCAGCAATAGTCAGCATCGCATCCTTCTTTATCAGATTTATTTAAAAAGGACTGTAAATGAGAATAATACAATTAAAATAAAAAATCTACCTGAAAGGATATTATTGAAAGGCATTTGCCCCCAAGTCTCTGGCAGTACTCATACAATTCAGTACACTGGATGGCAAGGTTTGTGGCAAAGTATTCAAATGATTGCCTGAAGGTGAGAAGAGAATACAGCAAACCAGACATAAGAAAGATCACCTCAGCAAAAACATAAAAAGATTGCTGTTTTAAATTCTTCATCTCAAATCACAATTATGACTACATTATCGGCAATTGAACTGATCAATGCATCAAAGAGCAAGCACAGCTCACCTGTGGCTGCTGCCTAGTAGCACTAGTCTTTCTGCCTTCTGTGTGAATACTCCAAAGGGAAAACTGGCTGTCAAGTAGCACACATGGGCGGCATGTATAAGGCCTTTGGAGGCTGCACAAGGAAGAACAACACAAAACAACCAGCTAATATACTGTATCTGTGGATAAACAACATTACAACCTCAACCTGTCAGTGAGTCCATACCGAGTGTGTCTCCCATAGTGACGATGGCCTTCTGTTGGATGGCAGGATCTCCTGTCTCATTGGAGAGCATAACAGCTAGATGGGGCCTCCAGTCTCCCCATTTTTCATTTCCACAGCACTGGGCACAGGGCATCACTATCAAGACACTTATTGGCTAATAATATATGACTGATGTTTTAGGAAAACAAAAAATGCAATTGTTTTGAGTAGGATGTTAGAAGACTTTATGTTCTGGATGTTTTACCACGGATACAGCAGGGATTCTCCCATTCAGCAGGTGGAAGAGAGTCTGGAGGGGATCACTGGCTGTTAGCTGGCCTGTAAACCTGCCAAAGAGCTGGTTGTCTCATTGTACATCTTAACAAAGGCTTTATTGTATGCTGGAAGAAGAGCTACTGTACTAAAAGCCATCACAGTTAAAAAGAATCCATGTTGCTACTCTGTAAAAAAGTGATACGGCATGATGATGTCAATCACAAATGAAAAATAGCCTGATTATATACCCTTCCCCCCATACAGTCCTCTAGTGACTGTGGGACATACTGCTGATGCCCAAATAGTTCATAAAAAATGGATTGGGTTACATGAGAAATAGTTCACAGAAAGTGTAGTTTCGTGACATATTGGACATTTTTGGAACTTTTGTTCCTATGTAATTTATGCAGTAATAAAAAGCTTAAAAACTCTTATTGTATTTCAAAGAATATTAAATACACTCTCTGATAAAGTGTTAATGCTCTGTTATGTACTGCACTACCCTCTTCAAGTCATAAATAACTCAAAAGCTAATATTGTATTTTAAATGTTCACAAACAGGAAATGTTCCAGAGATCTGATCTCCTCTTGTTTTAATACCTGTAATTACCTTCCATAGATTCCAAATAAACGGAATTATTTTTGGACACAGAGGTATGGAAAGACACAGGGCTTGATGCATATGTTGTCCTGTCTTCTTTGTAGTATTTGTAATCTTTGAGTCTTCCTCCCCTGTGAGACCGAGAGGCTCGCCCACGATCAAAAAAGCACCTCTGATTCATAGTTTAATAACTTTTAAACAATACAACGCAGCGACTCACCAAAAGTTGCTCCGGAAACCTGAATTAGCCTTTACGGCGGTCTTTTCCGTGTCCTTCTAGCCTCTACAGGTGATTTTCTATCCAGCCTGGAACTTCCAGCCTCTTTCAGGGTTGTTGGGCTTTAAATACATACCTTTAAATCCCAGATTTATCCACTTTATGTCCATAATTCATCGCGTTTTCGCTCGATTCTGCCGCTAGCTCCCGCTGCTCCGTGTCTGCTCTCTGTTTACAGGAAGTACAGGCCCCAGTATGCCCATATATGGGAGACATCAGCCAAAGAGTATGAAGGCTGAAAGATTACAACCCTCCCAACACTTCCTACTCTGCCAACACTTCCTGTCAACGTCTCTAGCATGCAATCAAAGGTGCTATAGCGGAACAAGATAGATATCTACCGTTTTATAGAGGAAATGGCCTCATTGGTTTGAGATATGGCATACATTTGCATTATATATTATATATTTGGGCCTTTTTTGAAGAAATGTAAATAGTATGTGCTTTATATGAGTTATAATGTTTATTTTTGCATATAGAAGAACTGTTTTAGACACACAAATGCTTGTGTAGCATTGTTGTGGGTGTAATATCAATAAATATGACATTATTATGTTATTATTGGCATAGGTAAATGTCATGAGGGCAAAAGTGTCTGGACTTTTTTTGAAAAAATGTCTGTATTTTGTCATCTGTAAAATTTATAATGATTATTTCTTCACAGTGTGACTCCCAAGACATATGTGAAGTGTTTTAGAGAGTAAAATGGCTTAGGTTTCACCTATATGTCTGTGATATCAATACATATCTGGAAGAGTCATGTTCCGTTTTATTTATTTATTTGTCTTTAAGGTCCTACAACCATTTTTAACATAAGAGTGACCTCATTGCAACCCAAATATTCTACTAACCCAGTTTGTCCTGAAAAAATTGATGTTCATATCTTCACTGTAGACAACAGGGTTGATGTTTTATTGGCTTTTATATAAAATAAATCCAGACGGAAAATGAACTGTAAAAATGGCCTCAGGGCTCATAGTTCTGACTGCAGGGAAATGCACTCTCTCAATGACTCAAATGTCAAAAATGCTTTTGTCCAAAGAAATGGCATGATAATTTTAAATTCCAAAAATTGTTGAAGGCCACGCTAGCAGCTCTGTGAGGCTGCAGCTACTTAGGCCACACCAAGCCAAAATGCTACATGGACTTGCTGCATTCCTGGAGTCTTGGTTAAAACATGGAAACTGACGATATACTCCAAGACAGAAATAGTGTTGATTTTATTGTAGCTGTAAAACAAGTTTAAAGCATATCATAAGAGCTCCCTCTGCCGTCTCTGACATTCTTAGATGACTTTGCTTCTCTCAACTGTTCAGCACAGTGGTGAAGAATATGTTGTCAATTAAAGCATATCATAAGAACATATCATAAGAGCTTCCTCTGATTGCTCATAATCATCTCTCAATTACTGCTTGTGTGTAGAGTTGTATACAGATTTCTTGCAGCTATCATGTCTCAGATGACTTTGCTTCTCTTACCTGTTCAGCACAGTGGTGTAGGATCTGTTGTCCATTTTGCTGGCCAGAAAAAGTGCATGTCCCCACAGGCCACTGCTCATAGCTGACTCCAAGGCCTCCTGGAAACCCCATGGGACAAACACTCAGATCCCAACACAGTACAGGCCAACTGGGATGAAGATGTAACACAAAGTTTTGGAGCCCTCCGTTAAAGGGTGTATCATAACAGGTTCCTGAACTATTTAATTATATGTGGATTACTATTTGAGTTTATACATAGACCAAATCACCATGACTATGTGGAGATGGGAAATGGGCAAACTTGTTTATTAATATTGTAATTTTCAGCGTTAACTGTAATGTTTAAACATATAAGGTTAAACACGGTGGTCCTACCTATCTGAGGTTCCTGCTGTGCAAAATAATTATTTTTTTGTACCATTTTACTTTGCTAGTGTCTTAAATAGACCAAATCTAGTGTTACAAACAGTAACATCTCATCGCCGGTCAGACTGACTGATAGTTTGGGTTTGTCATTTTCTCTAGTCTGTGGCCCAACAGCTAAATTAGGTCTAGGCCCAATGTTAATAAAAGTTAGGAAGTATGAAAGCATCAAACATGCCTTTTAGATGAATGAGATGAGAGTATAAATCACAGTGTCCCCTGTTTGCTCAGCACTGTTAATTTTATGTACGAGACGCAGGGGTTTTCTTCTCAGAAATTATTGTAAACATTGTGATCAGGTCTATACTGTATATCCTGCCCTGGAGAGCAGAACATTTATATTTTGGCATTCACTGAGATTACTAGTGGGGAAAAGTAAGTAGGTACAATTAGATAAATACTGGGGCATGTTCAATCCTGGTTTCTGGGGTGAACAACATGTTTCATTGGAACGGTTTGAATAAATGTGCAATGGGCTTTGAGGTATGTTTTTTCTCATTTAGTAGTTGTGCCAGCGATGTTATCCAATCAACTCACAGTAATAAAAGGCACACACAGCAGGGGGTTCAAAGCACCAGTTTCAAGAAACGGTTTTGTCTGGACTGAACGTGTCCCTGTACTGTAAGTGCAATTTTGCAGTACCTGTATTTAACTTGTATTTTCCTTAATCCTTTAACCCTACTACATTTATTTGACAGTTGTAGTTACTGGAGAGATTTAAAATAGGATTTTACATTAAAAACATATTACAAGCTTGAAACACAATGCATTGTTAAAGATAAGACCAGTGGTTCCCAGTCTTTTTGGCTAGTGACCCCTTAAGGCTCTGACACACCAACCCAACGGCAGACTGTCGGCAGAAAAGGCAGTCGGACTGATCAGTCGGCTCCCGTCTCTCAAAAGTGCCTCAGAACTACTGGAGTGATGCTGACTTTAGACCTAGTAAACACAGAGCATCATCAGAGAGTGTTTCTTTTAAGATTATATTTGGGGTATTTTAGGCCTTTATTTAAAAGGACAGATAAAGGCATGATAGGTGAGAGAGAGGGGGGGAATGACATGCAGCAACAAGGATTGTTGTTGATATTACTCGCTGAATGGAAGAAAATACAATGGATAAGAAGATACTGGCGTTGTCAGCTCTCGGCTTCTTCTTGTGGAAGAAGCACTGATTCGCTAGTCAAGTGTTAGCACTCAACCAATCAGATTGGTCATTGAGTCCAACTACCCACTGGCTGATTCAAGTCAAATCGGCCAAAAAGGATGCCTATGGCTCCTCCAACTGACAATGGCACGAGTACACAGAACATACTTGCCAGACTATGCAATGGCTAATAATCAGGTTGGTACAGTATGTCAGAACCTTTATAGTGGAGGTTCCATTCCTTGTCATGTCAATGAGATGACATTACTTGCCCCTCTTATCTTCTCCTATGGTTTTATATCAATTTAAGGCTTTAGGTTGAGAAACCACAGGACTAACTTTCCTAAGTCTACATAAAACTAGCACCTCGACCACCTACTACAGTAAAATGCTGCTTACACAGCTACAATCTAAATTCAATTTTCTGCTGAATGAGTTCTTTACATTTACTTTTGATACTTTAAGTACATTTTGCAATACTTCTGTACTTAAAGCTATAGTGCATAGTTTCTGCTGCCCCCATGAGAAATTTAAAGTAATGACAACAAAACTTGGCGCGTCCACATGATACAAGCCTTCCGGGACCATGCACAAAAAGTTACACACTAAAGCTATACGTAGGATTTTAAATGCAGGACATTTTGAATTGAATAGTTTTACAATGTGCTTTTGGCGCTTTTACTTTAGAAGGGAACTAAATGAAAAATAAACTTCAAATGCATATAGACTTAAAAAGGTACAAACCTTCTTCCTTCCAGAAAGCAGCAGTTGAGTGTAGTTCTGCAGGTTGGTCTCAGAGGTCTCAGACCTGAAGCTGCTCCAGTTTTCTGTGAGCAGGTCATCTCCTGTGCAAGGTGGTGCTTCAGCAGTTGGGCCCTCACTGAAGTCAATGAGTGTTGGAGCCTCTGACTCCCAGCTTCCATCTGAATGTGAGCCCCGCATCAGCAGATCTGCGATATCTGAGCCAACTATTTGCTGAAACAATGGAAATGTAGTCAAAATTGTATCATAAAAACATGATAAATACTTTGATATATTTTTGATGCAAATGTAAACTATTTCCACATATAATAATAAAAAGACATGATCCACTTACTCCATTCTGTCTGCAGAGCAGGATGAGTAAATTCCACAAGAGAGCAGCAGAACTCTTATCATGCAGCTTGTCATCACTCATGCAGGCGCCTGCCCTCTGGTGGGCAAACTCTATAGCATCTACTTTGTGCAAATCTTCCCTTCAAAAACATGACAAAACCTGAATTCATACAACATTCAAACATACAATTATGTACAATCTTTACTCCTAGGGGGTCCTCAGAGTCAATGCAGGGGGGTTTCAAAATTATAAAGTTTTTTTTTTTTTTTAAATTAATAAATAAATAAAAAGTAATTAAATGAATGTAACACATAATTAGCACACATAAATCCCCACTGATGATAGGCTTACTGACCTATATGTAAGGTAGTCACTAAGATCCACAGATACAGTAATCCTAAGGATTCTCTGTGTATGTTTAACATTAAAACATGATTTATAAAATCATGGCAACAATTATTAGGCTATTTAATAGCTTAGTATTCTATGAAAAAAGATGTGTATAAAGGCTTGAGGCCACCCTACATGTTATTGTAGGTCAGTTTCATATGCAACTTCATTTTACAAAATATATGTAGTTGTGGGTTCCTGTTCTGTCTCTCTTTCAGTTAAGGGGTCCTTGGCTTAAAAACACTGAAGACCCCCGGTTGAGATTATGGTGAGAATTTCCATCTCAGAATTGCACGATAAAAGACAAAGCAATACCTAGTTAAGGGCCCTGGGAAGCTTCTCATCTCCTGCTGTTCCTTTGTCTCACCCAGAATTATCTGAGGATACATAGAGGAAAAACAAATCTCTTTCATTTTTATTCAAGAATACAGTTCTAGTGGTTCAGAAAATGAAAACCTTATATTATCAAGGCAGGCTAGTGTTGAACCTACTTCCAGACTGTGAATTTCCAGCTGGCTGACATTCTCTTGTGTGGACAAGCGTGGAGTGACCTGTATCAGTTGGCCTGCTGGCCCAAAGCTGACAACCGCATGAGGGATTGAGTATTTCAGAGGAGCTGCCATCGGATGCATCGGTCCATGCTCTGAGGAGATAAGAAGAATTCGTCATGATAAAAACTCAGCAAAGTGGACCTGAGAGAAAACAGCTTTACTTGTACACTCACCTGCATCAGATGTGTAAACAGATTGTGCAACAGGCTCGCTGTGTTCAGCTCCATTGATGTACTGACTTAGCTCATAGCTGCTGGAGGATAACCCTGAGTTTTTGGAACTTTCTAATGTTCCCGGGTAATAAGAGGAAACCTCTTCATTGTCTCTGGAGGGATTATCTTCGTAGTCATTGAGGTAATTCTGGTAGTTGTCTCTGCCTTGGTCATACCTGAAAGAATGAAAGCAGCAGTATATTTAATTTTCATAGAAACAGTACAGTAGCAGCTTTGTCTTTGCAGGATAGAACCCTCTAGCACACATACATTTTACAGAGCAGGAAGAAGCAACAACCAGTATCGGTATGTTAAGAGGAAGACCTCAGTGGTGTTTATGTCTGACCAGACACACAAAAGACCTTTGTTACCTCTGGATGATTTTGCTTCCTGTACATTTGGAACTGCTTTTATCTTTTGTCTCCTCAACAACTGTGACTTACATCACTCTGGTATCTGTTAGAGCTCCCACTTGTGCTGTCTAAAGAACTGGCACACAAAAAAACTTACATTGGCTTCCTGTTGGATTTTGCATTGATTTTAAAAATCCACCATACATTTTAAACATTAACCGGTACATGCATTATCATGATTTAATTCATGAAAAACCATGAATTCATGCATGACGTAATGCAGGAATAATAGTTTAATCAAAATGATTTCTGATTTATTTATGATAATCATGTCTTGTCACAGCAGTCACAGCAGTCTACATATACTGTATTCAGAAGAATTGCAGTGTTGTAATCATGGTTAACTAAACATTACTTCTTCATTACTTGTCATGTTTGTGGCCCTTCAAATAAAGTGCTGACCTGGTCCATCTTTAACATTGATCAATAAGATATGACTAATGGTGGTATAACAATTTATTAAGAATTAAAGAAGTGGGTTGTCAAAATGATACTGGAGTCACTACATTGACACAAAATACAGTATACTGCAGATTGATTTTTATAATTGTTTATTCACAACAACATAAGTAACCTAACCAGTAATGCCTGAGAATAATGCTCACCCAAGTGGGATATTTAGGAATTTTACTTTTTACTAACTTCTAAGTGTCTGAAAAGCAGAAATATCTTTGAATTTGATTTATTTCAGGGGTCACAAAGATGATTGTTGCATATGCCACCATTAATTATATCTTATTTATGAATGCTAAAGATGGACGAGGTCAGCACTTTATTGAAGGGCCACAAACATGATGAAGCAATAAAGAAGTAATTTTTTGTTAATCATGATTACAACACTAAAACTCAAATTTATTCACTTTACATAAAGATTTACCTTTGAAGAAAAGGGCATCATTAATAAATTAGAAGTAATTATGATTGAAATACCATGAATTAATTAATGTGTTGTTTCTGCATTAAATCATGCATGAGATATTACTAATTCTTGTAATATTACTGATAGTTCATGAAGTACTACATGAATGAATTCATGGTTTTTCATGAATGAAGTTATACATGAATTCATGATAATTCATGTACCATTGTGATAGTTTTACCCTTAACTTCTCTTACATATTTGAAAAATTATAATTGTATAGGTTTTGGTGACTACTTAACATGTTTCTTATGTCATACCACTGCCCTCCTGTAACTTTTATTTTATTAATTTTATTAATTATTTTTAAAAATCCAGAAATCACAATGTATGATTTTTTTAACTATTTATTTGTATGATACAGCTGCAAATAAGTATTTGAACACCTGAGAAAAGCAATGTTAATATTTGGTACAGTAGCCTTTGTTTGCAATTACAGAGGTCAAATGTTTCCTGTAGTTTTTCACCAGGTTTGACACACTGCAGAAGGGATTTTGGCCCACTCCTCCACACAGATCTTCTCTAGATCAGTCAGGTTTCTGGGCTGTCGCTGAGAAACACGGAGTTTGAGCTCCCTCCAAAGATTCTCTATTGGGTTTAGGTCTGGAGACTGGCTAGGCCACGCCAGAACCTTGATATGCTTCTTACAGAGCCACTCCTTGGTTATCCTGGCTACGTGCTTCGGGTCATTGTCATGTTGGAAGACCCAGCCTCGACCCATCTTCAATGCTCTAACTGAGGGAAGGAGGTTGTTCCCCAAAATCTCGCAATACATGGCCCCGGTCCTCCTCTCCTTAATACAGTGCAGTCGCCCTGTCCCATGTACAGAAAAACACCCCCAAAGCATGATGCTACCACACCCATGCTTCACAGTAGGGATGGTGTTCTTGGGATGGTACTCATCATTCTTCTTCCTCCAAACACTGTTAGTGGAATTATGACCAAAAAGTTCTATTTTGGTCTGATCTGACCACATGATTTTTCTCCTCTGGATCATCCAAATGGTCATTGGTAAACTTAAGATGGGCCTTGACATGTGCTGGTTTAAGCAGGGGAACCTTCTGTGCCATGCATGATTTCAAACCATGACGTCTTAGTGTATTACCAACAGTAACCTTGGAAACGGTGGTCCCAGCTCTTTTCAGGTCATTGACCAACTTCCCCCTGTGTAATTCTGGGCTGATTTCTCACCTTTCTTAGGATCAGTGAGACCCCACGAGGTGAGATCTTGCATAGAGCCCCAGTCCGAGGGAGATTGGCAGTCGTGTTTAGCTTCTTCCATTTTCTAATGATTGCTCCAACAGTGGACCTTTTTTCACCAAGCTGCTTGGCAATTTCCCCGTAGCCCTTTCCAGCCTTGTGGAGGTGTACAATTTTGTCTCTAGGGTCTTTGGACAGCTCTTTGGTCTTGGCCATGTTAGTAGTTGGATTCTTACTGATTGTATGGGGTGGACAGGTGTCGCGCATTTAATTTAGGATAATAAATGGAGTGGAGGTGGACATTTTGAAGGCAGACTAACAGGTCTTTGAGGGTCAGAATTGTAGCTGATAGACCGCTGTTCAAATACTTCAAATAATATTTGCAGCTGTATCATACAAATAAATAGTTAAAAAATCATACATTGTGATTTCTGGATTTTTTTTATAGATTATGTCTCTCACAGTGGACATGCACCTACGATGACAATTTCAGACCCCTGCCATGATTTCTAAGTGGGAGAACTTGCAAAATAGCTGGGTGTTCAAATACTTATTTCCCTCACTGTATATAAGTTATTTAATTTTATACATAAGATTATAGTAAATACATTTTGTACTGTCAGTTATAGATCAATAAAAGGGTAGCAGCTTACCTGTAGTCCTCAGTGTAGGAACTCGCTGAATGTTCTAGCTTGTATCTATTGTCATGGTAAGGACCAGTTCTCAAAGAGTCTTGGGGACCCCACTGGCCAGTATCTTAATGAGTACAAATACCATGTTATTTTGTAGTTATGTTTTTACCAAGAAATAGTGCTTAGTACATTGCTAATAAAAATGTTGCCGTCTCACTGAGTTCTTTTGTGTCACTGTACCTTGTTGTCCATGATGTCCTCTATAGTAGTCATGGTCATAATAACCATAGTTGTCTCTGTAGTCCCAGTGGTTCTGGGGTGGATAGTCATACCCATGCCTGGAAATGAAAGCCTATATTTACATTTTTGATTTGATTGCTTTATGTTGCACACATTCTTTAAAATACAAAACAATACACAATAAAACACAACGTATGTCTTTCACATTGATAGAGAAAGAGTGTGTGCTGGAGAGGTCAGAAACCCTCAATTTATGATAAAAATAGAAATCTATATTGTGAAACTAGAATACAAAAAAATCTACAGGCTAAAATTTAGTTTATCATTGCATTAATTTATTTTCTTCCTGTACTGAAAAAAACTGATCTTCTTTTCCACCTTCTTCCTGTAACCATCCTCATGGTGAGAGGTGTCTGTATCTCAGCATGCACCTAATGTGCTACGTACTTTGACTTTTTGCACCACCATGCTGTGTATATCATATAACACATCATACTATGAAGACTTTTGTGTTTGTATTGTACAGCATAATTAGCCAACGTGCACTCAAATTATTATTAACATCTTGCAGTGACTTGGCACAATCCATATATTTAGGAAAATCAGTGTGAGGTAACACCAAATATAATTTATACAAAGCTCTTAAATTTAATCAATAGGATTCAGAGAGCTGTATGCACAGTCTCATTACTGTACACACCTGGACTGGGGTCTTTGTTGTTCCGGACGGCCATAGCCATAAGGATACTGCTGAGTATTGTAAGGATACTGCTCTGGTCTGGCAGGAGGACCGGTGAAGTGAGCCCTGTAGTGGGCATCCGCCTGAGCCCAGTGCCTGTTCCTTACTCTAGGGTTCTGTAGTGGGTAGTTCTGGTCCCTGTCCTGCTGAGAATACCTGTAGTGGTCCTCTTTGTCTTTTGTTCTGTGGGAGTGACGGCCAGAGTTGGGCAGGGTGGGATCTCTGTTACCTCTCTGATCCATGATGAACCCCACAAGATCAGTCCTCCCTGTTAAGGTAGGAAATTCGGTCTCCAAGAAATCCTTATTTCAAAGTAAAATCCACACAGTATCAATGTGTTTAGTTTAGGTTCTTTCAGTTCGTACATGCCAGATGCAGTCAAAGTACATCCACGGCTGCCACATCATTTCACAGGAAATCCAACATCAGCTGATAACAAGTTGGCATGATAACAAGAGGATAAAGTTCACAAAATACCGTGGCCCATGTGTCGTTACTGCACATGAACCAGTGCTAAAAATAGTGTAAATGAGCCCAATGAGAGAGAAAAGACCTTACTAAAGGATACTTTTAAATCTAAATCATTCCATGAATCCTTGCCCTCCGTTGTATTTGCACTGTGTATCCCAGGCTGAGTATTCTCAGGGAGCTTAGGAAACAGCGGCGCACGCCCTGAGGAGTTTGACAGCTGCAGTCCCACAAGGCTGGAAAAAAAGAAATCACGTCCATCTTCAGTTTAATTCGCACAGAAAAAAAATTCTGTCAGAACATTTTGTCATTTCCACACGACTAAACGTGTCCTCGGATTGTAAAGTACATGTAAAAAAAAAACGAAAACTTTGAAGTGTTGAGTGTTGCCACGTTGCCGGTAGGGAAGATGCAGCGGACCGCCACAGTCGGTGTTTTAGAGTTGGTGTTAGGCTGGTCTCCGGTCAGTTTTAGTGATTTTCCTGGGAACATGGCTGAAATAAAACTGATTTCTAGTCAGACAACTTTGAAACTGAACGTTTTTCTTACATTCCCACCAGAGGCGCTCTAGCTCATAAAGGTTGATAGGCTGCCTGTCAAGTCCTTTGTCCACGGCCGGCCTCTATAGCCTACTTGTTAATGTCAATTTTTTTCCCATTCATTGTGTGTCAGCCTCTGAATAAATGAATACAATGTGTATGACACTTCTTGTCATGGCCTGTTAGATTTACAGTACACTATACTCTCTCGGCCTACTCACAATCCTCAGAGCTACTTTATATTGAACTGCATTTGACACTTACTTTATATTGTTATTATCCTTAATAATGCATATTGTCATTTTTCCTGGATTCTCAGCCTATGTATTTTTCACAGCAGTGATTTTGAATTGTCATAGTAAAAAACTGGTAGAGGCCTATTAGCCTATGAAATGAATGACAATGTGCAATATCAGGACCCTGAAGCTGCTAAATGGATTTCAGCCATGTCTCAAATGGTATTTTCCATATCCATTGTTTTTGTTTTGGTGCTTGTTTTCTTCTGTCCAAATTTGCTCTTCGTGTTTAATAATAATGAAGAGAACAGGGAGCCTCACAGCTCTACAGACTCTTCTAACGATAGAAGTCTTACTTTTCAGTAGGCCTACTTGTCACTAGATGGCATGAGAAAATATCGCAACAGCTGCTTCTGGTTGATATGGAACTGCAGTAGCCCGTATAGTAACATTTTAAATTAGGCTACTTCTTCTGGCTCACTGACTTCTCTTTGTGTGTGCTGATGCATTGGATACACTAAGCTGCTAGAATTTCCTAATCAGAACTATTATTTTGTGATTAACGGTGAAGAAAGTGAATTACATGTCCCAGTAGTAACTGCCACAGGCACAGGGTGTCGCTATATTCATGTAGATGAGATGGAATGGAAAACTGTATTACCATGGGACCAATGGGACCGGTTTATGCAAATAAGTTGTGGGGACAGCGGGTTTTACTCGGAACATTTGACTTGCCAGGCATACGGTGAAAGTCTCAGCACACAGACGCAGTCGGTTTCGCTCTGGATATCTTACAACACCGAGCCGCTCGGATGTGCAATATGACTTTGGAAGAAACCAGTGGAGAGAATTCTTCAGAAAGGTTAGCTCGTGTTGTTTAACTTTTTGCATTTCTCTTCTCTAGCTTTTTTAGATGTATACTTCATGTTTTAGATGTATACTTCAGGACTGTTTATGACCCGGACATGTTTGTTTTACTGTCTATAGTGGGCCTAAGGGTCCTTTCATACTGTCAGCTTTGGCTGTCATGGAGCGATAGTTAGTCGGTAACTAGCTAACGTTACTGTAACGTTACGTTACTGTAACGTTAGCTAGTTAACACAAGTGCAACAACATCAAGTCGCTAGCAAAGCTATAACCTAACTAAAATGAGTTGTGCTAGTTGTTTAAATAGCCCAACGTGTTCATTATTTCCTTGTCAAATCTGTAGGCTATGACGCAGACATGTCCATATTGTTATGTCTTAAGACATTTGTCTGTGCATATCATTACTGAGTAATATGAACATATAAATCTGAAATAGCAGTTAGCTATCCCATTGACTGTGTTCTGCGTTTTATGTTTTGCTGGCTGATATTAATGTATCAAATGTCTATTTCCTTAGGATGGACTCCGTGCCTAAAGCATTAGAAGAGGTCCTGAGCTCTGCATTGCCTCAGGGTTGCATCACCGTTGGAGTCTATGAGGCAGCAAAGTCACTGAATGTGTAAGTTAACAATAACCACTCTAAGTTAGTCACTCTTCTTATAAGAAACGTGAGACATTTCATTTTCCTTACAACTCGTTCTTGTCTTTGCTTTTAGGGATCCAGACAATGTGGTGTTGTGTCTATTGGCCACAGACGATGAGGAGGATGTGGCTCTCCAGATTCATTTCACCTTGATCCAGGCCTTTTGCTGTGAGAATGACATCAACATCCTGCGGGTGAGCAACTTGAGGCGTCTGGCAGAAATTCTCGGAGGAGTGAAATCCGGAGGGGAGCCCATTGACCTGCACTGTGTTTTAGTTACTGTAAGTGTCATGTCTGCTGTTTACTGTAATACTGCTGTATAATGCTCACTTCCCTTCAGACTGGAAAGAGAGTTGTTTTGCCTTAGTATTCGTTTGAGTACCAAGGTCATTTTCTTTACTTGCAAAGAACAATGGTTACAATGTTACAACAGCTAACAATGGTTGTGCAGTCAGAATGATTTCAGTATGTGTGCACATTTCATAAATCAGCAGATGGTAACTACTTTGTTCTTTCTTATGCAGAATCCCCAGTCATCACTGTGGAAGGACCCAGCACTAAGCAAAGTGACCAGATTCTGCAGAGAAAGCCGTTGTTTGGATCAGTGGGTGCCTGTTATCAACCTGCCCGACCGATGAAACTTCTTGGAATATGAATAGGTGTTGTGTGCATTGGGCACAAGGCCCGTGTTAATGTCTGTGTTGGACTCCTTCGGAAAGTGCCTCAGAGAGAGAGGGAGAGAGAGACACGGGAGGGGCAGAAAAAAAGAACACAAGGAAGCAGCAAAATGTTCCACCAAATTTCCCAGGTCATGGTGAACTTGTGGGCCAAGGAAGAGTGACTCAGCAGTCTGTGTCCCAGGATTTCCAATGTATGACAGGGCCTTTCTCAGCAGAGAAAGAAGCCTTTACAGGAAACTGAACCATGTGAGCACACCAGCACACGTGATGGTGAGCACAAGCCAGGGCTGAGTCAAAACAGACAGAGAGCCTTGGTTGACAGAATTCCAATAACTGGACCCTGCTGGAGTGGACCAGTCATAGCTCTCAGCTTGAAGAAGTCCTCATGAAAATTCGACCAAATCCTAGCATTTCATTAACAGCACATGTATGTAATAGTATTTAAGACTTCATGTCACTTTGATAACTCAAAAGGGAAAGTTTTCAGTTTATTGTTATTATTTTAAGGGCAATGCAATGTTTAGACTTGTCCACTAATATTGTTTTGATGTGTTATTAATTTAATGAATCTATTTATTGTGCATAGTTCATTGAATTCTGCCTTAAGTTGAATGAAATAAACCAACAACCAACAATGTACAGGGTGGTTTTGCCTTGATGATTTTGCAGGTATACTACAGGTTTAGCACGCTTGTAGGAAGTCACACAGTGTCCTGATCAGTGCATGCCTCTTGCGCCCACAGCTAGCACATATGAAGCTTAACATGTTGCCCCACAGGGTTTGGATTTTGTCTTGGCATGTCACTGGGCAGGTTAAAGAAGGAACATGACATTTCTAACAGTTCTGCAGCATGCATCTCTTCGACCAAAAGCATGATAATGTTAGAATGATTAACAACTTTTTACTTCAGTTTAGAATCAAAATGATGTTATTTACAACTTGACATAGAAATTTGTTGTAGGCTAAATCTGCTACGAAAGATGGTGGAAGATATTACTTAAGTAAAAGTTGCAATGCACCACTGGAAATACTATTTACTCACAAGTAAAAGTCCTGCATTTAAAAATCTACTTATGTACAGAAGTACAAAAGTATTTGCATCAAAATATTCTTCCAAGTATTGAAATTAAAAGTACACAATATGCAGAACGGCCCATATTTTTTGGGATTATAATTTCTTATGCATTAAGTGTTGCAGATGGTTAATTTTATCTAAACCTATAATACTACATCATATTTAATTTGTTGATAATATTTTGTATTAATCAGAATTTGAAAAGTAACTAAAGTTATCAAATAAATGTAGTGGAGTAAACATCACAGTATTTGCCTCTGATATGTAGTGGAGTAGAATTATAAAGTAGTACATAATGGAAGTACTCAAAGTACAAGTATCTCAAAATTGTACTTGAGTAAAGGTGCATAAATCAGCTTTTCTGCATGGTAATATTAGTAAACGTTTTACCTTTAGCACATACTGAGGATCTTAAAGGGAAGGAGCATTCTCATTGTAGTATGATTCTGAGTGGGATGGTAATCATGGTGACAGCTCATTAATTAATGCCTTTTGCACCTACGCAATACAGCTACATTTACTGCTAGCTGGATTAAAAATAGCAGAAAGGCATGAAAAAAATAAACATATTGAAGACCCATTTCAAACTATGCAAAAAGAGAAAACCAGAAATGATTGGTGCCTGCGCAGAGTGGGGAGGGACAAAGCCTTCTACACAGAGGGCCACAAAACAATAGATGCATGAGTCAGGGCTATTCAGGTCTCCATTGCTAGCGCTATACAGTACTTTAGCTTCATGGCAAAAATAGCCCTGTGTGAAAAGAGCCGTTCCCACTGACCAGTGACAATAGTCACACTTTTAATTAACAGGCAGCGTGTGCAGAGAGGCTGACCTGCTGCAGAGTAGCCAGGATATTAAGAGGACAACAGTCTTCTCTCGGTGGTCCTATTAGGTGGTGGAAAGCAGTTGGGAGGGAAAAGTGTGTCAAAATGCAGGACTGACAGGAAGACTTGAGAATAGTGTGGGTTGTGACAGAGTGGCCTGAAAGTTTGTGTAAATTGACCAAAGTTAAAGAAACAAATGTGCAAAAGCATAAACATGCAGATCTACACTCCACTTAACTGATGTTAGAGTCCCTTCAGCTCCACAGTATACAGCATAACAATAGTTTTGTTTTTTCAATGACACTGAGGTTTTGCTGCTGTCTTTTTCAGAGTAGTTGGCAGTCAGCATAACTGAAACATTTTGAGAGCCAAGTGCACACTGGACTGGATGAGGCACAAAACATGACAAAGTAAAGCTTTTTTAAAAGTAGGTGAAGTATTAGAGATACTGGATTAATGGCTTATCCCGGAGCTTCTCCACTGCACTGACAGGTAATACAATCACTGCAAATGGTGCTGCTACAAAGCCAGCACTATCCATCATCTGCCTCAAGTGAAGGTTACATCAATGTAGGCCAACAAATCTGGCCTGACCTGGTTGTAACATCAGACCCAAGGAGACTGCGAAAGGAGAGAAAGGGCTGCTCAGAGCTGCATAACAGACATGTCAGGCTTCTGGAGCACCGAATTAGAGCAAACAAGAATGTTTATGTGCTTCTGACCTGATACATACAGACACTAATCCTCTTGTTTGAACACGGGGACCTGTGAATCCAACAAAGGCTTGACAATTGGTTAACAATGGAACAAAAATGTACTACTGAGTGTAAATTAGGTCAGAGTAGTTATTATAGGTATCTCTCTCGCAGTTTAAGCAGGGAAGTGTTACTACCCACAAAATAAAGACTATATGTCATGAATACCAGCAGAAAGCATGCCATATGTAATAAGTAGATACTGAGGTATTATGTTACACTCTGTAACATACTGTAAGTATGCACACATACATACTGCACTACAATAATATGTATGGACATATGAGATATATAATAATAATAATAATAATAATAATAATAATAATAATGTATCCTTTTAGTCCCACAAGGGGAAATTACAATTTACACTCTATTGTTATTACACACATTACACACAGGCCTGAATTACACACACATGGTCAGTACCTGCACTAAATGGAGAGATGTCAGAGTGGGGGGGCTGCCCATTGAAAGGCGCCCAGAGCAGTTGGGGGTTTGGTGCCTTGCTCAAGAGCATCTTAGTAGTGCCCAGGAGGTGAACTGGCACCTCTCCAGCTACCAGTCCATCACCATACTTTGGTCCGTATGTAAATGCAATTTGTTATTGAACATGAGCCATTTTTAAATATTTTTTCATACACACAACAGCCAATAGTATGAGACTTCACCGTATAAGACAATGTGATTAAAGGTAGTTGTGAGGTTGAAGGCCATGGCTGGTAAATTTCTAATTAGTTGCTTATGTTTTGAATGAGCACCAACACACAAAGTAAATAAAGTCACAGCTACACACTGCCAGTCATAGGTTCTCATAATAAAATCAGAGGAAGTTTTAGAGCAGTTGTTAATATGGAATGTTTCAAACTAACATGTCACCTGTGTAAGCAGGTTTCAAATTGCCTGTACGGCAATAAGCCTAAGCTCTGCAAACAGAACATAGTGGCATTAGGAGCAAGAGCTGTGCATCAGTGGCAATGGACCTCCACTCTTTCTACTTGTCTCCATTTAATGGACAGCACAGTTAACCCGTCCGGCGACAGGATATTATTATCTCTGGTGCTAATTATCAGTAGCACACAACCTACAACAACTGTTTCCTGAAGCAAGGCCGATCAAAGTAAGAGGTGAAAGTTGAAAGCCTAAATCTGATTGGACCAATGATTAAGGTTGCTTGTTTATGCTTACTGTGATAATTAGAGAGTCAGGAAATCTCCCATCCATGACACAGCTAATTTTAGACCACAGCTTCAGACATATTCTTTGCTGTAACTGCTATCTGACTGCAAAGCAGAGAGGAATACAGTCCTTGAACTTTAGCAGGCATGCGAAAAGGTAGTGGGGAAACACTGGCCTTAAGATAAGTTGTGAATGGTTTTACTATCAGCTTTTTTTAAATTCCACATAAATCCAAAGGAAAGCAGCAAGAGTTTAAATGTACCCCTACAAAAAAGTGCAAGTGTCCTTGAAAGGGTTTCCTGAAGCTGGGATGGCCATGAGCAGCGAGTCATTCTTGACTAGCTCATCAGGTCTGATGAAGCCTTGGACACCTGCAAAAAATCAGTCCACACAATGATCCTCCTTGACATACAGAAGTCACTCAGAATGGTGTGAATAACTGATTTTAAAGGCACCTTTATCCTCTCGATGCTGGCCTCTATCCTCAGCTGCTGCACCATCCGCCTGGCTTGAGCTATGCTACTGGAGTGCTGCATTTTTGATGACATCGCAGCCTTTGGACAGCTGTGCACAAACCTGGATTGGAACAAAATACACTTACTGTACATTAATGCATTAATTGTGAAGATACAGTTGGTATTTGCATAGAGGAAACCAGCAAAGCCACAGTGTAATACATATACTTGTTATAATGATTCCTGGAAAACAAAATGTTCCTGTAGGATTAATTAAAGAGACTACCACTGCCTTCAAATTCAAAATAATGTACGCCTTTTAGAAACTAACGCCCTGTGATATGTTGAACTGGAGCGTCTTGCTTGCCCTACTTGCAGATTTTGTTGTTTTGGTCATTTTTCCAGGATATGTGTGCTTCTTCCATAGAAGTAAGTAGTCTACATAGTTAAATGGTTTCTTCCACTTAGTCCAGTTATGAACGACATAGATCAAAAACTTGTAGCTGCATTGTAGTTCTAGAGGGATCTCCCCATTGGGCAGTTCCTCTCAGGGAGTCCCGTGAGCTAAAACGTTCAGATTTCCAACTAAACGCCGGTCTGCTATGATTGGTCATCTGCTTCAGGTAGGCAGGACTGGAGTGGTCTGCGGTGGTGTTAACATTTTCTCATGTAGTTACATGGTAACAGCAGTAAAGTCATCTTGGCTGCCAGCGTTGTTAAATTCTGCCCAATTCCGGGTCACATTAGTCCAAAACATTCCGGTTATGTAGTATTTGGTTAAAAAGCTTTTATCTGCGATAGAAAGTGCTGCTTTATTCTATTATGGCGTTACCCACTGCTAGTACTAGCTCTACTCAGCTTGGCTCGGCTCAACTCAACTCGGCCGCGGTGCCCTGTCCACCATTTTCCATTGCAGATTTAGTACCAGATTTAGTGGTTTTTGATTCTCGGTATGTGGCTGAAGACAAATTTTGTTTCAAAAAGCTGGAGGGAGCAAAAAAAAAAAAAAAAAAAACGCCGCTGGCTAAACTATTTAAAAATGTCAGGTTTGTTCAGGACACCCCTGTCGACGACAATGCCCTCCAACCAATAAGTAGTCTGCAACTTTTCAAGTCACCTTTTGGTATCGCCTCAGCTCGCTTGGAACCTCAACTGAGGTGATACTAAAAAAAATACAATAGTACAAAAGTGTAATAGGGTAAATCCTGTATAGTGCACACACTTGTAGCTTTTATGTATTTTCTAAGTCATTGTAAGTCAAGGGCACAACCCCTGCAGCCCTGAAATGTGTGGCAGATGATTATTGCAACGTGTAAGGTGATTAAAACCAAAGACCTCCCAATAATCTAAAGTTATACATTTTCTGCAACTTTGACTTTCTTTATAAAATCCCATTACATTCTACTCAGTGATTCAAATAAAACTAAGTACAATGCAATTAATGAAAAATTCAAATTTGTTGAATTCAGCTCAATGTGATTTCACAGTCTTTATTATTATGTAAACTTAGTTACTATTTCTTTATTAAATATTAACAATAAGTTTATAATATAAATTAGTTTTTACACTGCAGAAGGGTTAATTCCGGTGCAGCAGCCATAGGCAGTATAAAGTGTTTTTTTGACATTAAAGCATGTAAACATGTTCTAGTACAAACACAAAGTACAAGTAAAGCCCTGAAAATGCTATATAATATTTGCCCGTTAACATGTAGTGGGAGGCCATTCCAAAGATGAAGAGCACGGTTGCTTTATAACCAACAGATTTTGTTTTGACTAGGAGAATAACCTGCAACTGCAGATAAAACACAAATTACTATGGTACATTCAATGAGTCGATAAGGCGACGTCGTTCTGAGTTAACCAAAGATTTAAGGAATTTTGACAACAGGGAAAGCTTAAATATTGAAAGGTAGCTATTGATATCACTGACATCCTGACGTCCTTATGCAATGGTACCACGGCAGTTTTCCATATAATATTTCCATGTACTATATAAAAACTTAAATCTACAGCCTTGCAAGCAGCTCTGTGAGGCATTTAGACACAGTGTTTTTTTTAGCTGAATGCTAACATCAGCATGTTAACAACTTCACAATGACAATTCTAACATGCTGATGTTTAGCTGATAGTGGTTGCCATTGTCATCACTTTAAATGTGTAAGTATGCTAATATTTGTTAATGAGCACAACCAGTCAAAGTGCATCTGATGTAAGGGTGATGGGATAGTTTGTAAGTTATAAACCTAAATATTGGACTAATACAAATATTTATGATGAATGATGATTCATCATATGGGGGCATTTTGTGCCAATCTTAGTAATTTTTCAAGGTAAGTGAAAACCTTGAGCAGCTGGCTAGAGGAAAAGTGAGGGAATGTCTTTACAACATTTTTTGGTAATCATTTTTAAAATTTGAGTCTTGATCAAAACAGTTGACCGGCTGACAGACTGGCACCACCATCCTTGAACCATGCCCCTAGATATACCACTAAAAATTTAAAAACAATTATGAAAGGTTGCATCATAGGTTGCAGCATTTAGTTTAATGAATGACCAGCATTTTGCACAATATTGCAGAAATTATAAGAAGTGAAGTTACTAAAATGTTACTGCACAAATGTCTATTGCAACTTCCCAGAAGTGACAGTTGACCTAATCTGGAATTCACTCAATGTGCGTAAAAGCTGTGGCCCAACCTAACGGACTGCTGTTTCACAATTCCCACTTCCAAGACACAATAGTTTTCTTTTACTGGCTCATTACGTCATTCCCTGAACTACTTGAAAGAGAGGCTGCACCGTTGCAATTTTCTTTCACTCTGGCCAACAGCAGTGCAGAGCTTAAAGAGGAAGCTGCTTTTGGACCCTGAAGTTTCTTTTCTGTTTTCTATTAAAAATAATCTTAAAAGAACATGTGTTCACTTCATAGTAGAACACTGTTGAGCAAAAAAATTAGAATTTCTCTGTGTACCCAACAAAGAGAAATTCTCATTGCATTGATAACTTGCAGCTTTTGTTGCTGGAACAAGTAAGAAAACACAGCAGAAAGTGGCTCTGTAGGACTGACAAACATAATATTTTACATGTGGTGTGGTAATTGTTTGCTCTGTGCTTTGGTGCAGGATATTACAAAGGCGGGGACACACTGAAACGGAAGGCAGATGAAACATGGACTACAGATCCGACTACAAAAGGGAGACAAGACCATGCCTCCCTCTAATCCCCCCACCCACTCCCTTCCGCTTCCTACACAGGAAGCAGTATCCCCAGTTACCCTCGTCAGTATAAATGATTAAATATGTGGAGGCTTTAAAAATAGAAGCTACACGCACGGGCCAGTAACCAAAGGAACAGAAAGCATAGCTGCAGAGAGACTATTTAAGCCTTTCTAAAGAAACATGATATTAAAACACCTAAATTGCAGTTTTTGTAACAGTCAATACACATAGATTTCCTAGTTTTAGCTTTCTTGACCTGTGCACAAATTTTTCCACTTAGCGCTCCATGTTGTGGCTCTCTTATCAACACAGCTGTAGTATTTAAGCCTTCAGCTGCACGGGCAAGGCATGAGTGGACACAGGAAAAGGGAGAGCATCACAGATGGTCTCTTCCTCATCAACCAACATCTGCAGGGACTGCAGTAAGTGCTCCATTGTTGTGTATGAGGTTGTCTTATTGCCTTGAAAGTGGCAGTATGTAGACAAGTAACCTGACAGCACTTGATCATAGCTGATATATACTCCACTGTTATGCACAGTGCAAAGATGAAAATTAAAGATCCAATTGCATTACATTGAATCACTTTATTTGATTTGTGTCTTTCTTTTGAACTCTTCTCCATCTCGTCTCATTGTTTGCTTATACATTAATACCGCGTTGCATTTAGCCCAAGAAAAATGTAATCGCAATGCAATGTGAGCAAAGTCTTGTATATTTATACTATACCTGTCCTTATGTAACAGGATGAGAAAAGTTGCAGTGATACAAACTTTCTCCTCATGGCTTTGAGCAAGTACAGTCTATTAACATTATTTTCAGGTTGTTGGTTGTTGTAAATGTGCACACACACACGCACGTATATAAATATATATATATATGTAGCGTGTATTGCACTCTTTAGTTATAGAGAATCTTTGCCTCAGCCAAACAAATGTATGAGTGATTAGAGTCTTCATTTTAGTAAAACAAACAAAGAAGCAGGGGAATGTGTCACTGCAGGGGTGTGTAATTCTTTGTATGAGAACTTAGCCTTTAAAATCCCTCTAGCCAAAAGAATGTTTGTAATGCCTTCAGCTGTGGTGTGCCTGTCTGCATCCAGCATGTGTAGTAAATGTAAACACGTGGCACACTGAAAGCATTGATAAAAATATATTTGAAGTCGTACAGTGGTGTGATTTCTTTGATGTGGGTATGGGGCTTTACACAGGTGGGCTCCCACAGTGCCAACAGGAATACACGTACATGTGTGTACTGAACAGTGGGGTAATACTTAAACCCATACAAGCAGAGTGGAGGGGTATTGTACATCTCTAGGTGATATTTTGCAAAAAAATCTAATCAATCATAAATCAAAAATATAAATCACAACATGGCAAATGTATGTAAAGTCACATATTAAATATTGCAAAAGATGAGTGGAGCTGGAAAATTTAACTAAACAATTTTGTGTCATTTATTAAAGAAATATGCCAAATTTTCCTTGCTTCTAGTGCTCAAATCTTTTTCATTTTCTAGGCTTTATACAGTTTCAAATTTAATTTGCTGTTGGTTGGACATATTTTCACTAAATGATTCATTGATTAATCTGAGAATTACTGTCAGATTAAAGGATAGGTTTACTTTTTTGTTTACATCTGTCTTAAAAGAATACTTACATGGCCATATTTATTGTTTTAGAAGATATCCCTTCTTAACATGATTCCAATGTAAGACATAGAGGATAAATATGAATTCTCAACCTTTGCAAAATCTTGTTGATTAAGTCTACCCAGACTTAAGATGCCTCATAATAGCTTTGGCTGAATGTTAGAATGCATTTTTTGCACAAAACAACAACTGACCAGGAACAAAAACAGCAACCAAAACCTATGTTAATGCACATGTGGGCATTTGAGAAATGTTTTAAAACAAACTTGTGAACCCATTGAGGAAAAACTCAATCCCGAACCCCTTGGGCTATCGTCTGATCATGATTTTGCCTCTGGGGGACGATATTTCTGGGGTTCTGGTATTGCTGTCGGATATCCAGGCTAAGACTTTGTCTCTCATGCGCTGGCCATTGTTTACAGTTGGAGTATAGAACTACAAGAAAATTTCTTGTGGGTGTTTTTAGGTCCAGATGACATTTTGGCTAATCTCATATATCATATATCTAAACATATATCTGCATGTGGATACAGATAAATAAATAAAAAGGAATCTAATAAAAAGATAAATTATTGTCAGATGATAGCCCAGGGGTTCCAAGATTGCATTTCGGCCAATGCGTTTGGCCTCTTTAGCCAGGCTGTATACCTGCATGCAACCAAAGGCAGCTCATTTGATTGGTCAACACTACTCAGACTTTAAATGGACTACAAACATAAACCAGAATATTTTTGCTCCCGGCAAAAATATTCTTCTGTATTAATATGCAAATCTTTATAGATATCACAATGAACTGTGTTCCACTATTATGTGTTATATCTGACATATCTCCTCACCACTGAGGGGAAATATAAACTTCAATAACTGCTGCATTTATTACATATATATTGTAATATATGATAATAAAAACCATGAAAGGTACATTTTGCTCACAGATTACAGAGGTGTTAGTCAGTGTCTGAAACACAGACAGGCAGGCAGAGTTTTACAGCCTAAATGATTAGTTATCAGCTGTCCAGTTCAAAAACTTTATGTCCATGGGACACTGAGCAACTCCATTATCTGTCTGTTACACTGCTATACTGCCTGGGAACAACACCAGCAGTTTCCACAGTGTGCTCTTGGGCTGGGATCTGCAGTAAGCTCTGAGGCTTAAAAACATTTGAGAGGCACGGTGACAATGCAGACAGACTATCAGTGCTGTGCCACACTCATGATTGCTATTTGGCATTGTGTAGAACAGAGGCAGAACAGGAGGCCAGGGCTTTTACAACTTTAACTGTGCCCTCATGAGCGTTAATCTCAGACAGCCTGATGCTATCTGGGAGCCAGACTGTCCATTCAGGCATGCAAAGGAAAGAGACAGTGGCCTCCCAAAGAGAAACAAACACAGACAGTATGGCTTTTGGGTTTGGTGAAGACGAACTGTATTACAAATGCTATAACATTCCAATCTGCAGGAACATCGTGGATTACAAGTTTTGCTGGTGACAGCTTTTTAAAGGCGTCATGGGTGCTGTCCAAAACAACTTTGAAGACCTACTGTGTGAAATCAACTGACATAAAAAGAAACACAAGGCGTTGGTGTTTGCATTGCAGACTAAAACAGGAGATGAGGGTTCCAAGCCGTTGAGTCACAGGCTGTGAGTTTCTCTCTGGGCTCCACATTCCACTGTACACCAGCACTGTCTCCTGAGCTCTGCACCGGCATGCAGTACTTTTGCATAGGGTGAGGTCAGCTGTAGGACAATATATTCTCGCTCCAGTTTCTGTCATCCTGTCTTTTCTTCCCACCTGGGCCCCATGTGCAGAAAACAGGCTCCTGTGTGTGTGTGTGTGTGTGTGTGTGTGTGTGTGTGTGTGTGTGTGTGTAAGTTCAAAGATCTGAGTAGTGTGCTTCTGATTCTCTGAAAAAAATCTCTCCATCTATATTCACACACACCCTGCAAATAGGTATAGTGAATAACATACATGGATTAGGGCTCTCTTTGAAGTTTTCTTTAATAAGCTTGGAAGACAATGGAAGACAAGCAGCTAAAACACCCTATACCAGGTGCTACAAGCTTCTACTACACATCATACTGCAAAAAACCTGTAGCCTAGATATTGCTTGGATTTGACACAAACAGAGGAGAAAGAAAATGCTCCACCATGTCTGGAGGTAAATCTGGAAAGACAGATGCAACGCAATGTGCAATCAGCTGCTTTAATTAATAAAGAAGTGCTGTGATACAGATGAATGTGGGTGGGGGTTATCATGCAAAACTGTTGCATGCGTAACACTCACTTTGAACTATTAGATACATTGCCATGAAATGTGTTACACAGATTCATGTTCCTCCCTAATGATGAACTGTAAGAACTTTGATGATCTCATGACTCTTCATCTAGCAATACTTTGGTTCATGACCTTTGGACATTTCCATCAGTTCCTGACTTGCCATTAGAACAAAATAAGCAATTTAGAAGCTATTTTCATTTACTCTTGAGGAAAAGTAAAAGTCTATGTGTCACAGGGTTAGTACCCTGAAAGCGACCCTATAGCTGATAAAGGAAGAAGCTGGATTTCATGGGGGATTGATGGGAACTGAGTGAAGCCAGGGTGGAGACCTACAAGGACTTATAGTTAAAGTGGCATAGGTTATTTATTTAACTTTTTTCTACCACGCTACAACAGCAGACCCAATAGCACGACTCAGAGCAGAGAGTAGAAAGGTAATGGAGCTTTACTGTCCAGAGAACAACAATCTGGCAAATGATGAATGACACAAGGTGAGTAAATATTCACTGGGACAGGGGAAGACGAGTACACACAGGTGACATATATTAGGGAAGGGAGGGTAATCACATAAGCGGGAAGGTAGACAAAGACAGGAAGACAAGTGACCTGAAACAGAGACAGACAGATTATCAACAATAAACAGGAAGTCAGTGAAACAAACCAAACAAACTAAGAGCAGGAACTGGATGTGACATTTTCACAGTTTTCCATCTGGACTGCAAACTGTCTCAGTTTTTGTGTCTCCGCCTCAGCCAACCTTACACTATGAATTTGTACTTAATGGATCATTTAATGACGAAGGAATGCTATTTTACCATGCTAATTACCATGTGAAATGCAGTATAAGCATAAAGTCTTGCAACCATATGTTATGTAAACAATCAATCACATAAATGTAAAAAGATTGAAGATTTCTCCTTTAGCACATTGCTTTTAGTAAGAGGATAAAAGGCCAGGTTACAGCTCTATCAGCATGTAGTGCAGTGTGTTGTTTGTAAAACAAAACAAATTAAACAAATTAGGTGGCTTAAGATTACATTTAAGTAAGTAAGTAAAATGTATTTATATGGCACTTTTCACAAATAAAATCACAAAGTCCTTTACATATAAAAGCCAAAAGATAACACCATACATAATACAAAATATACACAAATAAAATTACATAATAATACAAAACGTGCACACAGTTCAGAGTCCACAGATGCAGAAAATGTAACTTATTAGACCTAATAGAGTGAGCTGGCAAATATGGAGGAAGTAGCTCAGACACAGAAGCCGGTGCTTGAACTTGCAATGATCTGTACGTAAGAGCGAGAATTTTAAACTGAATCTTATGTGTGACAGGGAGCTAGTTGAGAGACTTAAGAACAGTGGTAATGTGAGACTTTAAGGTTTTAAAACAAAATGAGACCATCTTGTCCAACAATATCTTTTAAAGTGAGAAAACTCACTTTAAAAGCAGTTACACAGCTGACAATGGGTCCAAACTAAACATTGGCTTATTTCAAATGGATGTTGGCATGCACAAGGTCCTGCATCCTATATTGTTGAACAATTTTGCTCTTTCTAGACCCCTTAACATATGATAACTAGCACGCAAAACCTTGTCTCTGCTCCAGTGGGATGGGGCACACAGCTGATTGTAACAGTTAATGAACCCATGAACCCTTAGTCAACCCTGTCTGCTCACTGATCTGACGCTGTGTGAGCCGTCACGCCACCGGTCCTTGCCTTATGTTGTCTTTTGTCAAAGACAAAAGCGTCACACAGAGGGGCTCCATGTACAGAGAGCTTGAGAATGGCTTTTGTGATTTGGTGCCAGGTAAAAGTCGCAAATTTGGTGGATCCTACATTGTATTCTCTCTTAAGTGAGTTTGTGAGTTGCAGTGTGTACAACTATATGTGCTTTGTGTGCAAGGTGGGCCAGGCTGCTATTTCCTGCTGAGTGGGAGAGGTTTTGATGCAGTTGATATCTCTGCACAAATGCACCAAGCAGTCTCCACCCTAACATGGGAGAAAAACTCCCACCACCAACAAAAAAATGTTAGTTTGGCTGCATTCGCTAAAATCCCCCAAGGAGGAAAAAGTAAGCAGGAAGAAAAAAGGGCCCACTCTCTCCCACCAATACTTCCTGAAGCCCGGGGCAGTCGTGGATCTGCACGGGTCTCCCCAACAACTGAGCTTTGTCTAGACAGAAACCAATGCTCCACTCACCGGATAGGAATTCAGTAAACCCACAGCCCCTCATTCTCACACCACCTTTAGTCTATCGCTCTCACATGGTACCAAACAACCAAGTCACAGCTCTCATTGTTATGAAAATTCAGCATTTACACACCAGCTAAATGCACCATCCTGTCATTCATGAAAATAACACAAATTGGTGTATTTTGCTAAACAGTGTGCTCTGTGCATGAGAACCGGCCCTTTTTACTTCTGTGTAGGAATGTAAAACAGGTTGCAGAAACAGGCTTCAACTGCAACACACGCAGATCAAGCACGTTCTGCTTGCTTCACATCAAGCTTCAAAACCAGTAATATTGGATGCAAACAGTGCTGTGGGAAGGGCATGGAGAAGTGTTAATCCAAACGGCCAATGCACTTCTTTGACACGGCCCATTGCTTATGTTTAAAAATCAGAAACTTTTTGAACCCAGCCTTACAGTTGCACATAAAGCTGGTGTTGTCATGCCATTCCTCCAAGGTTACTAACACTGCCTCTCACCTTTTCCCTACTTTCCCCACTCTCACATCTAACATCATTAACTAACACACACACTCATACAGTCATCATTTTACATGCACGCTAAAGTTTTCTTTGCGTTCATTTTTGATTGAGTCAGTCTCAGGAAAGGTTTATTCAGCATGATATTGACTGCTGGGTGTAATGTTTTTCTAAAATTCTAGCACTTTTATGTTGAAATAATTTTGCCTGCACCACAACAACAATTTTTCATTAAAACATTCAGTAAAAACCACCATTTGAAAGACCTAATAAAACAAAAAACTATAATACTGTTCATATAGGGCCAAGGCAAGGATTTTACAAGTGCTGACATCATAAATCCCCAATTGAAAATGTATGTCAGAGATTGAATGCTACAGACTTACAGTAAAATTAAAGTAACCTTGCACAATAGCAAACATAAACTAAAGGGATTGAAACATACAGTATATACATCTGTAAAAGGTTGCATGACACTTACTTTGAAGCACGCAAATACGGCATCAACAGAATAAGGGAATGAATAGATGTAAATTGAAACTGGTCTTGTGGTTTGTGCAGTTAAAAAGGCTAATCAGCACATGCAGTACTGAGGTAAAGTGTTGGAAGGTGATAGGGAGGCTTCTTCACTGCTGCCACCTGACTGCTTATCTTGACAAACAAAAGACAGAGAGAGACAGAATAAGGGGAGGGCTGGGAAAAAACACAGCCTTCTGACCTCAGTAACAGGAATAACTCTCCCACCCCCTTCTCTTTGCCATCCTGTATACTTTGGAGCACCCCAAAGCTGAGTGAGCACCAAACTGCACATAATGAGCAGGCGTGGGGGAGGCAGAGGAGAAGGCTTTGGACTTAAGAGCTGCTTGGGTAGACACCATGTCTAATGTGTCCGTTTAGGGAGGCTCCACAAGTGGCTGCAGCTTTTCCACACTGACAGGAGCCACCTGTCTGGAAGCCACCTGATTGTAAGCCTGCAGTCCTGACAAATTAGTAATCTGTCTTCTTGGACCTACAGTAGACATTATTACCAGAGAGTTTGCATATACTGAGAAAGAATCCAAAGCATCCACCTTACCCAGCTCTGCACAAAGGTCACTGCAGACAAAGTTCACAGTTTTAGTTCCATGTGCTCTTCTGCTGAATGCAATCATTTGTTTCAAGTTTTCAATGATTTGTACAAAGCATGAATTTAACAAATGCTGGTATTGAGTTTTTTAGGTGAATCACTGTGAATTGAGTTGTCCTGCATTCTGGGAGAAATGCACATTCAACTGGTCTTAATAACAATTGTAATCAAATCTCTTTTGTTTTGCTGCCTGGATTTTCTCTTTTCTTTTCTTTCTTTTTTTTCATTTCTGTGGTGCGGGGTGTTTATGGGCATCTGTAAAGAGCCTCTGGGCACGACAAGGGTGTTAACCCCCAGCCTATAACAGTGTGCAGGGTGTGCAGCCCATTTGACGACAAACAAGTTGTTATTACGTTGCTGTGTGTTTTTATGTGCTTCGGTGTTTCCCTGCTCCTCTCCTCTGCTGCTTGGTGCTGTTTCGCCGGTATATCTGTTTTACCAACAAACACACACACACACACACACACACACACACACACTGAAGCTCTGCATTCACATAATCTGATAATGCATTTGTGCTTTAGAATGTAATCAGAAAATAACCTTTTATTCATTCATTCTGATTAATGACCTTTAACTTACTACCCCTTAGGGTTCCTGGACCCCCTGTTGAAGATGCCTGTGCTAGAGGGTGATTTTTGAGTCGCTAGCTGACAAATATCAGTATTTGACGAGTTGAATGACAACGGGTTGCTACATATTATAGCTCTAAGTTAACTTGTTGGCAAACAGTTGCTTATTTACACATCCAGCATTTATGGAGCAACATTATCATTAATTTGGAGTTTGTCCGCCTGATGAATGCCAGTCCAATATTCCCTCTCTTTTAGCTCTGCCTTTGGACCCTACCAACTCCTGAGGGAAATATATGTCTCTTTAGTTGATTAATGCTTCCATCCAATGTTCACCAGCTAATTAATTAAATTAACCACAAAAAAAACGTTGTCTGCAACCGAACAGCTGCCTGCTGCAGCCAATTAGGAGAGCCGTGAGTGAACCTAAACAGTAAAGCAGCTGACGGACAGCTAAACAATGAAAACCTCCTTAAAGCTTGGTTCCAGAACAGCTGATTTGAATTGGTTTAATCAACTTAGAGTAAGTTCACCCCGAGTTAAGCGGGTGCACCACCATGATAAAAAGGCAGCATGACTAGACCCTAGTCTGAGTTGATTGAACCAACTCAAATTAGCTGGTCTGAAACCAAAAACTCAGTTTCCCATCTTAGAGTAAATCATCTCAGAGTTCAAGGTAAGACTCAGCCTGTGTCTCAAACCCCCCCGCTTGCACACTTTAAACACTTAGTTTTAAGTGTTAAGTGTAGATAACGCATAACGTCAGTGCACTGAGAGTACTGGGATGACCCTCTAAACACAGTCAAAAAGTTCTGTGTGGACCCTATTCACATTAAATGAGCGTCATCTTGACTACAAAGCGGAAAGGGAGGGACCAGTAACGTCGACTGGTAGCTGATTGGACAAACGCGTTAAGTGGGTCTGACTTCTCGCGGATTTCAACATTGAGCATAATGGTGGCCAGATGGTGGCTTGTTCTTTGTACAATCTCGAGTTTTCCAAAAATAGTTCACCGCAACGTGTTTCTGAAAACATTTTACGCTAGAAATAGTTTTTTTTGATCAACAAAGGTCAGTTTAATAGTGACGAGCTGACCGCTCGTCATTTCCAGTAAGTGTTTTAACATAAGTGTTTCTTTTGATACAATACTAACCATTGAAAGTGGTCACTATGGCAGTACGTGGTCAGTGTACTGTACATTAGCAGTGTACTGACAGGAGAATGCGGAATAAAACTTAGCCTCTGAGTTTTTAAACCTTAGGCGTGCAGAAAATAATTGATTCTTAGATGCATCACAATCTCTTTTAAATGTGTTGATTTTTATATAAAAGTTACTGTCTCCAGAGATGCACAAATCGGAAAACAGAGTGTCTAAAAAACTTAGCTTAAGCAAGAGTGCAGAAAAAACACAAATGGCCAAAACTAGAACTGCAAGCAGTTATGAGAGGGGTCCAAGCGCATATAAGGATTTTTAATGTGCGATGTGTAATGTAGGAGTTAAAGGAAAAACACAGTATAGTGCCACCCAGTGGTCCACATGTTATTTTTAGTACATGAGGTCGATGAACAATTGTACATCTGCCCTGTAAATTTAAAGTTGCTCACATTAGTGTAAGTGGTGAATCCAAGCGTGGGTCCCATAAGCCATGCCCACATTGACCAATCAGTACCCCACTGTAGGGGTGGCCTCAGGAGTGGCCTTATATGGTACCCTCCAAATTTCGTCAAAATTGGATCAACTGTTCATGAGAAACTTTTTTTTACTTGCAGCTCCCCCTAGTGGCCATTTTTGTAAAATAAGTGTGGGTCCTGGCAAACAAGAATTTAAAGTTTCGCGTTGATAGCCTTCATTTTGATCGAGATATGGCAAAGTTGATGTTTTCATAGTTAGCTACACAAATTTGTTTGTGCGTAAAATGCTAAATATTTATCCTATAAAATTCTTTTAACAACTTTTTGTCAGGTCGGTCTGGAAGTGCCAAGTTTGCCATAAATTGTGATTTTTCACGCATAAAAGTCTATGCGGAAATGGACGGGCCTGTATCAGCAGATTCCGTTGGATCCAGCGAACGTGTGGATACATTTTTAAATGGGGTCAAATACGTTTTGTTCTATTATAGCGCCACCTAATGGTGGAAGTGGGTCAACTGTTGTGTCTGAGGTCCTTGCGGAGTTTTGGACCAGTCCTGAAAATGGCACACCCCAAACATTTAGGCTTAAAGCTTAGGCTGTAGCTGGAGTTTTAGGTGGAGAAGAATAATAATCCATAGAAAAACAACAGAGTTCCACAGCCCTGCTTTGCTACCACGGTTTCCAGCCCTCTCGGGCTTGGACCCCTAATAAGTTTTGTATATATACACACATAATCTAATAAGACATACAGGCAACACACATAAAGGCTGTTTATCTATTTTATCACATTACATCTGACCACCTCATGTTTCATGTTCTAAGAAGCCAATTCTCCACCTTTAAACATGACTGAGCCTCTGACATTATTACCAAATTACTGAGAGAGGAGGTGACTTTCACAATTATCTTTAAGGCATAAGCATGAGACTACAAAACAAAAACCCCAGTAGACAAAACATTTCATTAAAACTTGTGTGTGACAAATACTGCATATGTCAAAATCTAACAAACTCAAATTTATTATATTTTTTTAAATTACGCACAGAAATGTTCATAAAAAAAATAGTTGCATCAAGATGCAGCAATAATCAGTTTAGAATCGAATCGTTGCCTTGTGAGTCAAATCAAATCAAATCAAATCAAATCATGAGGTGCCCAGAGATTCCCACCCCTACCAAACCTTCCTAAAACGGGCCCCTGATGTGTTCAACCTGCTCATCAGCCCTCATGTCACCTGTCCCTCGTTTGTTTTTAGTCTCTGTGCTTTCTTTGTTGTCAGATTGTTGTTACTTCCTGCGTCATTTCCTGGATCTATCCCTGTGCAATTTATGCCTTGTGGTTTTGGCTCTTACTGTTGTGTTGTTTTTTGTTTTGACCTGCCTGCTTCAGGACACCTTTTTGTTTGTAAGCTAAAGTTTTAATTTATTAAACCTTCAAAATCTGTACCCTCTGCATTTTGGCTCCAAGCCTGCAATTCCAAGCCATGACCGCATTTCTAAAGCAGTGGGCAATAATCTTTCATCTTGAGGCAAAGAGAGAAGAGCAGATTCTCAAATTCTCCATGACAACGCAGTTTCTACTTACGCACAATTTTTGCACAACTCATCATGGTGAAGCTTTGCAAAATAAAGGACCAGATGGAGAATCTGACTTTGAGGGACTTGTGTGTGTATGTTCTGTTTAGATCACTGTGCAGAGACAGATTCTGCCATTAACAGGGCATGACATTGTGGTACAAAAGCTAAGTAGTGCATACATTCATGCATGTTTAATTCACGTATGCAGGATGCTAAAAAGCACGAGTGCTGAGACACAAAATTTAGACAGTTATGACAGGAAAACACAGCTTAAATATACATGCCCAAAAAGGGAATGCTGCAAGTTATAAATGTATTTCTTATAAGGTCTGCATGCACACCAACTACCACAACCTCTCAAATCCAGAAAACTGGTCTGTCTTTGTTTCTCAAATGACCATTTATGTCATCATGAGATCAAAGATCTAAAGAAGTCTGCTCCTTAAAAGGGCAGCCAATAGCTTAATGCAGTGTTAAACTGCTCATTAGACAAAACGGGAACCTCATCGACCTTAACCAAAGTTCCCATTACTTCAGTCAACAATGACCTACATTTTATGATATTCACACTATTCCCACAGTCTGGTGCAGAGTTCAAATGATGGCTGAGCCTTTTTCAGTTGTGCATTTTGGAGCATTATACTGCTGTATTCATTCAAAGCAGTGACCAGGATCTCACAGGGAAAATATGTGTGGGCCGGTTGCAGCGGTTTGTTTTCAGAACAGTGTAACTCCAATGGAACGCGGCTGCAATGCCGAGCAGCATACCGCCCTGTTTCGCCCCTAATAACATCAATCAAAGGCACATTCTTACAGCAGCACAGACCACAAAGTGTATACTTGCAAGGCAATGCAATTAAAAGCAACTTATTTCTGGACTGGAAAATATTTCCTTTGCCACTGTCTGGTGGAGGGAAATGTTTCAGAGAAAAAATTAAAAGCAGTAAAGATTAGCTTGTAGAAAAGAATCCCAGGCATGCAACCAGTGGCTAGGCAGATTTTCTGTGCAGAGTGACACCCTGACTGCTGCTTGGTCTTCCTCTCTTATGTTAACTGGAGGTTGAAATTCTCTGGATGGCTCCTGCAGCAAAGATCAGGGTGGCTGGAATTCTTGTCTGGCAGCCACGTGGCACAGGAGCGTCAAAGTGGACACAGCGGCAGATAAAGCAAGCTGTGTTTATTGTCAAGACCCTACAGCTATGAGCAGAGAGCAGATAGCAGGAGACATGTTGCTATGCAGAAGCACTTTCCTTCCAAAGAGCTTCTATCCATAGACATGGAGAAGACAATTAAGAACTCAAACAAGTCTACAGCCATGATAGCAGATGTGTTTTGGGGTAATTGCTAATGTCAGCATTCTCACAATGACAATCCTAGGACAACAATATTTGCTAATTATCAATAAACACAAGCTCAGGTGAGCTGATGGGGATTAACCCTTGTGTTGTCCTTGGGTCAAATTTGACCATCAGAAATGGTTTCTTACAACCAAATTGCCCCAAAATAACTTGGAAGCATGGTGCATCCAAGTTATTTTAACATAATGGCTACTTTCATTGAATTTTGGTTGTTTTATTAAATTTCATTCATTCATAAGAGGTTTTAACTCAAATTAGTTATGTCATTTAAATGAGGTTTGACCATAAATAAAAAATAAAAATGTGTTAAAGAGGGACAAAAACATTTAAAAAAGCGCCAAAAATCAAATGAAAGCGACATTTTCATTCTTTTTAAGTTTCATTTCATTTCAACAAGTTCATAGTCGGAAGACAACACAAGGGTTAAGGCTGTAACTAATGATTACTTTTTAATGACGGACACAGGCTTAATCTGGGACACATGAAAGGTGGGCTGAACCTGTAGAGAGGAAGAAAGCTGAGTTTCACAGCACAGGGGTTGATGACAGACAGCATTTTAAATGGGCCAATAAAGCAAGGTGCCATTTTCTTAGATTCAACTTTGAGCGGAGGATCACGAGACTTGAGCCATACCTCTTGCCCGGGAGAATAATTTGGAGCCGGAGCCCGGTGACTGTTGGTTTGCCTCTGCATGTATGACGATGCTCAGGACAGTGCTATCCTGGGCTTCTTCCAGGGGAGGTTGATAGCCAAGAGCACACAAAAATGGGACACACCAGAGGAAGTGTTAGTCAGTGTTATGGGCATATTCCAAACAGGGAAGCATAGAGTGCCATGACACAGAGTTGGATCACCTGACACAGCAAAGTGTAGTCTCCATCTCCTGATTCGCCCTCTCAGCTTGACCGTTGGTCTGAAGGTGGTATCCAGGGGATAGGCTGGTTGTGATGATTAGTTGATTAATCCTTAACCATAACTTTTACCAAAAATCTTTTAATATATTTTCAAAATTGTTGTAAGTAATGGTAGAATAGTGTGCTGTGTCAGTGGGTGTTTCCCAATGTCAAGGAAGGATCCTCCAAAGCCAGAATTTGGAGGATGCCACGTCATCAACGTCATCAACGTCCGTCGAAGGACCGTTCCAATGTCAAGAATCCTCCGAATTCCTCCAAGGACTGAGTCCTTCATTCAGATAATTTCCCATATAGACAGAGAAGGATGCATATGTGTGTATCCTTCGCGGTCCCAAATCACCCACAATCCTATGCGCGGGCCTTTGCCGTCTCGTTAAAAAAAATAATAGTGGACTTAAGCGGGAGTTCGAGCGGCATCGCTGACTGACGGTGAAATAATAATTTAAATGTAAGTATCTTTACTGTGTGCCATACATTTGTTATCACCGTTAATGTTTTACATCAATGTAAAGCTTAACGCTTTAATGCTTGTACAAATTGCTATAATAATTAGTTAGATACACCCCGAGCTAACGTTAGCTAACTGAACCTATAATTTAACATAAGCTGTTAGCTAGCTAGGTTGCTGTCTTTGTAAAGTTTAATGTACGGTGGCATATTCATCTCTTTTCATATGCCGTTACCGTATACGTAACGTTAGCAGAGATTAAAAAAGTTGGTGTTTATCACTGGTTGTATCTGTAGACTGGAGGTAACACTGCACCGTGTTAACTTCACTAGCAACGTTCAACAAAGGCTGACATGTATGAGTACTTTCCCATGTAATAACGTTGTGTTGTAGCATTCATAACGTAAACATCTTTTTGTTGTGTTAACTGTCTTTTAACAGGACTAACGGAAGCGGTCACCAAGGATGGCAAAGCCAACGACCAGCAGGGAGACAGAGGCCAAAGACGGATGTTGAATACATTATTTGCTATATTAAAGATTGGCATTCAAACAATAAATGCTTTAAATAAACTGGTTTGTCTGTGTCATTAAGTTCTTGGGCGTGTGTATATAATATAAACTGTTTTTTTTCCGTTAAATTGTGACATGGACCTGGTATTATCCAGATGCTATCTGTTGTAAAACTTCGTAAGGTTTACATGTATCTTTACTATAACATTTATTCAAACATTCTGTACACACAAGTATATTCAACGTGAAGGGTGATCAGACACAGCTGATGATGGTGTTGCTTCCAGACTGCAGACAAGGAGAAAGTTTTAGGTCAGTCATCCAACCTGTCCTGGTAAGATTACAGTTGAATCACAAGTATATTTAAGAATACAGTTAAAGTCCACTGTGTAGTTTTGTTCATCATGAACTGACAACTCTTGACCATTTAACACACTAACCTACCTTTTCTGTGTTAGCGGGTGTTTAATGGTGTTATGACTTTTCATATGGTGATTGACGCTTGTGTGTCTACAGTACTATTTAATCTTTCTCACTTGCAGTTTACTGCATGTCATACCTGCCCGTGGTAGCTCATTACCTGGTAGCGTTTACCTTGCAGTTGCTGATTATATTTTGCATTTCTTGACCTGTAAAATAAGCTAATGTTATATGTATGCAGTACGAGCTAATTTTAACTGCTACTTTTTTTTTTAAACATGTATACCTTACGAGTTATAAAAACAGCATCTGAATATAATTGTTTGAAGTTTCCTCTGTCCAGGTCACAATTTGATGGAAAAATAGACATTGAAAACCAGTTTATATTATATACACACGCCCAAGAACTTAATGACACAGACAAACCAGTTTATTTAAAGCATTTATTGTTAGAATGCCAATCTTTAATATAGCAAATTATGTCTCCCTGCTGGTCGTTGGCTTTGCCATCCTTGGTGACCGCCTCCGTTAGTCCTGTTAAAGACAGTTAACGCAACAAAAAGATGTTTACGTTTTGAATGCTACAACACAACGTTATTACATGGGAAAGTACTCATACATGTCAGCCTTCGTTGAACGTTGCTAGTGAAGTTAACACGGTGCAGTGTTACCTCCCGTCTACAGATACAACCAGTGATAAACACACAAACTTTCTAAATCTCTGCTAACGTTACGCATATACGGTAACGGCATTTTAAAAGAGATGAATATGCCACCGCACATTAAACTTTACAAAGACAGCAACCTAGCTAGCTAACAGCCGAATGTTAAATTACAGTTAGCTAACGTTAGCTCGGGGTGTATCTACCTAATTATTATAGCAATTTGTACAAGCATTAAAGCGTTAAGCTTTACATTGATATAAAACATTAACGGTGATAACAAATGTATGGCACACAGTAATACTTACATTTACATTTCACCGTCAGCGATGCCGCTCGAACTCCCGCTTAGGTCCGCTATTTTATTTTTTTAACGAGACGGCAAAGTCCCGCGCATAGGATTGTGGGTGATTTGGGACCGCGAAGGATACACATATGCATCCTTTTCTGTCTATAGGAAATTTTCTGAATGAAGGACTCAGTCCTTGGAGGAATTCGGAGGATCCTCGACATTGGAACGGTCCTTCGACGGACGTCGATGACGTAGCGTCCTCCTCCTGGCTTTGGAGGATACTTCCTTGACATTAAGAAACGGCTGCTAATTCATCTTCTCCATCCCAACAGCATAATTAAACAGCACAGTTAACACTTCCACAACCATTTCATCCAGTGTTTTGAAATGCGGCAAAAAAAATTCAATGATGCGAGCCCGCAATGACGTGCACTTGATAGCTTGTTCCATTGTACATGTTCTCCAAATGCTAAGGAGGACTCTGACCTGCTCCTGAAAGATCCTTCCTTGGAAGGACTAGTCCTACCAAGGAAGGATCCTTGACATTGAGAAACGGGGAGTGTCTCAAGTGAATCACTAATAATGAAAGTAAAATATAAGAAAGAATTTGTGACATCATTTGTGAAATAGCAACTGTCCAGCCTGCAGAAGTGGACTTGTGTCTCAGGGTGTATAGATGATCTACTTTGTTGGAGAACCTCACAAAACCTGAAATTCTGAATAATTTACACTTGCGTTACCTGTTAGATAGACATAGATCAGAGATTAGATTTGCCCCCAGTAACTGAAATTGATTTCAATAAACGTTACAAGTGAGACTAGAGTTGAACCCAAACGCAGACAGTAGACACAGCCAGAGCGAAAATTTAACAAGTTCATTTCAAAGTACTTATTTCAAAGCCTGAGTGTCCAAATAGGGAAACTAAGTCCAGGTTTCCTGAGAGGCAAACAGGTCCAGGAGTTCAGTAGAATGTGGCCATCTTGACTAAGTTCTGACGCATAGAGGACGGTTGACCCGGTATAAGAAGCAGAGATGATTGTGGTAGATGAGCTGCAGCTGGACACCTGACATCCACACACCAGACTCCACTCCTGCAATCAGAGACAGACAGAAGGAAGGGGGAGAGGAGAGACAGAGAGCTACCTTGCAGCAACAGGCCTAACAAATAACCAGTATCTTCAAATTCCCATGTTTAAAGCAAACCAAATTTCATGAAAATCTGTTTAGAATTAAGCAAGTTACGCATCGATGCACTCCACACAAATCAAAATCGATAACTTTGGATCATTAAAATTAATAGGAGTCATCCCCTGAGGACTACTAATTTAAAGTGGAACTTTTCAACCTGGACCTTATTTTCACGTTTTTGTTTGACTAATGGCGGACAACTTTTTTTTTAAACTGATCCAGTATTGAACGATAGCGTCCCTCTCTGCCTCACTCCCAGCTGCTGATACTAACATTCCTTCTAGGAGCATAGAAGACAGACCAGCAGTAGAAATTTGAATTTGCTGGGTTTAACCTGTCTAAGGGCAGCAACAGTTGATCCACTGTGGAGTTAGAGCATTCCAGCATCAGATCCTCTCCTCCTAATAAAGTAAAGAAAACATTTGCAGCGTGCAAATCACGCTCTGTGTGATCGAGGCCTTATTCTGCGTTCTGGACACAGTTTTTAGCCCGTAAGTTACGACTTCAAATCACAACAGTCATTTTTTAGTAAGATACTTGTACTTTTAATCAAGTATTGCTTTCAAGTACTTCATAGAAGACTGAATCCATCCAATAGTTGTTAAGGTATTTCAGTCTGGACAAAAGAAGTAGTAGTAGTGATGGGCGAAAACGTATGAACACATCTTTTGAACAACTCTTTTTATTATCAGGTCAGGTCAGCATGTCAAACATACCAAGTGCTCGTTGGGTAACGCTTTATTTAGTATAGCTAAAACAATACATACATACATGTAACTCTATTTGCAATTCTCCACAGACACGTGAAATAAGCACCTGGTAGGCAGTTGTGTGAAAATCCTATCCATGGAAACAAGATCGGCAGTGACCTAGTTGTTGAGTGGGCTGATATTGATAATTATAAACTGCCGTAATAATTAATTCACGCTAATGGTTTTGTGTATGCACAATGTTAGCTGCAGTGGACATTCTGTTTCTTCAAGCGGGAAATGTTCCTGCGGTAATAAGCATCCTTGCTACATTTTTAGTATTAAAGCTGTCGTATGCAGTTTATTCCTGGTGTCATTGGGTAAGAAATTTGTAATAATCAGATGCATATTGTACTTCCAGTGGTCTGAGGGAAAAATAGACTTCTGCACATCGTCCTTGGCTATATAAGGCCAATCTAGCCGTCACAAGAGACTTTGGCCAATCACATGTAATTTTAGAGAGAGATTCCTATTGGCTGTTCTGCCAATTCAGATGTGCATTCACGATAATCTCACATTCTGATTACCGTAGTCAAAGTCTCAAGGCTGCAGCTAATTCAAGGCTAAACAATTAAATAATAAATTTTTTGTGAGCAATCTATATACATTAGGAAGTACATTTAGTACATAGGAGCAAAATTGTGTAAAAAAATATATAAAAAATGTAGTCCTGTTTATTGTCCAGGGAGCACAGATTTGCAGTGAAAACAGTCAGGACAGCTGGTCTGCTGGGGTTGACTTTTATCCTAGCACGAACACTGGATCATTTGTTGTGTTTACGTTTACTTTTATACAGCTTTCCGCATCTCCTCGTCCTAATGGAAGCATTAGCCTCCTAAGAGCTTGGGTCTGTCCCAGGTTTCTTCCTAAAAGGGAGTTTTTCCTCACCACTGTCACACTAAATGCTCTGAAGGAAACTACTTGAATTTTTGGGTCCTTGTAAATTATGCGGTCTAGAGTGGTCTAAACTTACTCTATCTGTAAAGTTTCTCAATATAACTCTTGATATGAATTGATACTATAAATAAAATTGAATTGACATGCCAGAGAGGAAATGTAAATGAAGTACACAAGCCTTAGTTTTGCCTTTTGCTAACCTTAACTAGCAACTGTGGCTAATTCAAATTGATGTTTATGTAGCTAAAACCTTGATTCACAGTATGTCATCTCAGGGCTTAAGAAAACGCTTAGAATTGCCGCTATATATGAATGCTCGCCTGTTGGGAGGGGCTGGTTAGATAGGGGAGATGGAGAGCCGTTAAAGAAGAACTACTAAGCCAACGTGTCTACATTATAGCTATGCAGATAGGGCAGCTAATCTCAAGTAGTATCTGCATGCACCAGGGCATTTGGAGGCCACCCAGTACAAACCGCTCCTGGCTGAGAAGAAGACGGTTAGATTAAGATTTAGCAACAATGACTAAATTGCAATTCCTGAGAACAGAATACAGCTGCTAAATACATTGCACATGTGAACAAGAGGACTTGAATGTTTCTTACAGATCAAATAGTTTTCTTTTTCTTCCTTGAAAGAATTTAAGTGGGCATGAAGGAAACAATCATTTTCACGTGCAGACATATGAGTCAGTGCACAACCAGCTGTCTTGCTGGTCATGGATGCAAGTCATCAGAACCGGTTATCAAATGAGTATTAACCACATTACTTCCTGCACAGGGAAAAGCCACTCCCGCTTCTGCCCATAGCTAACCAACGTGAGTAGGAGTGTGTACATGTGTGTGATGGAGGGTGATTTCAGGAAGTGGGTGTAGTGCAACTGAGCAGAAGGAAGGAAGATGCCCATATATGAGCAGATGCTTATGGAACCGAATAGAGTACATGCCTGAAGAGGCCTGAGATCTACCTTGGTGGCGTCAATGATGCAATAAATTTGAAAACTTCCTCATATTAACACACGTTGGTACTTCTTGCACCGAGCCCAAACTCTCACTCAACCTAACACTTAGGTAAACATCCTACCTAAAGCTGTTATGTTATGTGATCGTGACAATTATTGTAGGTGTTGAAGGTGTATTGTAGGTGTTGGTGGATTTATTATTTTCCACCACATAAAGCCACTGACCAGTGTAATCAGTGTTTGGGTCCATTAACAGAGAGCGGGGTTCTAATTCTGCCAACTGTGCAGAATAGGCCGCTGTCCTGCAGCCAATTAGCAACACACCTATAAACTGGCAAAAAGAGCCAACCATACCTTATTCTCTCTGAAAGATGTCTTTGCAAAGTTACGTTTTATTTAAATTGACCTCAAATTAATACAATTATTTTTTTCTGATCCTATCTGACCTACTGCTAATTACACTACATTTTATACTGTATGTACTGTACAGCCACAGCTCTTCATGCATGAAATCCAGACAAAACTGCAAAAAGAAGCAGATGTACATACTAAACATTATTGGTTTCTGCAATAGAAATATATAACTCCTTTATTCACTGTTATGTAATGCTGTGACGAAATAGGGACAAAGACAGGGGTTTATCAAAAATATATCAAAGTTAGTGATTTGACCAACCATTAAGTAGCTTATAGTATCGGCAGTGCCCTATGTTGCAGGGTTAGCTTAAACCTGGGGAATAGAGAGAATAGACAGCCTGATACTGCCATCATGTGGAGGAAATGTATAATCACAAAACAAAGGAAAGTGAGTTACTTCAGTATGAGTTTCAGCAAAACTGCATGGCATATCTTGCATGCCTAATGAATAATATTAATAATAATAATATTACATACATACATACATACTAATGAAACATCCACACCAAAGACTTTGGCCATGATTGCCTTCCAGAGCAAGACAATAAATAAATAAATAAAATATATAATATCTGTTTTATTTCGTATAGGCTTTGCCCTGTTAGAGCTGACGCTATTGGGTTTATCTCTTCGCACATGCGCGGTCATGAAGATTTTCTTTCCCGCCCTTGTGTCCAGCATGGGTCTCAACTACATCTGCAGATACTGTATATAACATGAGCAGACCCGTTGTTCATCTCCTAGTTTTTTCTTCAGGGCTAGCAGAATAAAGACTTCTACATCCAGCGGTGTTTGCCTCTTCCCTGGCTGCCAGATCGGATGCTACCCCCTGCTGGAGGACCTCCACCTTTGCTGCAAGTCCTGCCTCCGCCACGCTCACGCCAAGGTGGCACTCTCCTCTCAGCCCTCTCTCCAGTTCTGCGTCCGCCTGCCTTTTAAAGAGCTAAAAGTGAGGCAGACACTGCTCTGGTGCTTCAGGTCGATGATGAGGGAGATGGCAACTGGGCAGACCGGCAACACGACACCTTGGATCCGCAGGCAGGGGACCCCTTGGACAGACTCAAGTCCGACGACTCAACTCCCCCAGAAAATGGTTCTCTCTCCTGTTTTTCCTCCCCTCCACCCTGGAAAGACTGGACCTTGAGACAGGAATTGACACCTTCCCTCTGCCACCACACCGGAGGCGCTACCCCCGGAGCCGCCATCTTCACTCTGGCGACGGCATCCACGCGTTTGCTCGGATTATGGCATGGGAGACTGTGGCCCAGCACAGCATCTGGCTCCACATGTTACAGCTACACACGGAGGTGAGACGTGAGCTCCTGAACAGCCCCATAGCTCTCAATAGGCTATTTGGGCCCCTACAGAAAACCACGTCCCATATGAGCCAAGCAACCAAAGAGGCGAATAGACTACGGAGGCTTGGTTCATGGAGAGTGGCACCCCCACCATAGCGCCGGCACCATGACAACCGTCCCAAGAGGAGACGTCCTGCAACCACTGCTGCAGCTACTTCTTCTGCTCCTCCGCCCCACCTTCCTTCCCCGCAACGGCAGCCTGCTCCACCTAGTCGGCAGGCTCCACAAGGCTGGAAAACTATGTGGGCAACCCCCACCTGGTTTAACCCAACCCCCGAGCCACCCCACAAGCTGCAGCGAAACAGGCAATGACGGGGAGCAAGGAACATCTGTTTCACTCCAGTTGAGAGCAGAAACCACAACGGCCTTTTTGAGAACCATTTCCCTGTATCTAAAGAGCAATTTCCTCTCAACCAAGTAGTCTTCGTTCCATTGAGCATCACACTGACAACAAACAGTCGTTCCCCACACAAGTATACACCGGCCCGCCGCTGCACGCAGAGTTACTCCACTCTCTTGTAGTGTAGGCCGCGCAGACGCCCTTCTCTCGCTAACCTATTGGTTCAACCTGAGCCTAAAGCTATAGGGAAGGTGTCTTAGTTCTAGAAAACATCCTGCGTGGTGCCTGTGCCAAAGACCCCGTATCCCAAGGATCTCAACAGCTACAGGATGGTGGCACTGACATCCCACCTGATAAAGACTCTGGAAAGGCTGGTTCTGGTCCATCTCCATCCCAAGTGAGCCTATCCATGGACCCACTTCAGTTTGCCTATCAACCTGGCACTGGGGTGGATTATGCTATCATATACCTTCTCTGCCTATCTCTCTCCCATCTGGTAAAGGCTAGAAACATTTTGAGAACCATGTTCTATGATTTCTCCAGTGCTTTCAACACCATTTAGCCATTGCTTCTGAGGGAAAAGTTGGAGAGGACGGGGTTGGACCTCCATTTCACTGGCTGGATATTGGACTACCTCACCAACTGACCTCAGTTTATAAGGACACAGGGCTGTGTGTCTGACAAAATTGTAAAATAAATTGGACTGGACTCACAACACCACAGCACTTTACAAAAAGGCCAGAGCAGACTGTATGTGCTGAAGAGACTCAGGTCTTTTGGGGTGCAGAGGGCACTCCTATGACTGTGGTGGCATTAACCATTCTCTATGGAGTGGTCTGCTGGGTCAGTGGCATTGCAGTCAGACAGGAACAGCCTTGACAGGCTGATTAGATTAGATTAGATTCAACTTTATTGTCATTACACAGGTACAGGTACAAGGCAACGAAATGCAGTTTGGGTCTAACCAGAAGTGCAATAGCAGTAAGTGCAGGATATATACTGGTTCCATGAGTGCAGGACATGGATATGTACTGAATAAATATAGAAATAAATACTATTATAAACAGAATTTTACAGATGGGTTTGTCCTATGAATATAAAATATAGATAACAAGTATTGTGAGCAAGATTTACAGCTGGATATGTACTGAATATAATATACAGGTGGATATTACTATAAGTAGAAATTTTACAGATATGTACAATGAACATAATATACTACCGGTTTACAGAGTTTACAGGTGAATATGTACTAGGCGGCTATTATAGACAGAATTTTTACAGATAGATATAATAATTTAGGCTAAATGAGCAGTATAACAAGGATTTAAAGGTAGTACAAATAAAGTTTGGGCAGAAGCTATCCGAATTAAAGTGCAGGGGAAAGTAATTGCATATTACAGTTAAAGTACGGTATTGCAGATGTATATGTAAAAAATTGGTACTGTAAATAAACAGTCAGCAGTGCAAATTGAAATGTAAGTAGTGCAAAAAGGTAAGTAGTGCAAAAAAGATGCCGATATAAACAGTTGTTACTACAGTCAGCAGTGCAGGTGAACATTATAGTATTGCAGATAACAAAATGGAGGCAGGTGTGAGGAGGGAGAGGAGAGTCTATCAGTATATGAGGGGAGTGGGATCAATGAGGGTTAGAGTTCAATAAAGAGACAGATCTGGGGAAAGAACTTTTCTTTAGTCTGCTGGTCCTGGTCCGGAGGCACCTGAACCGCCTGCCGGAGGGCAGGAGAGAAACCAGTCTCTGGGCTGGGTGGGAGGAGTCCTTAAGGATGCTGTGAGCTCGATGCAGACAGCGTTTCCTCTGGATGTGCTCGATGGTGGGTAGTGGAGTCCCGGTGATGCGCTGGGCGGTTTTCACCACCCGCTGCAGTGCCTTGCGCTGTGCAACAGAACAGCTCCCATACCACACTGTTGCACAGTTGGTCAGGATGCTTTCTATAGCACAGCAATAGAAGTTCACCAGGATAGTCGGGGAAAGCTGATTCTTCCTCAGTGTTCTCAAGAAGAAAAGGCGCTGGTGAGCCTTCTTGACCAGGCAGGAGGTGTTGGTTGACCAGGACATGTCCGCCGAGATGTGGATCCCCAGAAACTTGAAACTGGAGACACGTTCAACAGCCATTCCATTGATGTGGATGGTGTCGTGCGTGCCTCTTGACTCTTTTCTGAAGTCCACGATGAGCTCCTTGGTTTTGGTGGTGTTGAGGAGGTGGTTATTTTCAGTGCACCATGTGGCCAGGTGCTTGATCTCTTCCCTATAGGTAGTCTCATCGTTGTTGCTTATGAGACCAATCACTGTAGTGTCGTCCGCAAACTTGATGATGGAATTAAATTTGTTCACAGGCTTGCAGATTAAGAAGGCCAGTTCGGTTCTAGGTTGCCCCCTTGACGCAGTGGAGGTGGCGGGAGACAGGAGGATAGCGGACAAATTACCTCCATGATTGATGACTCCTCCCGCCCCATGCAGGACACTCTGTCAGCACTTAACAGCTCCTTTAGTGACAGGCTGTATCTGCGCAGCGTCACGGAGCAATACCGCAAGTCTTTCCTGCCTGCTGCTGTCAGACTCTACAATTAGCACTACTCCCAGTAGACCACATGGACACACACCAGGTCTGATACAACATGCAATAAAACGTGACTGTGCAATTACTGTAAATCATTTTAATATTTACTCAGGATCAGTATTCGGCTGATATTCAAGTTTAGGTATTGGAATCTGTAATGGGAAGTACAAAATTGGATGTGAAAATAATAAAGCTGAATAAAAGTCTTGCTTAAATTACCAAAAACGTTTAAACCAAAGTAGCCAAGACAAAGAATCAGGTGTAAAGTGACTCAGATAACAGACTGCAATCCTTAAGACTGCTTATACTTTTTTATTGAACCGTACACCAGCCAAGGGAGCTTGTCAGAAGCTGCCAATATATGTCACATGAGGGTATACGCCAAGGCTAAGGCTTTGGCTACAAGAGCATTTTGTATGGACACCAATTAAATCAGAGGATGTGAAATCTCTACAGGCCTACTGCTTGCTTCTGAGAGGATGTTGAGAAAATGCCATGGAAGAAGTTGAATGCATGGGAGAATTGAACATGTCTGCCACTATGCTCATCATACAGAAGTTGCCCTATAAAAATAGGGACAGATGGAGAACTGTGGCATGGGAGTTGCAAGAAAGGCGTGGCAGGAGAGCCACATTTACAGACATTGTTGACTTCATTGAAAGACAAGTGAAGATAGAAGGTGATCGTTATTATGAGATATACAGGATAATCCATCAACGAGAGCCATTAAGGATGTAAGGAAATCTAATTTTCAGCCTTGTTCTAGAGACAATGGAAGTAGCTTTGCTACCACCATTGCAACAGTAGAAAGGAAAGTTGAACCTGGACCAAAATGGAAGGAAGAAGCTCACCAGGTAATGGCTTGTATGTTTTGTGGAGGTACGCACACCTTGGATCTGTGCATCCAATTGGGACAGCGGGTGCACAATGAGAAAATTGGTTTCTTAAAAGAACATAGGGTGTGTTTTAGCTGCTTGTGCATTGCACACATGAGTAGAGACTGTAGGTATGCAGTCAGAGGCAGCCTGTACTCCATGTTTCCCCTAAAGAGAAGAAAACCGCAGGAAAAAGGAGAATCTGAGACAGCGACGAGCAGTGCTCTGATCTGTGACGGGAGTAGAGAAACTACTTGTGGCCAGCCAGATGTCCACTGTCACTGTCACTGTCCGGACATTGACCTATGCCACTCCCGTCACTTACACATACAAAGACAAAGACAAGCAATGGATGCTAAACACACAAGAGAAAAACTAGAAGTCACACACGAGACAAAGCATCAGCAACAACATTGTCAACACCTTTCTTGTGTCTTATGTCCAGATTAAACTCTTGGACTAGTAATGCCCAGCGCATCAGCCTCTGATTATGGTTGTACATACGGTGGAGAAAAACCAGGGGGTTGTGGTCAGTGTATACCACAACTGCATTGGTGCTGGAGCCCACATACACTTCAAAGTGTTGCAAGGCAAGGAGCAAAGCCAAGGCTTCCTTCTCAATAGTGGAATAATTCAGCTGATGGCGCTTGAACTTAACTGAGAAGTAGGAGACAGGATGGCTAATATCGTTGGGCCCATCTTGCAGCAGCACCGCACCGGCTCCAGTAGCACTTGCATCCACCTCGATCTTGAATGGCTTAGTGAAGTCCGGGGCGGCTAGTACCGGGAGCACTACACAGAATAGACTTAGCACATTCAAAGGCATGATGGCACTCACTGGTCCACACAAAAGGTTGGTTTGGGCTACACAAGTGAGTGAGAGGGGCTACTACCACAGAAAAGTTCCGGCAGAAACACCGATAATACCCAGCCATTCCCAGGAACCGCCGAAGTTCGCGTCTGGTTGTGGGCACAGGGTAAGACAGAATGGCATCCACCTTTGCAGTTACAGGGCGCACCTGCCCTCCACCAACCTGCTTCCCAAGATAGGTCACGACGGCCTTCCCGAACTCGCATTTGGCCAGGTTGAGGGTCAGAGAAGCTTGACCTAAACGGGCAAACACAGTCATTAACGTGGCCATGTGGTCAGACCAACAGGAGGAGTACACCACAACATCATCCAGGTATACATTGCAATTAGGCACATCACCAAGTACGAGGTTCATAAGCCTTTGAAAGGTTGCTGGCGCGTTGCACATTCCAAACACCATTACTGTGTATTGGGAGAAATGGTCAGGGGTAACAAAGGCAGAAATCTCAGATGCTCTAGGGGTCAGAGGGACTTGCCAGTACCCCTTCAGCAAGTCTAGCTTCGTGATATAGATAGCTGCACCTATACTATCTACGCAATCCTCCATGCGCGGCAAAGGAAATGAGTCTGGCACCGTGACTGCATTAACTTTACGAAAGTCGGTGCAAAAACGAGCAGAACCGTCTGGTTTAGGCGTTAACAGACAGGGAGAACTCCATGAGCTACGACTGGGCTTAGCCAAGCCATTTTCCAGCAGGTACTGCACCTCCTTCTTCATCTGCTCCCTTTTTGGTAAAGGGCACCGATAAGCGTGCTGCTTGATGGGGGGTGTATTTCCGACATCAATATCATGCACCAATGCAGTGGTGCATGAAGGCACATCTCCAAAGAGGGTGGGACAAGACTGGATCAGACTCTGAACATCTCCTCTGTGGGCATCTGAAAGGTAGGAAAGGTAAGAATCCAGGTTATTGAGGAGTGCTGAATTTGGCAACCTACCACCTTGCTGTAGGTCATCACGCAGCTTCAGCCCATCATCAGTATGTATCACTGGAATTGATAACAGAGAGACTGTGTTATCGGTAACCATAGGCTCAAGCTGGGTCTTCTCTTTAGTTCCGGGGGATCCAGGCCACGTTCCCTGGAATGAAACAGCTTGAGCATATTCACATGACAGTTGTGATCGACGTCTCCGGCCCGGAGTGTAAATGATGTAGTTATTGTCCTTAACTTTCTCTTTTACCACATATGGGCCTGTGAACCGTGCAGTGAGAGCAGGGCTAGACGTAGGCGTCAGCATCAACACCCTGTCACCAGGCTGAAAGGTACGCTCAACCGCTCTCTTGTCATACCGTCGTTTCATACTCCCCTGGGACGAAGAGAGAAACTCTTTGGCCACGGAACAAGCATGGTGTAGACGTTCCCGGAGCTGAGTGACAAACTCATGCACATTGGTCTGCAGTGATGCACCAGTGGCTAAAAGTTGTTCTTTTAGCACTTTTAAAGGTCCACGTACACTATGGCCAAACACCAGCTCAGCCGGGCTGAAGCCGAGTGACTCCTGCTTGGCTTCACGGGCAGCAAACAGTAGAAACGGCAGACCATCATCCCAACTTTTACCTGTTTCCAGGCAGTACTTGCGCATCATTGCCTTGAGTGTCTGATGCCATCGCTCTAGCGCCCCTTGTGACTGGGGGTGGTATGGACTAGAGACAGCATGCTCAATACCCAGAGACTGTAACGTCTGTTCAAATACCTTTGACTGGAAGTTGGTACCTCGATCGTCTGGACAACTCTGGGGAGTCCAAATGTGGTGAAGAACTTTAGCAAGGCTCTTGTCACAGCCGATGCAGTGATTCTGCGGAGGGGGATAGCTTCAGGAAAACGTGTAGCAGAACACATTAAGGTGAGCAGAAACTGATTACCAGACTTTGATTTAGGCAGTGGCCCCACACAGTCAACGATCACACGCTCAAATGGTTCACCAACAGCGGGTATAGGTTGAAGTGGGACAGGTGGTACCGCCTGGTTAGGCTTCCCAGCAATCTGGCAAACACCACATGTCCTACAGAACCTGGCTACATCCGCCTTTAAACCTGGCCAAAAGAAATGTTGCAGGATTCGGTCATATGTTTTGGTAACACCTAAATGACCAGACCACGGATGTTCATGGGCTACCTGCAACACCTGACGGTATATGGTGGGAACAACCACTTGGTGCACGGTACCCCACTCCTCATCCATTTCATCCCTTGCTAACCCAGCCCGGGCAACCCACTTCCGCATCAACACTCCATCATTCACATAAAACGAATGTGCCTTCCCCTTCCCCTCTTTTCTCGGTTCAACTCCCGCAAAACACTTAGTGAGACTAGAGTCACCTTTTTGTGCTTCACTTAAGGACTCACGTGACGCAGTCAACAATGGAGGGATTACTGTCTGCATAGTAGAGACGTCCTGTTCAGGAGCTGACGATTCTGGAGGACAGATGGAGGGCAGTGTGTCCCCCGCAAAAGCAGGGGCTAGCAGGGAGTCGGCGAGGTCGGCGTCTTCTTCCTGTTTACGAGCCTGAGATCGAGTGAGAACACTAACAGAAAAGACATCAGGATGACGTTTCAGCACTTCGTTATGTTGAGTGATATCTGGGATATCTACCACTTCAGGACTAGGCAGTACTTTATTCCCAGCTATATCATTACCCATTATGAACTCAACCCCCGGTATAGGAAATGAGCAGCGTGCAGCAACATCAAAGATGCCTGAAATTAACTTTGACTGGACATGCACGCGATGAAGTGGCGCGGGTACATACCCCATTTCTATGCCACGTACTATGATACTTGCTTTACAGGAGGTTTCATCGCTGAGAGGCAGTAGATCAGAGAGAATGAAAGACTGCGAACCACCAGTATCTCTCAGTATCTTAACGCGCCGCTGATCTGCGACAAGTCCTGTCAATGACACAAGTCCATCGAAAATGAAAGGCTTGAAACACTCCTCAGGTTCTTCAGGAGACCTAGCCAGTGCCACTGCTGAAAAGCCAGAAGGACTCACTTTCTTGATCAAACCAACACCATTGGTTTGTTTCCCTTGTGGAGGCTGCTGTTTAAGCTTTAGCGCCAAGCAGTCAGCGATTACATGACCGGTTTTCTGACAGTAGAAGCATTTCCTGTCTAATTTTGGGCTAAGGGAGCCTTTGGGTCGCTGAGACTGAGTGTCTACACTTCTCGGGCTATTTACAAAGGTGGGTGTATCGCGCTTACCCACAAAAGTGCTTCTGTGTGTTAGGGCAAACTCCAGCTTCTTGTAAGGTGGTTACCTTTTGTTCGTTCAGGTAAACCATGGTTCGCTCTGGAACACAATTTCTAAATTCCTCCAACAACATTAACTCACGTAGCAACCCGCAATCCGTAGCTTTGCTTGCTAGACACCATCTATCAAACAATATCCCCTTCTCTCTAGCGAACTCTACAAACGATTGGGCGGAGGACTTCCTCAAGCTACGAAAGCGCTGCCTGTATGCTTCTGGTACAAGTTCATAAGCCCTGAGTATAGCACTCTTAACTTTGTCATATGCAAGACTGTCCTCGATGGAGAGGGCCGCACAGGCCTCTTGCGCCTTACCGACCAACTTGCATTGCAGTAGCAGAGGCCAAACATCCTTGGGCCAATGCAAGGCAGCAGCAACCCGCTCAAACGCACTGAGATACGACTCCACTTCAGTTTCCCGGAATGGAGGAACCAAGGCGACATTAATTTTTCATTACAGTGATCATTGATCTTTTTCTAGTCCCTTCTCCACTGATCACTTTGGCATTGTCTTCCAGAGACCACTGAGTAAGGGCTATCTGTGTGTTTGCAGGAGGCCTCACTGTGTTGCCTTCTGCAGCCGGTATTTCTATGTTTCTTTGCAATAAACTGCCTCTCCTGGTCCTTCTTGGAGTTTTTGAATTTATTTCTGATTTCCTGAATTATTGACTCATGTAATATAAATCTCCTTCTAATGCTGTTGTTGACTGTCTGATTGCGCAACAGTGCATGCACTGTAGAGCGATGAGATTTTGTCCCTACTGCTAAGTGCTGTCATCTCTTTTTATACTTTTCTTTTTTTCTCTTTTTGCTCTCCACCAGGGCCTCTAGATTGTTAATCTCTTCCTGAAGCATCCTTCTCCTTTGCTTGACAGCCCTCCATCCAGCAACAAATAGTCTATAACATAGGAAGTATGTCACATTCATACAATTTAGAATAAAGGGCCATTCGTTAATAAAGGTGAGATTCTGTATCTATTTACAGCATGTTTTTATTAGGCACACTATCATACTTTCTCACTTCACTCCCTTTATTGCTCGCTCTCTCACTATGTCTTTCACACACACACACACACACACACACACACATTCATCTAACCTATGTTTATTCAAATCCAGATTGTAACTAATCCACATAGAGTTAAATCGTCACCTTTCGTCTAACCTTGAAGGCCCTGGTTCTGGTTTTGGCTCTGGGGGACTGTCTGGACTTCCTGGAGGAGTGAACATGGATTGCAATGTCGTCCTGGTCCTGTGCTTTTCTTTCTCTTTCACTGAGGTCTGACACTTTTTTTGCCTGCCTTTCTCTCTGTCCCTTTTCCACCTCTCCCTCTCTTTCCTGAGGTGTTCCTGTCTCTTTTATGGTTTAGCATTCCGACGTGCCCTGTAACGTCTCTGCTTTTCTTTTGCAGACAATGGCGCCATTTGTCTGACAAACACAGACATACTGTTTAAACTAATGTGTTATTAATAATATAAGTAAAGATTAAAAAAACATAAAAATAAATGGCAGACATTGATCAACAACCTAACCCTATAATAAATCACCCTCCTTTTATGTACAGCCAGAAGTAACAGGAGGGGACAGTAACACAGGGGGACAAATTATGCTGAAGTGGGCCATTTCTATTAAAATAGTGAACAACATGAGGACTACACAAGAAGATATTTTTGCATATTAACTAGCTATCTTGAAAATCACAAAAAAAAGATCAGTTTCCAATATAAATCAGAGTAACATACATGGGGGACATGTAACCACATTAGTAAGCCTCTCTAAAACAAAGCAAGATATTTACTCTGCTCCTTGTGGTTGCTTTCCCTCCCAAAATGTATCCTACTTCCTGAGTGTCAGGTGACTAAATGAACACTCAGGGGGCGTGTTCAGAAGGATTTTTATCAGAATAATTTTCAATATGAAAATATATTTTTAATTTAACAAAAACCATGTGCAGAGATGTATTATAAATAGTTATTTGCAATTATAGTCAAATACATAAAAATGATTTGATTTTTTTACTTATATTTGCAACTGAAGTTAAAAAACTGACTGGGACATGGTATTTTAAAGTGCTTGCACCACAGTCAGAGTTTAATTATTTTGCAGTTAATAAACCCTAAGGGCATAAGCCTTGTTTTACTCCAATATACTAATGTTAAGTTAACATTTAATAGTTTAGCCTATAATTGAGACTTTGTTGTTCAAAGAAAGTTATAAAGCAACATAACAAAAGGTAGACTTTTCATGGAAAATGACTTATTTCTAAATCTTCCTAATATTCACTTATTTTTCAGAAATACTGTACACTTCCATTATATTAGAAGCAAGTCCTTTCCTCCTCTTTTCTTTCTCTTTTTTATTGACCACCTGTCACTTAAACTGAGTTATACTGTTTACCAACCAGTGTATGCACATATTATAACTTGTCCAACATTTAAAACTGAAAGGCTACAATTTTAGCCTAGATGGCAAATCACATTAACCTGATAAAAACACAGCAAATGAATATGTTTTCCAAAATTGTAGCTTAGGCTACTTCTTCATACTCTCCGTACACCGCTGGCATGTCAGGTTACAGTTGCTGAAAGGTTATTTGTGTGTAATCTCTCTGCTGATGACCTGGCCTCTCGGATTTGTTTTAAGTCGAGCCATAAAATACCGCTCTCATTAAGCAATGTGTCCTAGCTGTGTAGTTTCACTATGCAGAATATAAACATTAGTGCTGTTGATGACACATGACAGTAGACACGGAGAGAGTCATCTGCTCCTGGCGGCTGCTGGGACCATATTAACTAACTCCATGGTTGGGAAGAGACAACAGCTCCCTCTGTCGGCGGTTCTGTGCATAGGCCTACAGCACACCTACTCGTCATGTCATAACATTTAAATTACACGTGATCTTAATCCCTAAAAATGCTAGATGAATTGTTTAAGTTAAGTATAATAGTCTTTCCAATGCAGAATCTACACATAATTTGTTGAGAAATGTAAAATTGCATACCACATAATAAAATGTGCATCCTTAACTTCGTTAATGTGGCCAATAAAAGTTTTAGTTTAGTGCCACATGCTCATGAAGCAGTTGTTTTATTATTTTCAATATTCTTAATTATCCATGGGTGGCTGGGGCTCAGTGGCAGAGCTGTCACCTGACATCCAGAAGGTTGGGAGTTCAAGCCCTGGTTGAAATGAAGACAGTGAACCCCAATTGCTTCCATTGGTGTGTAAATGTGTGTGTGTGTGTGTGTGTGTGTGTGTTTATTGGATGAGCAGATGGCACCTTGTACGGCAGCCTTGGCCACAGTGTATGAATGGTTCCTGTACTATGTAAAAGAGCTTTGATTAGAAAAGAGCTATATAAAAACTGTCCCTTTACATTGATCTACTGATTATTTTCTGAATTCATTGCAGTGGTGGATGAGTTATTCAGATTAAAAGTAGAAAAACAACAACATACAAATAGTCTTTTTAGTAGTTTTTAAATAAAAGTCTTGCATTTAATAATACTTAAGTAAAAATACAGAAGTAGTAGCCTCTATCCCCTGTCACTGTTGTATGTGAAATTATTAGTGTTAATACTGATGCTTCAATGTGCATTTTACTGTGCTTGCTGCCTGAAGTGGAGCTGGTTTTATACACACTTAGCTAGTCTAGTCTAGTCCAGTGGTTTCTAGTCTCGCATTGCCACACCCACCTTTACAGTGCAGCGAAGGAGGGTCTGGCTAGACAACATTCCATGATGGGAGAAAAACCTGCTCTGGTTTATTGGCATTTCTTTAAACCAATCACAATCGTCTTGGGGGGGTGCTAATAGTGCCTCTGCAAAACAGTCTCAGGAAGGAACTTGTTTTGGTGGAACATGCAACAAAAGTTGTTTTAGTCATGCAACATAAAACTCGACAAATAGTCTAGCTTGCTGTCTCAGTTTACCCTACAGAGATCTGAGATCTGAGGAGCAGTTAACCATAGTCCTCATAAATCAACCGTAATTTAGATTGCTAACACAAAGAAAGCAAGAGGTGAGGGATATCCGGCGGTTCTTGTGGCACCTGAGCAATCCTGTAAATGAATCGTCGTCAATATAGACTAAGTGTTTCCTAACCTAGGGGCCGGGCCTCTTTCAAAGTGTTACAATATAAATCTGAGGATAAATGGGAGAGAAAAGAAGAAATAACAAACTACAAATACAAACTACTATACACAGATTTATATTATTTTTGTTTAGTAATGAATCTTTGCTTATAGTACTTTGCAAATTTGTATTTTTAAAGTGATAAAATAATGTAAAATTTTTTATCATCTAATGAATTATACAATAATATAATAGGGTAAGCCACCCAGCAGTAATTAAAGTAATTAAAATGAGTCCCACCGAAAAATCAAAAACAAAATCACCTTTTAGATTGCTTCTGAGTGAACATGCAGGCCATTGAGGTTGCATCGCTAATCTATCATCTACATCTCAAGTCATAAAGTGTTATTATTCTAGACAGTCCTGCAGTGTTTGTGGTTAAAATCTTTCCAGAAACAAAAGCATAGTATATACAGTATAATAAAATAAAACAAAAAGAAAAAGGATTTTCTGGCAGTTATTCCTCGGCCACCTTCCCAGTGATCCTGTAGGTCTCAGTGGGCCCCTGCTCTCCACATGTCAGCTGGGTCTCTTGGCTTTCTGCCTTCTCAAGCACATCTGTCAATACAGAACGTAATCTCAAACAAACATCTGAACAGCTGAAATATTGCCAAGTAAATGCCTTGTTTCTTGTGTTTGGACTTTTCTTTTCATTTTAGAACTGGATTCTAAATATACAGTTGAAATCTTAAAGACCTGTTTGTTGACCATCTCCTGACTTGTTTTTGTTGTAATGGTGGGAGGGCGCATAGAGGAAGATAACGGTGAAAACATACAGGTTCCACATGCCATAGGTCCCTGTGAGAAAAGCACTGTGGACTTGGAGAGTGTGGTCTCCCAAGTGCCAGTGCCCCTCACTGACCTGGTGTAGCATAAAGAAAGTTTGGAATCATTGTTAAGAGCCCAAAACATACCATAACATCAAAGACTGTAATGACACAACTATAGACTTCCATGTTGATTATTAAAGGGGTGATACTTACTTGATTTAGGATAAAGAAGATAACAGTCATTGCTGCACATGCTAGAGTTGCCAGCATAAAAAACTTGAATCTGAACACTATACCCTGCCAAAACCAGCAAAAGAGAAAAAACAGACATAATGTTGTTTAATCTACTGTGCTTCAGATATTAAATTAATTGAATCAAACAAATCAAACCTTATAATGCAGTCGCCTAGCTTCTGGCATTTCAGGAAGTTGGTGTATTTTCCCGTCAATGTTCCTGAACACACAACGCACCATGCCACACAAAGAGAGGAAATACAGACAAACAGAAATTCCTGCCACAATAACGAAAGTAATCTGTGATGACAGTCAAGGAAAAAGCATGGATGACACCCACATGTAAAGTATATTCTTATAAGCCAGAAGATTTTTCTGATACATTATGAATATGTGAGGGATACTGCCACCTTTGTCCCAATCTCTGATGCCCAAACACTGTAGAAAGGGTTGGTCAAATGAACCCCCCTTTAAGAAAAAAAGCAAAATAATATTAAGGAAAGATATAACTATAACACAACAGACCTCATCAAAAGCAGTCATGGACTTACCTTTCACTCAGGTCAAATATAAGAAGAATAGATGAGCTGAACAACACCAGCCCAACCTGCCACCAGTACGCTGAAAGGCGATTCCTCTGAATTTGGTCCTACATGGTATGTTGTTGAAAGAAATTGCATAACTGGCCTGCAAGTATGGAAAACAATTATAGTAAAATAGTAGTAAAAGGTGCTAACCATAAGGTGTTCGCCACAGAAGATGATCCAGAAACAGAAGAGTGTGTAAAAGAAGACGCCCTGTTGAGCATCTTCAAATAGCAGCATCCATGTCCACTCAAAGCCCAGGGAGAGCCACTCCACCGGCATGTTCAGGAACGTCACGGAAATACCCAGGGCCAAAATCACCCTGTACAAGGAAAATATACGTATTGTATTAATGACTTCCATTTGCTCTTAAAAGAGAAGTAACCTTCTCCTGCAGGCATAGTAGTGACCTGGTTCTACCAGGCCCATCAAGCATTTTTTATTTCCCCTGCTCTTAATATGTCACCCTGAAGCCCTGCAGTGCATACCTGTAGTATAACACAGGGTTTACCTGTGGCTTTAAGTCTGCACTAAGTGAATAAAGAGCCTGGGTTGCACTCAGTTTCAACTTAAGTGCAGTAGAGCTGTGTTGTATAACTTCACTTCTCTACCTTCTAAAAACAATGATATATTTAGCCTGTAATTGAAACCTATGGATGTAGGGATGGTAAGGAGGCCCATAGTTTTCAACATAAAAAAGAAAAAAATATTAACTTATTAACTCAAATGTATTCCTATTATTATTTATTATAAATGTTTCATATTGTGTAATTTCTCTTTTTAATATTGAACACTTTTTTTCAATATTCATGATGAGGCTACACATTACTAATGGTACAAAGTCAAAGCAGTTGGTTTGATAAATACATTTAGCCATTCTTTCTTAATGGCTCATACTTTTCTAAAAGGACTGGATGTCTTGCCATGAGGCTGATCCTGTGCCAGTACCAAACTGTTTCCACAAATATCCAGGGACTGAACACAGTCTTCATGGTTATCCACACTCTAGTGAAGCCCCCATTCTGGTGTATAGCCTTTGAGAGGAGAGACATTAAATGTTTGAATGTAACACATGCAGGCTTTGCGTTTTAAGTCCATCAAAAATATATAATGGAAGTTATATCATAAAAAAATAAACTCACCACTAAATGGATGTCTTTTATTTCTCCAATTCCTACATTCACTGTGTCATTCACTGGCAAGCGAAGGTTGATCAAAAAATATTTGTGGGCCACACTTGCCAGTTCCATTAATGGTATGGGGTCACAGTGATAAAAACGGCCTTCATTTTCATATGTCTGCAAAAGCATGGACTGTTAAAGGTTATTAAGCAGAGATATTAAAGCATATTTGTATATATTATTTGTACATACATAAATATATTTGTATTAAATCATGCAGGTTTACCTTGGAAACTTCAAATATGCACCTGAGTGGCCTTTGCTCCACTGAGTGAAACTTTGTGGTCCACTCAGATATCAAATCATCCCTGAATGCAAGTCCAGCATCAATGGTGATGATAACATTATCTTCTACACAAACAGGGACAAGATACGTTTATTATTTATCTACCACAAGAACTGAGGAGCTTAGTCCTATATTAATTACAGAACTCTCACCAATCTGATTGATCATTTTAAATGCAATGTCAAACTGTAGAACAGCAAGCATATAGTGAAACCAGGGACTCATCTTCTTGTTGGGAAGAGGTACGTGCACAGCAAAAACAATGTCGTTGGCATCCAGTGTTTTTGCCAGAGGCTCATCAAAACTATGGATCTGTTGGCACCGATTTGATCCCCACGGCACAAGCCAGGAGCGTGCTCTGTGGCGATCAATACATTTGGTGGCCAAGTAGCGAATAGCACTGGTGGGACTGGGAGCTATGGCAAATGGGAATAAACTGTCAAGAGAGACGCAGTTATGTTTCATGAAGTACAGACAAAACAAAGGTACATCTTATTTATTTAGCCACATTGAGAGAAGCTGTTTCAAGTGGGGTGGCTGTGGCTCAGTGGTAGAGTGGTTGCCTGCCAATTGGAAGGTTGGTGGTTCAATCCCCAGCCCTGCAGTCCCATGTCGAAGTGTCCTTGGGCAAGACACTGAACCCCGAGTTGCCCCCGATGCTGCGCATCGGAGTGTGAATGTGTGTGAGTGTTTATCTGATGAGCAGGTGGCACCTTGTACGGCAGCCCCGGCCACAGTGTGTGAATGTGTGTGAACGGTGAATGTATCCTGTACTATGTAAAAGCGCTTTGAGTAGTCGCTCAGACTAGAAAAGCGCTATATAAATACAGCACATTTACAAGTAAGCAGATTTTTGTTGTGCTTTAAAAACACAAACTATATGTTGGTTACTTTCTATAAATACTATTTGTTATTACAACAAATAAATAATAAAATAAATTCTGACTACTTACCGATTAATGCTCCAACCATGATGCAAAGAACTTGGAAAACAAGAATGAAGAAACCAAAGAAAACCAATTTCTTAGTGCTCATGTTCTCTATGATTGCTGCCATTTTTAATAGACTTAAAAAAGTGACACACAAGCATGTGGTCCCAAAAAGGCTAAGTGCTCCACTGCTGCTTGTCTACCCTCTCACACTGACTCCACCAGGAGTCACAAATCATCGTCAGAGAGCAGAGTGGGGTGGGAGTGGAAACATCATGTGTTTAGATTTAGAACAATAAACCCTTATTTGGGTTTTTATGATTAAAAACACAAAAAAAACAAGTATATAAAACATGATTCCTTTATTGCTTAAAGAATACAACTTTCTAGCATAGGCGAGTGAATGTGTATCACAACCAGGTTACTTGTCTTTACATTGAGGATTGACCACAGTCACAATGCAAATGTTCGATACTGCACCCGAAGAGAGGGAAATAACAAATTCAGCTTGGATATCAAAGCATCTTACAAAGTCATAGGTTAATAATCCTTAACGTTGTTTACATTGACCTGGAGTCAGCAACGAGAATTACAGTAGCACCTACACCTTTAAAAAACATTAACTCTGCGCTGTTTGTCTGTCCTCTATCTTTGGTTCTATGGAGACAAAAATATACATTTTCAGAAAGGTGTCCCTAATTAGCAATACTGTGGTGGCTCAAAGATAAAAGGAAATGCAACATAAGTATCTGAATGAGCTAAAATTAACGAAAAAGGTCAATTTATTTCTCTACACAACAAAATACTTCCTATATTGACAAACCCTCAAATGATCGTCTGTTGAACAAATATACCAAGAGGGGGTAAAGAAAACCCTTTCTGTAAAAGTGACCATCAAACCACAAGAAAGGTGAAATTGACTGCTCTGAAATTATTCTGAAGCGGTTTCCTTAAACCACCAAAAATAATCTGGTACAATGGGCATTAGTAAGCTATCTGGTGCAGTACCTGAAGGAGTAAACACTTGCTGCATTATCACCAAAATTCACTGACATACCCCAGGCAATGTCTTCCTTCAGTGTCCACAACACATCCAGAAATCTACAAATTACTCACAACATAATATCAAGACATAATTAAACAGAAGCAACTGGAAAACGGGGGAAGATGAGACTTCATTAATAGCCTCTCAATCCAAATAATTTTCAGGTACTGGTGTCTGAACGTGTGGCTATCATGAAATCCCCCTCCATCTTTCTCTTCAGCGTCCATTCCAATGTGCTTTATCCATGTTACACTTATGTATACCAGCAGTCAAACACACCTCATGTCTCTGCCAGTGACAGCACTGGGAGATTTATGTGCCAACACTGTCCAAGGAAAGGATTCGGACAAGTAGAACAGCGTCCTGGGATCAAATGTCATCCTCTTCATCTTCATCCTGAGAGGAACCGGCCTGCTGGGCAGCGCTGGCAGATGCTGCTGCCATCTGTGCCTGTTGGGCAGCCTGCTGCATCTGTAACCACTCTTGCTGGGCGAGCTCTGCCTGCTGCTGCCGCGCCTGCAGGAAAATAACATCATAAGACAAAAGAAGGAAAATTAATATTTTATTATGGCTGTGCAAAATATTACAGTATTTTGACTCATATTATGCTGTTATGCATTAGGGATGAGATGGATGCTCATTTTTGCAATACAGGTGAGCACAATTAGTGAGGCTGAATAATAATGCATTAGATGTTGCAAGACGATTGATTTATAGTAGCAAGTTCATTAGCTCACGCTATGTTAAACATATTGTTGTGCATTTATAATATGCACAAAGTAGACGTGTTTTTAGTATCCCATTTACTTAGAGAGCAACAGCTGAGCAAAGGAGACACTTTGCATTGGAAATTGCGTTGCTAGATCACAACATACAAACCTGAGTTGCATTTTTGTAAAGCACTACTTGCAGGAGCAGATACAAAACCAGCCAGATTAATAAGCCACAGTTTCTGTTGTGTCCACAAAGCCACTGCACATAAGTACCATAACACTTCAACATGTTCCAAATGTGACAGAGACAGTGGTGTATAACAGCAGATATTTAAACAGCCCTATCTTCTGCCAATTCATTAATTGTTGTTGTTACATTAAAATCACTGCAAGATTCAAGGATTTATGTCACATACTCATATTTCTCCATATGTGCAGTGAAATGGGGATGGCAAAATCTAGAGAGGGTGCTAAAAGGTTAGTGTGCAAATAAAATAATTAATATGAAGTCTTCTTAAAACCTTTGGCCAAGTTTTACTGCTCCATGATGTATCATATGAAGAGAATTATTGAAGTGAAATCACATTTCAGTTTATTAAATAGATATGACTGTTTCCACCTCTTGCCACAAATCATTTTACACTATAGTTTAAATACCTTTACTTGCTTAGACCACACCCCTCTTTACTTGGCTTTTATTAGCATCTCTTGTAATGTATTGCCATTTATCAATTTTTATGTTTATTTATGAATCATAGCTATGCATGTTTAAATGTTTCTTTGCTTTCCTGTAAAATTATTATTTTCAATGTGTTATCCCATAATTCTGTCTCTCACACTCTCACACACACACATGCAATCTTACAATATACCACATATTGCAAAACTGCCTGTCTGCTTTATCTTGGGAATTATAACAATAATGTTGTATGAAACCATAGTGATTTCCAGCCCCCAGCTTGTATGTACAGTAATATGGGGGTGCTCAACCACAGCATAGAATTTTAATTTGTTAGTATTTTTAGATGATACCTTGGCAAACAATTCCTGTTGTTGTCTGAGGAGCTCTTCCTCTGGAATACCCAGGTTCTCCAGTCGAGAACTAGCTTTCCTCCTCTTCAGCGCTACCGTTTTACACTCCTGCAGGACGTCTTTCACCTCCGTGATGTACGATGCGAAACCAAGGCTCTCTAGGGCTGTGGTGTGAAAACAAGGAGGCGAAATATTTACTCTCTATGGTTTAAAATGCATGGCAGGGAGATGTGCACACACCCTCATGTATGTTATTAATACATTAACGGTTCGCTAGTTGTGCAAAGACGGAGTAAACGCGGACCAGGACTCACCATTGATGACATGCTCAGGAGATATGGTTTTCTTGTCGGACTTGTTGCATATTTCATTAGCTTCTGAGGATATGAGGTGTATGAACTCTGTGCAACAGTTCACCACAAGCTCCCTCGCGTCGTTAGCTACTCGTACGTTAGGGAGAGTTTCCTTAATCATCTTGTTGATAGCTGCTCTGGGGATGGTGAGGTCATCGTCGTTTCCAGAGGAAGAAGCCATCGTGGCAGGAAATTGACCACAAACCACAGAATTGAAAGCTCCGGTTCTTGACTGGGTGGTGAAAAATGTTAGCAGACGATGACAGACCTTCTTGAGTTAATGGAGATTATTGCCCAGGTAAAGGCAACGTCAACATCAATTTAAATGTCATAAGAAAGACGTTTCCTCAAAGTTAGCTAGCTTGCTAACATCTAAATGTACGTGTTAACACAAACGAGTTGCAGTTTCTGCAGAGCAACGCTTTTACACGGAATGTGACAGACAATAAAGGTCCAAGAAAAAACGCGACAAACACAAAAACGTAAATACTGGATAATTTGCTTAGCTAGCTAGCTACTAAGCTAGCTAGTAGCTGTGGTCCCTGTCACAAGCAACCCAAAAGACAAGTGAAAGCAGAGTCTGAGAGCATGGCTAAAGCTAGGCTAACAATGAACTGGTCCTGCCATATGTAACTAAATAGTTCGCTAGGTAGAGCGGAAGAGTAAAATAAACTCGCAACAACACCGCGGATTACTCTCCCTTGCATCGACCAAATGAGCCAAATATTTCAAACAATCTTAAAGCTACCAGTAGTTCATTTAAAATGTCATATTCTGGCTAAAATTAGCCTACATTTGGCCGGATACCACGTCAAACAAATAAGCGGACACGCTGTATGGTGTCGCGTCTCTATTGTTTACCGCCACCTATTGTTCAATTAGAGAACAACACACTTCTATTACATTCCATTTTAATATATTGTTTTGATTTTTGCTCTCAGCCTGAGCCATAGACCGTTAATATTAATCAATATATATATACAGTCTATGGCCTGAGCCTACATATTAAGAATTTACAGAGGTGGAATTACTCAAATACAAGTAAAAAATACCTATCTGAAAAAGTATTCAAGTAAAAGTTATAAATTGTTAATTTAAAATGTAATTCAAGTAAAAGTTAGTTAGTTACATTAAAAAAACGGGGCGGGGGGGGGGGGTCTTACCCATGTAGTAAAAATAGATCAAGGGGTCATAAATCCAAAACTATTTTGTTTTTAATTAAAGGAAAATGTATACAAATGTATAATCATCTATACAAATGTTTGTATTAACAACATAACACATGTCACACATAACATGTCATGCTACAATCCTAGTGTAAGAAAACTCCTAAAAAACATGGAAACTCCCAAATGAAACTGGCTCTTTAACTAGAAAAGGATCTCAGACTAGGAGGCAGACTGATGATTAAAGTCTAAAAATCCCATCTTAATCTCATTAATGATGAACGGACTGATAAGCAGGCTATGCATTTGTCATGTATGCCTCATTTGCAATGAAACGATGCAGTTGCAAAATAAGACAACTATCATCATCATCAAGAATGAAGAAGGCAACGTGATTGTTGAACGCCCTTGCTCACGTTTGTATTTAAGATGCATTATTTACAGAGATGGGAAGTAACGAAGTACAAATACTTCGTTAAAATACTCAAGTAGATTTTTCAGATATTTTTACTTTACTTTACTATTTATTTTTTTTAGTTACTTTTTACTTTTACTCCTTACATTTTAACACGAATATCGGTACTTTCTACTCCTTATATTTTCCAAAATTGGCTCGTTACTTTAGTTTTGTACTAAAGGTCGTCTATCAGGTGTGATTGTGATTGCATGTCGGGGAATAGCGCGGACACGCGCCTCACACCGCGAGCGGGCGCGCACGGCACACGGAGAAAAAAGTGAGAGAAAAGAAAAAGAGACTAGGATAATGTCCGAAGGATAATCAGCTGAGATCGTGTGCGTCTTTAAGAACTGTAAGCCTTATAACTGATGTTGTCAGTTCATTTAAGCCTGTTGTTGTATTGGTCTGTAGTTCTTGCAAATTTAAAAGTTAGCTTGTTTGTGTTCTTCACCTGTTACCTAGGTTACACCTCGCTGTTGATTCGATATAATGGCAATTGTTGAACGTCTTTGCTCATTAAGATAATGTAATTAATAGTGGGTTTATTGTTATTATTTACTAGCATATATGATTCCTATGCATTGTGTATGGTAGCCTTTACAATGTTATTTATTTATTTTATTACCACACACACAGCCATAGCAGAGCTACCCCCCCCATGTTTATACTGATGCTGATTGTAATAAAGCATCAACAGATAGAAGTTGTCTCCGTCTGTGTTTTAACAGACACACCTGGGCCGAAGTTGGAAACCAGAATTAGCTCTAAATACAGTCCTTATCTAGTCCTCACTAAGTTTAAAATAATTTCACTGGAGTTAGATATTATCTTTGCGTCATCAATACCTAATTGAATCTAATTGGATGGGAATAAACACAGACTTCTCACAAGATCACACTTGAATTCATATCTTGCTACACGGTCAGAATCTTATTAACCTGCAGTCCCAGTCTCTGTCATAATAAATAAGCTACAGTGCCTTGCGAAAGTATTCGGCCCCCTTGAACTTTTCAACCTTTTGACACATTTCAGGCTTCAAAGATATAAAATTTTTATTTTTTGTGAAGAATCACCAACAAGTGGGACACAATTGTGAAGTGGAACGAAATCTATTAGATATTTTAAACTTTTTTAGCAAATAAAAAACTGAAAAGTGGTGCGTGCAAAATGATTTGGCCCCCTTGCGTTAATACTTTGTAGAGCCACCTTTTGCTGCGATTACAGCTGCAAGTCGCTTGGGGTATGTCTCTATCAGTTTTGCACATCGAGAGACTGACATTCTTGCCCATTCTTCCTTGCAAAACAGCTGGAGCTCAGTGAGGTTGGATGGAGAGCGTTTGTGAACAGCAGTTTTCAGCTCTTTCCACAGATTCTCGATTGGATTCAGGTCTGGACTTTGACTTGGCCATTCTAACACCTGGATACGTTTATTTGTGAACCATTCCTTTGTGGATTTTGCTGTATGTTTGGGATCATTGTCTTGTTGGAAGATAAATCTCCGTCCCAGTTTCAGGTCTTTTGCAGACTCCAACAGGTTTTCATCCAGAATGGTCCTGTATTTGGCTGCATCCATCTTCCCCTCAATTCTACACGTCGTGTGTATGAAATGTCTGTATCGTCACTGCGCTGCATTTTTATGACCTATGATATTCTGGCCATGGGTCACATCTCTGGCCCAGGTCCAGCAGGCTCCTTCTCACATGCTATTACTCTAAGAACTGAAGTTAGTTGCATTCAATAACTTCTTCTGTGTTCTTCGTTCTTTGCCTCTCATATTTAACAATATACAGCTGTGTTAATAAAAAATTAAAACTGTAGACAAATGTCAGAAGTGTGGACCGGCGGCCGCTGTGGGCGGGGCTGCGAGAGAGAGTAAGAGGAGAGATCCATCACAGGCACGGCTTTACAGAAGAAATGGGTCATGTGACGCAAAATTAAACCATATCCATATAACAACATTGCAGCGGATGCGAGGACATTGGCACCGGTGCGTCCTAGAGGAGCTAACAGACGCTAACTAGCACCGGCTAGCACTGGTCACTGCTGTTGTCTGAAACACAACAGACGGGACAAAATGTTGCGTTTACTGGTAAAGTGGTAAACCTTGAGACTGACGTAACAGACTGCTATCTGTTGAATTTTCCTCCCGTTACTCTGTCCTCAGTGACTTTCTACATCTAGAAACTAAGCTGCGCGAACAACTGACTGGCACATGAGCAGACAGTAGTTTACGGAGTGGTAGATGCGCTATGCAAAAAAACCTGGAGCGTTCTATGAAATGACGCTTTAAAAAATTCGTGGGAAGTCAAAATCGTGATCATGATTAAAATTTGATTAATTGTGCAGCCCTAGAAAAAAAGGATATATTTGTAACAATGACACAAAACATACAATGCGACAAAGCAGACACGTCGTGCACAGCAGCAAACAAAGCGCAAGATATATGCAACCCATTTAAAACACAACTCTCGCCTCGCCTTTTGAATGGGAGTGCTATAATATAACAAAGCCATACTAGGGAAAGAGTTTAATGTTAAACCACAAACCCTTCCATTACAACCACAACATTGTTAAACTGCAAAGTATTTAATTTGCGAAGCTGTGCAGTGTTGTCTGGTCCTGTAGCCATAGACATAATAAAGAGTAGACGCCGCATCGACCGCTACTGCCTATTGGCGCTGACGAGATTTGGGGCCGCCATCTTGGACCGGTCATCCGCTCCACTCAGTGTAATGTGTTTGGCAGGTGCAATGAGCTGTCAGCGCGTTTAATTAATCAATCTCACTGAATACCCAACTGGTTTTCATGTTTTTTTTTTGCTACAAAGGTCATACATGTAGCTATGATACAGGACACATGATTAGGCGTATTTTAATATTTATAGTGTGCTTAACAGTAGTAGAATATTCTGATATGATATAAATTCACCAGACGTCCGAGATCAAAACTGGAAACATAATCCCCGAAAAGGGAGAGCAACGGGGATATTTCCAGTTTGACTATAAATCTGATTGAAAAACCTAATGTTGTGTCTTTAAAAAAAAAGAACAAGGACAGAGTTAGTTTTTTCTTCTGTATTTAGTCAGGGGACAAAAACGGGGGACTGTCCCCTAAATCCGAGGACGTCTGGTCACCCTAGACCAGACATCCTCGGTGTATCTATCATTTGTAAATGATAGGTATTTGCAAAATACCCCTACATCACATATATGATGTAGGCTATAATAGGTAGAAATACCTATTATAGAAAAATAATTTGCACACACATTATAAATATGATAGGGAAGAAGAAACAGATAGTGACCGTAAAGTCAGATATTTAAGTACAAGAAACAATATGATTATATTATTAGAGTCTACTTGAAGCTTTTTATATTTGTCTCTCTCTCTGTCACACACGCACACACACACAAGCACACACACACACACAGTACTACCACGTTGTTCTGCATCAATTGCCTCCCAGACCTTGACATTTAGCAGCCCCACTCCCAACACACACACACACACACACACACACACTAGGGTTGCACAACATTGACAAAATGTGATATTGCAACATCGATATGAATTCCGATATTTTTAAACATATATAAAATTACAAAATAGATTCATAACAAATTAAACAAGTTTTCTTACAACACAAGGTTTATTTTAACTGAAAGTTATATTGGACTGGTCCAACATGAATAACTAAGGACCATGTCTACAGAACAGGACGGGTTCTACTGGTTGGACAGTATAAAATATATAAATAAAGTTATAATATAAATAACTAAGGACCATGTCTACAGAACAGGACGGGTTCTACTGGTTGGACAGTATAAAATACATAAATAAAGTTATAATATAAATAACTAAGGACCATGTCTACAGAACAGGACGGGTTCTACTGGTTGGACAGTATAAAATACATAAATAAAGTTATAATATAAATAACTAAGGACCATGTCTACAGAACAGGACGGGTTCTACTGGTTGGACAGTATAAAATACATAAATAAAGTTATAATATAAATAACTAAGGACCATGTCTACAGAACAGGACGGGTTCTACTGGTTGGACAGTATAAAATACATAAATAAAGTTATAATATAAATAACTAAGGACCATGTCTACAGAACAGGACGGGTTCTACTGGTTGGACAGTATAAAATATATAAATAAAATTATAATATAAATAACTAAGGACCATGTCTACAGAACAGGACGGGTTCTACTGGTTGCACAGTATAAAATACATAAATAAAGTTAACAGGACAGCTCCACAAAATAAACTAAATATTGCATACTTATTGCGACTTTCGATATATTTGATAAATGACCAGCTGTCTCAGCTCTTATTACATAAGTATTTGGACAGATACACCTCTTTTATGTTGTGTTGACTCTGTACTCAAGCACATTGCTATTGAAAAGGCTATATAATTATATATATCTCTATCTATCTATCTTATAAGAGTAAATTTCAAAACACAGATAGGCCTACAAAATGCTTCACAGAACCCAGAGTGAAAGAGATAAGATAAAAAAATCCACCGATCTGAGCAGGAATATGCTGCACAGTGCTCTGGCATCTTGTATCTTCTGCTGCCAAGTAACGAGTATGACCGGTCCAAGATGGCGGCTGGATTTCTCGCGCTCAGCAGCCGATGCGGCGTCTACTCTTTATTATGTCTATGCCTGTAGCTTTGTCTTCATCACCAAACACTAGAATCGGTCACCTCAGAGCAGAGGCCCCCCTACTGGTGTGGGGGTGTAACAGTTCGGTTTGTAAACTGAATTGAAGAAGTGAATTTTCTTAGTTGTGAAAATCGTCCTATTGATAGATTCTTGTTTTAGGTATTTTCACTAATACAGTAAAAAAACTGAAGTCAAGCACAAAGGTATTGTTTTAAGCTAAATTGATATCAGCCTTAAAATGAATAAATTCTCTTCATAAGATAAATTACTTAGATTTTATAAGTCCAATAATTTTTGAGTGAATCTAAATAAAGTGACTGCAAACCTTTATGCTACTTCAAAAACTCAGAACAACTAAAAACAACAAAAAAGGAACACTGTGAGGAGGTACAGCGCAATTGGAGGAGAATGTTACAGTTGGTTGGTTCTCTTAACGTTTAGGGAACGCTCCCTTCGAGTTATAACTTTAGTTTTTGGTTTGGTTCGAACTAACCTTTAAAAAAACAAAAAACACGTTCCCTAAACGTTCTGTGTTAGTGGGCAACACTGTTATTAATGTCAAGTCACACTTAGTGTCAACTAGTTAGTTAGCTAAATTTTTCGTCCTACCTACGCATTTATTCGTCAATCTCTCGTCTTCTTCTGCTGTTACAGCAGACACAAAAGAGAACCAGTATGATAAGTTTAATTGCAACAGTTTGTTTATCTTTCAGGCTAAACAAAACAATCTCAGCAGCCACATAAGCATTTTGCGTTATATGAAGGCAACTTTAAACTACGCATGCGTAGTGTATCCCAAAAGATATGACTAGTAGATGCATGGTGGGCATTTTATAAGAAAAAAGTAATGTCCGAAAGGCGTGCGTGTTTGGTGTCACAAGCCTCAAGCATGAGTAACCCGTTTACAGATAAATATGCCGTGTTTTGATGCAGGAAAAAGAGAGACAGGACACATTAGTTGCATTCGTTCAGCAGGCTGTCCTCTGTCTTTATTAACAGGATTTTATAACTTTCATTCTCTTTCCTTTTAACAGACTTCACATCTTTCATATTAAACTCATTCACTTATTTCACAAATTTGCCATTCACATTGCAACACAAAATTATCATATTTTTAACCACTGAAATAACATAGTATAGTCTATGAATTTACCAATCTGTTCTTTAAGTCACACAGGACCAAACATTACCAACATTGTTATAATCTTAATGTTCTCTGACATTTACTAATTAAGCATCTTAACTTGCTTCTCTCTTCGAGAGTTCGACATTACGGCCGCCATCTGAGATTAGGCTGCATCTTTTTAGGCTACACAGTATAGGCCTACATGGAAAATTCACTTTGTTGCTGACATCTAAAATATATTTAAATAGAATCAAATAGATAAAGATAGCCCTCTCAACTCATCAAATAAATTAGCATGTCCATTTAATGTCTTCTTTTTGAGATCAACTTGGAAGCGTTTCCAACAGGAGAAAACCGACATGTATTCTCAAAGTAATCATTTTTGAAACTGGGACTTCAGACACAACGATCCAAAAGCAGGCGTCTTATTTTAGTCAACTTTTGCAGCTGGAATAAACAACAACAATCCTGATATAACTAGTTTATTAGCTTCAACGAGCTGGTTTAGAAGCTGTGCCCTAGCGTGCCAGTTGAGAAACTGAATGCAGTTTAGCAACCGTTGCCTAGCAACCTTTGCCAAAGCTGCAGTCATTGGTTGGTTGGGTGGATTTTTGATCTGTGATGTCAGATTCTAAAAAGCTTCTGATCCAGGCTGATATGATGTCAGATTCTAAAAACGCCTTTGATCCTTTGTAACATGTCTTTATATATAGTGGAACCATAGAAATACAATTTCATTCTGTTTCTATCCGTAGAGCTGAAAACAAGTCATTATACTTTGGTACAATACAAGTATTACAAAATTGATAGGCTACTAAATACCTCTTCTGAAGCCACAGCAAAACAAAGAAAAAGTCCTTGGAGCACAACATAGGAACAATTTTACAGAGAAAGTCACTGAACCCAAACCAAGAACAACAACAATAACAATTATGTCTGCATCAGAAATGTTTGAGACAGACGAGATGCTGGAGGTTACTGAAGACACTTTACTCCCACTGGTCGAACCCTTTTTTAAAAGGATGACAGTGGGGCAGTTGGAATTGTTGCAAACATGCGCACCTGACAATACCACTAAAATTATGATGGTTGACCTGCTTTTGGAAATAATTTCAACCCTGTCAGAAGTCTGGTTGATGGCTCTTGGGAGCAACAATGAAGTGGTGTCTGAGGATCAGATTATGTGCGGTCTGGGCAACAAACTTTCTAAGTGTTTTGCCGCTGCTTTGAACGCTGAGGACCAAGTCGAGTGTCCCAGCTCAGACTCTTTGATAAGCTTGCTCGTTATAGAGGTTACAGAAAATGTCAACGCTTCCCTTTCAAATACTGTGCGCACAGGTGACCCTGTAATAACTCAGCGCATCACTCCCTCTCGCAGAATTAATGATATGGTTGATCATGCCTGCAAAATGATAAAAGTTTTCACTTCAAAGATGAAAGTGATGTGCCCAACTCAAAATCAAAGGCAGAGAACGAGGCAGACCCCCTCCCAGGATGATCTAACGATAGAAGAGATTGAGCAGGCCGACACTGGTAATCCGGAAGAACTAGGAATGGAAGATATGGAGTTGACAGACAATGGTGATCTGGAAGAACTAGAGAAAGTTGATATGGAGCCAGCAGATACTGATGATAAGGAAGAACCAAAGACAAAAGATAAGGATGACACTGTGGAGCCAAAAACCAGAGAGAAGGTCTCATTAGAGGACTCTACGATTCCAATACTAAAAGCTGACAGTCATGTCAGACAAATGGTAAAAGCTTTCACAGATAAAATGAAAATTCTGTGCCCAATTAAAAAACGAAGGCGGAGAACAAGGCAGACCCCCTCGCAGGAGCCGGCACACACTGATGATCTGAAAGATCCACAGGAAGGAGATGTGGAGCTGGCACACGCTGATGATCTGGAGCCAGACGATATGGAGCCAGAAACCCAGGGAAAGCTTTCGTCAGAGGACACTGTGTTTGAGATTCCAACAATGGAATCTGTCGAAAGAATTATTCAAAAGGAGGTGACTCAGATGATCGAACCACTTTTGGATGAAGTGCCAGACTCAAAGTATGAGCTGCTGAAACGTGAATGCTCAGAGGAGATTGAAGTTGTTGCAGCAGACATTGCTAGGACAATTGCTGAAATGGACAGGACAGATGATGAAAGTCACCCTCAGCTGCTTCGTTTTGTTGCCGTCTGGCCGCATATCCAAACAGAAGTCCCTGCTGCTTTAAACTGTCAGTTAAAAGAAATAGGGAGCCTGGATTAAGACCTTTTTTGACCACTTGCTTGGCCAAAGCTTGGTTCCATCGTATGCTGGAGAATCTGAGGATCAAATTCCACAAGGCAAGCAGAAACTTGATTCCAACAAAACAAGGAGTTGACTCTCTGCTTCAGGACTACATAATACCTCAGGTTAACAATATTGTTGCTGCAATTACAAAGTTCAAGGACATTTCCGCCGGTAAATGCCACGAATTCGCACAGCAAGCTATTGATCTCATCTTCAGGGACATTACAGATGGGCTCGAGATTATGAAAAAACTAAAGAATTCATTTTGCAGCAAAGTGACTGTCCCTCAGTCACTTGCTAGCATTTACGCAGAAATACAGAAGAAAGTGTGGAATTACATGGGACTGATGGGGTGGTGGATGAACACTCAGGTCAGCAGCCACAGTAAAAGGGTGAAAGTTGCTATAATGGATGCTGAGTCACTGGCACCAGAACATGTAGCAGAGGGCCTTGCCATCGAGGAGCCTGTGGCAACTGCTGCGGCGTTAGGCTCAGTATGTAAGGAGACATGTGCTGAGCATGCACAGGATACGACAGCACAAGATATCAGAAAAAGATATTCCGTCAAGTTAATACTGGATAAGCTGGTTTCACGGATATACAAGAAAGCAAAAGTGAACTGGGCCATTGAAACCCAGACGACATGGTGAATCGTCTGTTTGAACAAACATGGGCCATGGTCGAGGATGTAGGATGTATTAGCACCCAAAGAAATTTTCAAAACCTTGACAAGGCCATTTTCCAGGACTTGTGTAAGAGGTGGGGCTGTGCAGAAACAATGCTAATTGGCTTGCATTTAGAGGAACCTGTATTGGAAAACGGTATTGTGTCCTCTTTCAAGGATCACCTGATGAGACCATCAACGAAGACTTGCACCATCCGCAGGTTCTTTTCATCTGTGGGTAAAGCCATCTCCAGTGTCTGCAACAGTAGAAATAGGGTTGCTGTTATGTAAGTGAAGTGTGATATTTCTACTTTGATAGGGTTTTCTCTGGGTGCTCCGAGTGTTTCTCCCACATTCAGTGAATATTAACTGATTTGAAAAAAAAGGGGGTTCAGTAAATAGCTCACAGACAGGACTGTCGTTACCATCTCCTCCACTGTTGTCTGCCCTTTATGATAGAGGGACAGAGACATATGGGGTAGGAGGTTATCTTGGTGGGGGGGCAGGACTTGAGCTCTCAGGGCCTTCTCACTGATGTACAGTGACTTGTGTACTGTGGTGGTACATACGGGTTTACTCCGGGTTGCTCCGGTTTCTTAACACAAATAATATCAAATAATTGATTCAATAAAACAAAAAATGAATAAAAATAAAATCTGCTTATTTCTCTTCATTTCATGTAAGAAGCATTCACCTGAAATTCTGCTGATTTGGTTAAATTTATGAATTTCACATTCGTATAAAGTACAGAGAAAACACTGTGTTCTTATGCAAGTGCAGTGCTTTTGTGTGAAGTATTGTGGAAATGTTCTTGCACAAAAAATCTGAGCATGAATATTTCACTAAATGAATTGAAAGACTCACATGTTACTGATGCTTACAAAGTCGTAACATTTGAAACATTCACTGTATGAACAATAAACAATCAATCAATACATTTTATTTGTCACATCAAATCGTACAGAGTATAATTCTAGTGAAATGTTAATCCATCAGCTCTATCAACTTGTGGAACTAAATCAGTAATAATCAATTGCTTGAATTAACACATTAAAAGGTAGTTAAGGTTATTAGATTTTTTTTTTACTTCGTACAACAATTTATAAGAAGTATAACCCATTATGTTTGCAGTGACTTATACATCTGTGGTTTATTATTAGAAGCAGAAAAGTAAAGGTAAAAGATTATGACTCACTAGCATTAAGGTTTGCTAAACATTTCCGAGGTAACGGTGAGCTTTACCAATCAGAGTGGTTGGTCCTACATTTAGGACTATATGTGTGTGTGTGTGTGTGTGTGTGTGTGTGTGTGTACCATGTTTAACTACATTTGTGGGGACCAAAATTTGGAAATACAGTATACTTATGGGGTCCTGACAGCTTTGTGGGGACAAAATGCTGGTCCCCATAACGTTAAAGGGCTGTTTGAGGGTTAAGACTTGGTTTTAGGATCAGGGTTAGAATTAGGTTATGGTTAGGGTTAGGGTTAGGGTTAGGCATTTAGAGTTGATGGTTAAGGTTAGGGTAAGGGGCTAGGGAATGCATTATGTCAATGACTTGTCCCCATAAAGATAGTGAGACAAGACTGAGTGTGTGTGTGTGTGTGTGTGTGTGTGTTTGTGTGTGACTGACAATTGGTTAATTTAGGAAAATCTAATCCATTTGCAGTTGTAGGAAACTCACGTCTTTGAACACTGATTTATTGTGTGAAAGTTTGAGCTTGGCTATAACTTGGATTTTAAAAAGCATTTTGCTGTTGTGGATAGCAAATGTTTAGATAGGGTTTTTACAACACACAGTATACAGGACACAGCCTCATTATCCTCAATGGTAGCTTTTCTTGGGCCTCTGTCTACCTTTTTCCTGTATTTTCTCCCAAATAGTTTTATTTTTATTTTTTTATTTTTTTAAATAGATTCTGTTGAAGATTTTGAATCTTCCAGACTGAAACCCACTCACTTGTCATGAGCCTAAGGTGAAGTCCAGGTCCAGGACATGTGTTGACTGAATGGAGAACAAGGGACTTCAGGTTGATTTCAGGGCCCTGCTGTTCACCGTGAACCTCCTGCAAGGTAGAGGGATTCAACCCAGAAACCTACATCACTTGCATTTCCATTCCAGAAACTGGAGGGAAAATGATTATTTCATAGCAGAAATTATCCAAATAAGTTGCCAAATTCATAAGAGCTATGAATTATTTAAAGTAAAATAATAGTGTAGTGAAAAGTGAAGGTGTTCCACCTTTATGTGGCAAACTATGGTGTGTTGTTAGTTGTCAATTGTCTCACTCACAGGTTAATATGAAACTATTATAAATGTGTTGGTATGGTTTTACTGTTATACAATGAATTACATTACTCTGTCCTCAGTATGTTATCTCCCCCATCAATTATATTTTCAAAAAAATAAATTGCATTAAGAAGGGATTTTTTCAGGGCCAGTAGAGACAAAAGAAATGCACATTTGAGAATTGTTTTACAATAGACTTGAACATATCCTTTTAAGGCTGAAAACTATAGGTGACCTTGTTCTTGCTTTTCTTGCTCCTCAACTCTAGAAAGGCCTCCGCAAAGTGGTGTGAGGCAATCGGTGTCTTTCTAGATGTTAATAGTTTTCAGTTCTAATTGATCTGGCAGAGACAGAGGAAGAGAGGGGGAAGGTGAGAGACAAAAGGCATATTATCCTAACCTGGCTGCATCATACATAAACAGAAATACATTGTTTTTAACTTTTTATAACTCAACACTACACAGTAAAGGCCGACATGAAATGAAGATTCACGTTGTTGCTGAAATCTAAAATATATTTAAATAGAATCAAATAGATAAAATAAATCAAATAAATTAGCATGTCCATTTAATGTCTTCTTATGGCGTAGCACACAGTAACCACGGCTGAGATCAACTTGGAAGCATTTCCAACAGGAGAAAACTGGACATGTAACTTCTCAAAGTAATCATTTTTGAAACTGGGACTTCAGACACAACGATCCAAAAGCAGGCGTCTTATTTTAGTCAACTTTTGCAGCTGGAATAAACAACAACAATCCTGATATAACTAGTTTATTAGCTTCAACGAGCTGGTTTAGAAGCTGTGCCCTAGCGTGCCAGTTGAGAAACCGAATGCAGTTTAGCAACCGTTGCCTAGCAACCTTTGCCAAAGCTGCAGTCATTGGTTGGTTGGGTGGATTTTTGATCTGTGATGTCAGATTCTAAAAAGCTTCTGATCCAGGCTGATATGATGTCAGATTCTAAAAACGCCTTTGATCCTTTGTAACATGTCTTTATATATAGTGGAACCATAGAAATACAATTTCATTCTGTTTCTATCCGTAGAGTTGAAAACAAGTCATTATACTTTGGTACAATACAAGTATTACAAAATTGATAGGCTACTAAATACCTCTTCTGAAGCCACAGCAAAACAAAGAAAAAGTCCTTGGAGCACAACATAGGAACAATTTTACAGAGAAAGTCACTGAACCCAAACCAAGAACAACAACAATAACAATTATGTCTGCATCAGAAATGTTTGAGACAGACGAGATGCTGGAGGTTACTGAAGACACTTTACTCCCACTGGTCGAACCCTTTTTTTAAAAGGATGACAGTGGGGCAGTTGGAATTGTTGCAAACATGCGCACCTGACAATACCACTAAAATTATGATGGTTGACCTGCTTTTGGAAATAATTTCAACCCTGTCAGAAGTCTGGTTGATGGCTCTTGGGAGCAACAATGAAGTGGTGTCTGAGGATCAGATTATGTGCGGTCTGGGCAACAAACTTTCTAAGTGTTTTGCCGCTGCTTTGAACGCTGAGGACCAAGTCGAGTGTCCCAGCTCAGACTCTTTGATAAGCTTGCTCGTTATAGAGGTTACAGAAAATGTCAACGCTTCCCTTTCAAATACTGTGTGCACAGGTGACCCTGTAATAACTCAGCGCATCACTCCCTCTCGCAGAATTAATGATATGGTTGATCATGCCTGCAAAATGATAAAAGTTTTCACTTCTAAGATGAAAGTGATGTGCCCAACTCAAAATCAAAGGCAGAGAACGAGGCAGACCCCCTCCCAGGATGATCTAACGATAGAAGAGATTGAGCAGGCCGACACTGGTAATCCGGAAGAACTAGGAATGGAAGATATGGAGTTGACAGACAATGGTGATCTGGAAGAACTAGAGAAAGTTGATATGGAGCCAGCAGATACTGATGATAAGGAAGAACCAAAGACAAAAGATAAGGATGACACTGTGGAGCCAAAAACCAGAGAGAAGGTCTCATTAGAGGACTCTACGATTCCAATACTGAAAGCTGACAGTCATGTCAGACAAATGGTAAAAGCTTTCACAGATAAAATGAAAATTCTGTGCCCAATTAAAAAACGAAGGCGGAGAACAAGGCAGACCCCCTCGCAGGAGCCGGCACACACTGATGATCTGAAAGATCCACAGGAAGGAGATGTGGAGCTGGCACACGCTGATGATCTGGAGCCAGACGATATGGAGCCAGAAACCCAGGGAAAGCTTTCGTCAGAGGACACTGTGTTTGAGATTCCAACAATGGAATCTGTCGAAAGAATTATTCAAAAGGAGGTGACTCAGATGATCGAACCACTTTTGGATGAAGTGCCAGACTCAAAGTATGAGCTGCTGAAACGTGAATGCTCAGAGGAGATTGAAGTTGTTGCAGCAGACATTGCTAGGACAATTGCTGAAATGGACAGGACAGATGATGAAAGTCGAATATCCAAACAGAAGCGCAAACTGTCATTAAAAGAAATAGGGAGCCGGATTAAGACCTTTTTTACCACTTGCTTGGCCAAAGCTTGGTTCCATCGTATGCTGGAGAATCTGAGGATCAAATTCCACAAGGCAAGCAGACACTTGATTCCAACAAAACAAGGAGTTGACTCTCTGCTTCAGGACTACATAATACCTCAGGTTAACAATATTGTTGCTGCAATTACAAAGTTCAAGGACATTTCCGCCGGTAAATGCCACGAATTCGCACAGCAAGCTATTGATCTCATCTTCAGGGACATTACAGATGGGCTCGAGATTATGAAAAAACTAAAGAATTCATTTTGCAGCAAAGTGACTGTCCCTCAGTCACTTGCTAGCATTTACGCAGAAATACAGAAGAAAGTGTGGAATTACATGGGACTGATGGGGTGGTGGATGAACACTCAGGTCAGCAGCCACAGTAAAAGGGTGAAAGTTGCTATAATGGATGCTGAGTCACTGGCACCAGAACATGTAGCAGAGGGCCTTGCCATCGAGGAGCCTGTGGCAACTGCTGCGGCGTTAGGCTCAGTATGTAAGGAGACATGTGCTGAGCATGCACAGGATACGACAGCACAAGATATCAGAAAAAGATATTCCGTCAAGTTAATACTGGATAAGCTGGTTTCACGGATATACAAGAAAGCAAAAGTGAACTGGGCCATTGGAAACCCAGACGACATGGTGAATCGTCTGTTTGAACAAACATGGGCCATGGTCGAGGATGTAGGATGTATTAGCACCCAAAGAAATTTTCAAAACCTTGACAAGGCCATTTTCCAGGACTTGTGTAAGAGGTGGGGCTGTGCAGAAACAATGCTAATTGGCTTGCATTTAGAGGAACCTGTATTGGAAAACGGTATTGTGTCCTCTTTCAAGGATCACCTGATGAGACCATCAACGAAGACTTGCACCATCCGCAGGTTCTTTTCATCTGTGGGTAAAGCCATCTCCAGTGTCTGCAACAGTAGAAATAGGGTTGCTGTTATGTAAGTGAAGTGTGATATTTCTACTTTGATAGGGTTTTCTCTGGGTGCTCCGAGTGTTTCTCCCACATTCAGTGAATATTAACTGATTTGAAAAAAAAGGGGGTTCAGTAAATAGCTCACAGACAGGACTGTCGTTACCATCTCCTCCACTGTTGTCTGCCCTTTATGATAGAGGGACAGAGACATATGGGGTAGGAGGTTATCTTGGTGGGGGGGCAGGACTTGAGCTCTCAGGGCCTTCTCACTGATGTACAGTGACTTGTGTACTGTGGTGGTACATACGGGTTTACTCCGGGTTGCTCCGGTTTCTTAACACAAATAATATCAAATAATTGATTCAATAAAACAAAAAATAAATAAAAATAAAATCTGCTTATTTCTCTTCATTTCATGTAAGAAGCATTCACCTGAAAGCTGTAGCAGAAAGCTACAATGTAAGTTAAGGGGATAATTGTCCAGCTTTTATTTACGTTCATAAAGTGGTCGTTTTGCTACTGACAGACTCAGATTAATATTCTAAGTGTCTAACAACATTATGGAAAGGATTTATAAGAAGGTCAACCTTTCTGTTAAAGATTGCGATCCTTTTTTTAAACATAAAAAGTCTGCGAAATTGCTTTTGCTAAACCCACCAGACTCCATTTAAATAATCAGTGATTTTAGCATGGTAAAATACGGCTTTCTGAAACATCTCTGAGCTCTGAGCAGCGTGTGTTGGACTATCGGCTACGTTTGGTCAGTGTTTTCTTTCTTTCATTCCAATTTTGGATCTTTCAATGGGACAGATCCAGCCGGGGACAGGTCACCAAAACCGGGGACTGTCCCCGGAAACCGGGGACGTCTGGTCACCCTAATATATGATTCCTATGCATTGTGTATGGTAGCCTTTACAATGTTATTTATTTCTTTTATTACCACACACAGCCATAGCAGAGCTACCCACGCCCATGTTTGTACTGATGCTTGATTGTAATAAAGCATCAACAGAGAGTGGTTGTCTCCGTCTGTCTTTTAACACACACACCTGTTTAAATTATTTCACTGGAGTTAGTTATTATTTTTGCGTCATTAATACCAAATTGAAGTCTTTGTATATTCCCATCCAATTAGATTCAATCAAAATCCCACTTGAATTCATATCAGTGCTACTCAGTCAGAATCTTATTAACCTGGAGTCTCTGTCACAATATATAAGCTATATGTTTTAGGCCTATTGGCGGACAGCCATTTAAAATGTAGCCAATGGCATATAAAGAGCTTTTCTCCATGTCCACTGTAGTTTCTCCGCGTGCTCTCTAATAACATCTGTCTGGTCCAGGTAGCTTTGTCGTTTGCAAGGCTACTTTTACTTTTATACTTTAAGTACATTTTCAAGCCTGTACTTTGTTACTTTTACTTGAGTAAAGAAGTTACATCAGTACTTTTACTTTTACCAGAGTATTTTTTAGTATTTTTAACACAATTATCTGTACTTCTATTTGAGTATGGGAAGAGAGTACTTTTGCCATCTTTGTTTATAGGTTTATTAAAAATATTCTCAGATTTGGTTGAAACAGTTGAAACATTTTCATTGATTAAACATTTTCATTGCAAACATTGCAAACTCATAAGGCAGTGCTTTCATTTAAATAACATGAATGTGGACCCAGGAAAGTGCAGGGTCCTATTTGTTAAATCAAATTAAGCAAAACTAAATAATTTCTCAAAATTGGCATATAAATGAAATGCATGTAGACCAACATATGAGGTGTGGACAGGAAAGAAACTGGAGTGGGGTCACAAAAAATGTATTTCAAATCTAATCTACAAGTTTTCCTGATAAGATTTTTGAGTTTTTCCAGGTAAGACTTCTAAAAATGGTTCTACTTAAGTCAAATATTCTCTTAAGTGTGGTTAGAAAAATGTATATATAGCACATTTGACACTGACAACATGGAACAGCACTGGCAATATAAACTCTGCCAGGTTTGAAGAGCTGCGTAGCATTACACTGTAATTTGTGAGCTATGTTTAGGTTTAATTTGCAGCAATGGAAAAACATCAACCACAAACAGTTGGCCAGTTTTTACTTACACCTTGTTCCAGAGTACATTGTCACATTTCTATTTTTGTAAATAAATTGTCTTTATTGAAATATTAACTCAAGTGTGATTTTTTTTTTCACAGTGCCTTCAGCTGTCATATTTGAATTTTAAAGATATAAATTGAAAAGAAATATCTACCTTCGTCTACTACAATGCACATGTAGAACTTGTGGATTTTATAAAAGATGACGCTGCTAAACTTCAGAATGTGTGTGTGTTTGTGTGCGTGTGCAGTTTTCATTTGCTGTCTAAGCAAACAAAGCCTTATTAGGTCAACTCCATTATCCACACTCCACTCTTCAATACAGAGATGGATTCTGTTCTAAAATCTGCATCGTCTTTGTAGTTAGATGCCATTTCCACAGAACTACAGGTGTGAGCCAAAGGCGCCCTTGCGAACTGTGGCTGTTCTGCTGTGAATGTGACTTTAACGGTCTTAGATAGGAACAAGTCAGACCCTGTGCAGTACCTGAGGAATAGGCCAAGATCCTTCTCATCTCTTTCTCTTAGAAATCTCAAGAGATAATTTTAGGCAGTTTGTTCATCCAGTAACATAGATTCTGGGAACTTGATGGTTTTGGTAATGTTTCTTTTCTTGGGTTTGAGATCATCCAGAATCTTCTTCAGTTCTTCTGTACTCATGGATTGTCCAATAGACCTGAGAATTGGCTTCCAACACTTTATACTAAATGCTATTTCCAGAGAGTTTGTCTTCTCCAAGGAACTTTACAATGTCTTGATCGATCTAAAACACAAAAGCAGATATAATGTCATAATCACCTACTGTTAACCATCACACTCTGAAAGGGCTAGTACAGACTTCTACGTATAAACACTTTTCTCCCCTATATCCAGAGGTGGTCGTAACAAGTTACATTTACTTAGATTTACTTGAGTAACGTTTTAGATAAATTCTACTTTTAATGCAAATGATTTTTACTTTTACTTGAGTAATATTGTCCTAAAATTACAATACTTTTACTTGAGTACAGTTTTGCCTTCTCTGTCCTCCTCTGCCTATATCAGAACCTTTCTATTTAGAAACCACTATAGGAACATTTTGGAAGGAAAAATACTAATTTTATTCTTGAGTCATTATTGCCACCTTGTGACCTGCAACATGTTACTATGCCGCTCACTTAAAATGTGCTTCACATTTTACTTATTTCACAACAATGTTACACTCAGAAGAAAACAAAGAACACATTAGACAACTGAGAACTATCTCACACCAGTAGAAAATTATATTTAAATAAATTAACTATACGGCTACATATATTTGAGTAATGAGTGTTTTGAGTTTCTGTTTATGTCTGTGAGTGAGAACGTAATGTACACTGGGCAAAGCTGTTTTTAACAGCAAGGGTGTGTGTCCAACCGTTGCTACAATTTAGTAGTTACCAGTATTAACTTAGGTCATATAAATCATTTTGTGTCCATCTTGTGCAGGTAAATACAGGTATTGTGCCATTATCAATGTCCAAATGGTTCAGATTTATGATTCTACAGACTTACAACAACCAAATTGGACAAAAATACTTCTTCATTTGTCAACTTAGCATTAGCAGGCAATGCTTTTGAAAATTGACTCAGATTGTGTAGCTATTTCACCTTGTCCTCTGCGATTCTTGCCAGGTTGTCCTCAGGAAGACCCCTTTCTCTCAAAGCTGAGAGAAACTGGTCCATGGTGATCTGTAGGATTCAACAGTAAACAGAGTCATTGTTAGGAGTTGGCCCTCACACGAAAGGGTTGTCATAGTTCTTCTGAATAGTAATAGCCACATTTTGATTTGACCATTGTAATGGTGTGCAACAAACCTTTAATAAACCCAGTCACATGTCAAAGCACTATTAAATGTATTAATAAACATTTAATTACGTTTCACGTTACATTGCTAAGTTAACGTTAGCCTACATTTACGTTACCTTAGCTGAAGCAGACGGACAGATTGGAGTTTGTCAGCTTCCCATCTAACCGTTAGCCCCTAAACAAACCCAGTCACATATCAAAGCACTATTAAATTAATTATAAACATTTAATTACGTTTTACATAAGTTTGCTAAGTTAACATTAGCCTACATTTACATTACTTTAGCTAAAGCAGCCGGATATATAAGAGTTTGTCAGCCTCCCATCTGTGTACAAATGGATCGCACAACTTACCAGTAGGCTACAGCTCATACACCATTAATATTAATCATATATCAATATCAATATATATACAGTCAATGCTACAGCTACAGCCAGCAGCGCTACGAAAGACGTTCGTGGAAGCGCATTAGTTTGAATTCAAGACAAACACATTAATTAATTTGTTATCTCGATAAAACGATCTTTCTTATGTCGAAATAACAAAATAATTAATTTGTTATCTCGAGAAAACAAACTTTATCTTGAGATAACAAATTAATAAGTTGTCATCACGAGATAACAGTGCATAAAAATAAAAAATATCTATAGCCATTCTCAGCTTCCGTACTAATCAACTGAACTGGACTTTGTTGTCAGATGCAAAAGCCCCCTTCCCTTACTGCATTATATACCATTACTGTTGGCGCACATTTGCTATTTGTTTGGTAGGAAATTGACGCGTGGCATCTGTGTAAATGCGTGTATTGGTTTTAAGAATTGTCAATGAATTACTTGTTGTCCAAGAGTTTCAAACTTAAAATTGGATATGACAATCAGTTTATTTAAAGTAAACAAAAGTAATCAAACATAATAACTGGTCTTCTTTTAATCCTTATCCTACACTCTAACCACGTCAAAAAACTGACCTTGCTGTGCGCAACACAGCTGAACCAATTAGGCCACATTTAAATACGTTTTTACACCTCCAGCATCACACGCTGGTCAACCAATGATATGGCTCCAACAATTACATTTTAAATTTTGAATTGTTACCTGCAGAATTTTGTACTTCCAGAATTTATCAGAATGCACTAAAAGAAAGTTTTTGATGCTCAAAATTTCCTGGGGGAGACCCACAGACCCCCGCTTCATATGTGTACCCCTAAGGCCAATTCTGAGGCAGGAAAAACCCTGGTATTGAGTCTGCTTACATTTTCATATCCCAGTGGTAGCGATAGTTGTCATTCTAGCCCTGAAAGCTGACTAAAATTATGTTTGTGTCTTCTTATGTAAACTTACGAAAAAAAATTGTGCCTGAGCCTTTACTGTCATGTCTTCTTATAGGTAACCTTACGTCTAAAATCAAGGAATCACTGTTTTAAAATAAATCACCATGAAAAAGTTAGTTCTGTGTCCAGTTTTGTTTTTCTTCTCCTCTAGCCGCTCTATCTGTATGGTAAACTACACCAGGCCTATTTAATTCATTATCCAACATTTTAAGCACACTTAATGGTGGAAGACATCTTTAAATAGTCAATCACAGAAAAGTAGTAATAAGCTACTGAACAATGGTCTTCTGTCATGCTCATTGTAATGTTTACGTGTGAAGCTCAATTTTTCTCCCCACAAGACAGAGTAAGAAAGGTTGCCTTGGTTTATTAATATGTTTGTGTATGCACCATTTACCAAGGCAAATTCCAAGTGTTACTTACTTGGCAACACATCCTAATGGTATTGTTGTAGATGAATAAGATCAAAGCTGGTAGCTTAATGTTTAATCCAGTCTAATATTGTCGGTAGACATATGGCAATATGCTGCTGGATAAAGGATTATATAGATGCCTTCAGCTGCATCGGCTCATAGTTCCTGATCTGATGTCACACTGCTCACTAAATGCCCTCCTAGACAGTTCAAAGTTTGGTGTATGAGATAGTTTTCCTATAGTGACGTAATTTGCTTAAAATAACAAATCTGTGTCATCATTATCAAGTTGGCCCTTGCCCATTGTTCCATGGCACATTGCAAAATCAGTATTTATTTTTCTACATTTGTTTCCACACACAGATCTGTAAGTGGACTTTGTCTCACTTAATAAACTTAATCAATAACTGGCACTAATATAAGAACATTTCCTATCACAAGTTGCCGCATGTGTTACAGGCCTCAAGCATGAGTAACCTGTTGACAGATAAATATGCCGTGTTTTGATGCAGGAAAAAGAGAGACAGGACACATTAGTTGCGTTCGTTCAGCAGGGTGTCCTCTGTACTTATTAACAGGATTTTATAACTTTCATTCTCTTTCCAGACTTCACATCCTTCATATTAAACTCATTCACTTATTTCACAAATTTGCCATTCACATAGCAACACAAACTTATCATATTTTTAACCACTGAAATAACATAGTATAGTCTATGAATTTACCAATCTGTTCTTTAAGTCACACAGGACCAAACATTACCAACATTGTTATAATTTTATAATCTATAACACACACTTACTAACCTGTTTTGATGCAGGAAAAAGAGAGACAGGACACATTAGTTGCGTTCGTTCAGCAGGCTGTCCTCTGTCTGAGGGACGGAAGCCGTTGTTCCAACTAGCGCTCACCTAACGATACTCCCCTTTGTGGCGTAAGTGCGTAATTACACTGGCAAAGGCATCAACCGAAAACATATTTAAACCTGGTCTCTTTAACAGAAAAATACATATAATCAGATTATAAACATAACAGTTGTGACCATAAATTTGTGGGTGTCACACATGTGCAGGAGTAGCTTTTCATGGTCACTGACCCAGACGATCGTACATGTCTCCTCACACCTGATCATGACAGTGTATTACAGTCAGTACATTCACATTCGAGGAAGATTTTAATAAATAAATAAATAAATAATGTATCCATTATTTGTGTGTGGCGGGGGGGGATTTCATGCTCAGTACCTATGCATGCACTAAATAGAGAGATGTCAAAATGAGGGGGCTGCCCATGGAAAGGCGCCTCGAGCAGTTCAGTGCTTTTCTAAAGAGCACCTTGGCAGTGCCCACCATACTTTGTATGTGGACTTGAACCAGCAACTCTACTGTCCCAACCCAACTCCCTATGGACTAAACTACTGCCACCCCCCTCTATGACACCCCCACTGGTGTCATAGAGGCAGATTAGAGAGAGATAGACAGGCACGGTATGGTAACAGCAGGTTTATAGACATAATGCAGAGTAGATCAGTGGGACCAGTCTTATAACACATACTGTAATAGTCTTGATAATAAAATTATTTTTAGCAGGCAGTGCATTTACCAACCAGCATTGCAAAAGGATTAAAAGGCAAGTGAATAATAAGCCATATTTATGCCAAATTATACCAATGCAGGCATAAAATAATAAACAAAAGAAGGATCAAACATAAAGACATTTGGAACACAGAAGACCGGATATAAAATATAATTATTTTATATTTGTTTTAAAAGCAAATGTATATACTGTATATTTTACAAAAAGTCATGTTTTTTCATATTGGATGAATTTAAAATGACTTATCCTAATATTAGTCAAAAAGCTTACCCAAATTATTTTACCCAAAGTCAGTCAACATTTATTGACTCACGATTTTTATTTTTGCTTCACAAACATTTGACCTTGGTGGAACTCAATCGGAAAAACTTCTGCACAAGTTGAATATTTACAAAAATGATAAGAGAGATAAGCAGAATTTTATTTTTTAAAATTGTGTTGTTCACTCTGTGAGTAGCGTCCATCACACTCCCTCTCGCAGTTATAAATAGCCTACGTGACAATAAAAAAAAAAAATCTCCAATTGCAGAGACGCAACGGGAGTCGCAGTTAAACCAAGCAGCATGTCTGAAACCCCACGTTCACCAGAAATCTACTGGTTACTATGTAAGTACTACAAACCCCACGTTCACCAGAAATCTACTGGTTACTATGTAAGTACTACAAACCAAAGTTAAAAACAAACCTGAAGCTGAAGAAACCCTAAACGTTAACGGAACAGACCCGCGGCCCCGAGTGTCTGAGGGAGAGGGACAGAGAGAAAGAGAGAGAGAGAGAGAGGGAGAGGGAGCGCTGTTCTCCGTGTTCTGTGTCTGAGTGAGCAGAACGTGTGTGTGTAGGGGGGGGCTGTGACTATCACAGAACGCAGCCATGGTATTACATCGTATTACTCGTATGATACTTGTACAAAAGAGTACTCGGCTCATCCCTATTGATTTCTCTATTTCTTTGCACAAAACTCTCCAGAAAGTGCCACCAAATCTCACTCCAAGGTTTTCGGAACAGTTGTGAACACTACAATTTCTCCAATGTGGATGCGTTCAAGTTAAGGTTTATGTATTATCTTCTTAACACACTTTTAATATCAAAGAAATTCAATGAATAGCATGTTATTAGTTATGTAAGACGCTTAATGTTAGCTAGTAAGGATATAACATTATCACATGTTATCAGCTGCATTGTCAAGGTTACCATGCTGTATCGTTAACATTACCTGCTAGTCAGTATCGACTTGTGTAAGAGACACAAAACAATCCCTACTAGGGTAATTGGGAAAGTTGCAGATTGTCTATTTAAGCTTTTATACAAAGTAACGTACTGCAAAAACGTTTGCAGTACAATTAATATAAGAATTCTGCACCTCTTTCCTTGTGTCAGCTACCACCGCAAATAGAATCTAATTCTGTGGGAAACATTAGGATTATCATTGCCATAAATCTATATATTTGCATACTGTATATAAGTGATAAATAGTAATTAATATGTTATCATAATAAATTAAGATCGGCCAATACAGCACGGTTTGAGCACAGGAACACTTTGATGTGTAGCTTACATGTGACTGGGACACTGATAATGTGATCTTTAACTTGGGATAATCAGACACTTGAAAGCAATATGATTTGAAGCTAAACAAACTTTACATCTAGTGTTCCAAAACATAACTGCAGCAAGGCTTGATTGAATATTTGATTTTGATTGGTCAATCACTTCATTCTGCGATCTGCCATTTCTATATAACAGACCATTACCATGTATGACAGATCGTGGCTGTGGAGCTCTAATTATAGCAGGGCTGACTGGTTTTTAAACAAATCGTTTTTTTAAATCAATATTTTGTGCATACGGACCTCTAAGGGAAAGAGTTAAAAGAGCATTAGTTAGCTCCATTTGTAGCTCATCAGTGTGACCTTGCTTCCTCCAGAGAGTCACGCTCATCAGAAGTAAAGTTAACCGTCCAGCCGAGTACCCTCTATGAGTAGCCTTCTTATAAGCTGTGGAATAAGCGGGATAATGTAGAGCGAGCCTGTTATTATCTCATATAATGTTTCTCTAGCCAAGCTTTTAATTTGTTTTGTCTCCACCCATAGGGTGATGAAAATATTTGGTTACTGAATGATGGTGTGTTAGGATTCGCCCCAGATTAGGGAGTGTTGTGTTTTGTTTGTGATTTGTTGATGTACTGTGGCTGGCATGTTTTGCTCTGTGGTAAGACAATGCTGAGTCTGGTTACGCAATATGGGTGTGCATAGAAAAGGGGTGGTTTGCAGGCATTTTCAGGTTAGTTCTGAAGAGGATTGTTGTCTGACTAATCCCAGTTTTGTGAGCACAATTTGAATCCCACTGAGAAACCAGTACAAAATAAAATGAGTGTGCAGTAGTCAGTGTTGTTCCAACACAGCATATACACATTGGTATCTTACTTGAGATGAAACCTCAGGGCTTGTATTGCTAGGTTTTTGCAAAAGCCTTCCACAGCAAACTTGGATGTTGCATGGACTAGGGTAACCAGACGTCCCCAATTTCCGGGGACAGTCCCCCGATTTTGATGATCTGTCCCCGGCTGGAGCTGTCCCCGGAAATGTCCCCGATTTTCACTGGGTGTACAAAAGGCTGTCTATCAACAGTGATTGTTAGAGTGCATGTTAGTGAATAGCGCGGACACGCGCTTAACACCACAAGCAGCCACGCTCGCCACCCGGCGGAAAAGGAGAGAAAGAAAAAAAGTTCTGGATGATAGCCAGTTGAGATCTTGTGTGTGCGTACCTTGATAACCGTAAGTCGTAACTTATGTTGTCAGTTATTGTATTGGTCTATAGTTCTTGCAGATTTAAGTTAACTAGTGATTTTCGTTGTTTGAAACAACGAAAATCACTAGTTAACTTAACAATTTAGCTAGCAAGTGAATAATACAAACACTGTTTATATTCTTTAACTGCTATTCTTCACCTGCTAGCTACATTGTTAAGTTAACTTAATGTAGCTAGTTACTTAGCTGTTAGCTAAATTGCATCTGGCTGTTGATTCGATATAATAGCGATTGATGAACACCTTTGCTCACGTTTGTATTTTAGGTACATTATTTACATGCTGAAGTAGTTACACTGCATTAAGATAATGTAATTAATAGTAGGTTTATTGTTATTTTTGCTATAATTCCTATGCATTGTATATGGTAGGTTTTACAATGTTACTTGTTTCTTTCCAGAGCCACAAATGTCATTGTTTAACATACTTAACATGCTATTTATTTAACATGATATTTATTGAGGACTAACTGTAATTAGTTCACAAAATCAGTCAGATTGTTCTGCTTTGGTCCTTGTAGGGAGAGTGGAAAGGATGGACAGGTGGAAGACAGGACAGGAAGACTAGTTAAATAGATAAGAGCAAGAAAGGACAGGGAGAGAAGAGTGAAGAAATAAAAGAAAAGGAATACAAGTGAACAGAGGAGGACAAGAAAAAGTTAAAAGTGCAAAGCTTACAGCGAGGAAAGCTTGAAAGACAAGATGCAATAATGTCTCTCTCCAAGAAAAGAAAATGTCAGGTTAATGACAATACAGTATATTGAAAGAATTTCCATTTCTACAGCAAGGCCATGATGAGGCAATAGCTGCGTATATGTAAAATGCTGTGTGTGCATGGTTAAAATTCTGAATTGTAAAATAGTTCAGGCTACAGCACAAGTATTTCCATCCATAGATACAAAAGTAATCAAGTCTAAACTCTGAATTTATTTTCAAAGTGCACCAGATTAATGCATTTAAATGTTAAAACAGACAAGATTTTGTGCCCCAGTGCAGCTCTAGGTCTAGTGACGCCCCTGGGGCAGTGTCCCCGTTTTAAGTTTACAAAGATAAAAACACGACCTGTTTTGGACGTATTTACGCTTCTGAGCTGAAAATGACCCCGGATTTTGTCTGAGAAATCTGGTCACCTTAGTATAGACATCAATGAATACAATTACTAAAAAACAGAGTGAAAAACTGGTAAGACAGTGTTTTGTCACCCTAAACAACTGCTCTCATGATAAGTAGAGGTAACTGTCCTCACCCTAAATGATTATGACACTGCTAATGATCACAATATTGCCACTTTTCCTCTTTTTCATGTCAGGTAGGATTACTCTTACTGCAGAAGTTGGTGTCCATTACACTCTTCATCTCATCAATAGACTGACACTTTATAGGTCCAATCAGGCCCATTTCAGCATTACTTACTGCGAGATGAAGTCAGGCGTGGCAAGAATTATTATCAAAGCATGTATAGTACAATTGTTATGTATTGGGAAAATATGCATAATTGCAGAACCAACACTTGTGAGTAGTTGCAGTTCCAGAATTAAAAATAATTCTGACTGCATTGAACCAAATGGTGTGAGCTTACTAAGACTATCCACCCTGCGTTCAGGCAGGCTGTTCACACAGGCTTTGATGGAGTCCTTGTCACATACGGCAAACAGTTTGATCTCCACAGAAGAAGTAAATCCTTTTTTTATGTTGTTCAAATTATTGGAAAAATTATGTTTTCAACTCAACTGCAACATCCTTTCCAGAAACAATGTTCCAGTTGCTCAGGATAATCCAACATTGGGACTATTTCCCATTCGGGCTATTTCAATGTGTGTTAACATTGTTCTCAAAACAGTTTACTGAGTTTACTACAGCACTGCTAAGAAAGTATAATTCGTTTTTGGGTAAATATAGTTAGGATGAAAATAGGATAAATTCCTTGCTAAATTATATATATTCTTATAATTACCAAATAACTGTAAGATCCTAACTTTGAGTGATTTGTCTCCAAAAGCACTATTACTCCTAAAGTGTGTCTCACACTTTTTTGCAGCCATGTACCTACTAACAAATAGTCAGTGGTGGGCTGTCAGGGCCTTCTCTGCTGGCCCTGTCAAAATCAAAAATCTATTTTTTCACAATTAAATAATGTGTGTCGAAAAATCTATTACTTTTTCAGTACGTTACGATTATATTTCCAGAAAGAATATGGTAGCTGGATTTTCTATGTCATCTAAACGCCCTAGGGGCCCAGTGCTGTGTCGGCGCTAGCCCCCGCTGATGTCATCAAGCTTGAACCTTTTAGCGGGTTGTGAGTGAACCAGGAGTGAACTAGGTATGGCCGCTGCCTTCACACCTCCCAACGATCTTGTTGCCGATCTCCTTCATGTGCCTTTTTCAAGGCGATCGTTTGGAGAGAAGAAAGAAATTATTTTAAGAGGAAGACCTACACCTGAGCTGGATGAGCTGACCAAGGCTGGCAAAGGTTTTGTCACTTCACTGAGGGTAACTACGACCGCTATGACTGGCTAACAGCTAGCATCAAGTGGACCAAGCTATTTTGTTGGCTGTGTTTGCTTTTTAATACCAGTCAGGGAACATGGAACACACAGGTTTTAACAGCCTTAATAGCTTCACCAAGGCAGCTAGCAAACATCAGGCATCCGAGCGACACCTCACGATGGTGGTACACTAAGACCTTTGGTGAGTCCAGGGTGGATTTGCAACTGGATGAGCAGCGGAGACGAGAGACAAGCCTGCACAATGAGAGTGAGAAAAAAAACGGCAGCTACGATTGCTGGACTTAATGGCGTACAGGCGCGCGTAAAAGAAGAAAAGAAAGGATAGGAGGATGGATTTAATTTACAAGTAATGGGTGAGTGTTACTTTTTTCTGTTTAGGAGAGATAACGTCATTGCGGTATTTTATACATTTGTATTGCTATTGTTTGGGTATAGATGGTGATGCTGTGTTGATGTGCTTAAAGATGTTTAGTTAATGCACAGTGCTGTGCGTGTGTGGTGTGGTTGTTCGGTTGTTGTTGTTTTTTGGGGCGGGGGGATGTCGTTGAGGTCGTTACAGAAGGCCCTGACTGAAAGCCAACAGTACTCTACTGCAAATAGTATTACTGTCACTTTTATTGCTATTAGAGAAAAAGCATCAGAAAAGGCCCATGTGCTGTTTGAATAGAGGTATCCAATAAAAAGGACAATCTTCAAAACAGGTCATCTTTTATTCAGATTTCTCAATCTATATTTTTCGTTGCAAACTAGGCTGTAAAAAGGGAAAGGTTACGTAAAAATATACATTGTTTTGTCACAAACAGAAATACATTTGTAACGTCTTAAATTTCACAACCTCATCCATGACAAATAAGGCCACACTGAACTTGGGAGAAATAGTGCATCATGGTTATTCACTGGATCATAAAGCCTCTTTTATTTAAGAAAGAATGAAAGCAAGCTGCAAAGGTTTGAATATATTTTAGATACTTTAAGTGTGATTCTTTGTCTAGTACATTATTGCAAAAAGGGATGTGAAATCTTTAATGCATCTCCAAGCTGCTTCCTGCTTCCGAAATTCCAAGATCACACAATATCTTACAGGTTTATTATTCTTTCTTTGAAGACCAATGAAAAATGACAAGTAATTAATCTTTGCTGGTTTCTTGCAGATGCTACTGCTTTGTTGCTTTTCTACTAATTCTTTTTGATTGCGTTTTTCAGGCACTGCAACTCTGTCCTACATATTGGGGTCCCAGGCATGGAACCAGCCGGTGAAGGAGAGTGGCTCATCCCCCTGCTTAATGGTGCTGATGGGGATACCACGACGGCCAGAAGGGTCTGAATTCAAATAGTCTTGGGCTGAAAGAAAAACAAGGATACATCTGTGAACAAATTGTCTTCTGCAATTTCTCCTCATCTTTAATAGCTCTGTTTGTCTTACCAATCTTGAGTGATCCAGTTTTCTCTGTCTCATTGGCTTCCTTTCCAACCCAAACAAAGATCTGGAGAGAGAAATAACGCAAAGGATTTAGGGATAAGGCAGCAATATAATGAAAACAAACACTAAATTGTTTCATTAAAAGTGAAGGTGGCATACCTGATCCCAGGTATCCAGAATCATGACATCATCAGGTGCCAGATCCAATTGTGTGAACTCACCAGGCACTTCCTCCGCCTAAATATGATAAGTCAATGTTTACAAAGTGGCTGTATCAAAAAATCTAAATAAAACAACTAACTCCCCTTAATGAAAATAGAAACTTAGATACTCACTATAAGCCTGCCAGTCTTGTTTGAACAGCCAAAGAGTCGTGGAGCCCTGACTGTCTTCTGCAGAGTAATAGAGGTCTGGTAGTCCTTCTTCCCTCCCAGTGCTGCCCAGAAACCAGCTAACGACAAGGAGAAACAAATTTTAGCATGAAAATATTTTACACTGTTATCGTGCTAAAATCAATGTTTTTTTCCAGCACTCACCTGGCTCCTTGGTCTCCTCCACCTCAGTGGCAGTTCCTCCAAGCAGGCCGGCAACATACTTAGCTGCAGCCACCTCTTCTGAAGTGGTTCCCTTTCCTTTCCACAGGAACAGGGAATTAGGCGACTTTAGCACAAACACATCATTGGTGTTCAGAGAGGAGGCAGTGGGCTCCACCTGGGTCAGTGATAAACAAAGAGGAGGAAAATAGTATCAATCGCTCACTATAAAGCGTCAGTTTACGCAAATTCAAACAAACAATTTAAACAAAGCTGACCTCAACAGCCCGTGTGGCTTTGGTGGAGCTCTGGCGGATGTGGAAGAGTCGTGTGCTGCCAGGCTTGCTCTCGCCAGAGTTGCGGGATGTCCCACCCAGGTAGACAACCAAAGGCTTGGCCTTAAACAAACTCACAAGATGAGAGGGTTCTTGGCCCTGAGTGACACGAACCTGCCAAAACACAGCAGTAGCTTAGCCTACATGTAAGATGAGGACAGAGGTGATAGGAGTCGTTCACCCTATTGAACGTATTTCCCAAGATATTAAACTATTCCTATAAAGAAAAACCTGAGTAATACCATAGATTGACACAGTAAATATCTTACCTGGGTAGCTGCTCCATCCATGGAATTGTCCAGGTCGACGGTGAGAAAGGCTGAAGCACCAAGTTCATCCTTAGAGCACTTCCGCCCTTGCCTACAGCAAAGCCATAATGTATTCATAACTTATTCAAGAAGCTTCAAGCTAAATCAATGTAGATATTTACAAAGAAAAGCAATGCTGGCTTACCAACCAGTTTAAAGGAGAATTCCGGCCATGTTAATCTGGATCGGTATAAATATTCAATATGGTCATAACCACTATAGTGCTCAATTACCTATTTTTGAGGAGGACATAAACTACAATTTGTTGCCGCAAAGGCATGGAGGACACCCAATTCACCCCCCGGCGCTCCGGGGCTTGTTTTCGGCTGGGGGAGGCGAGGAAAGCGGGGATGAAGGCTGCCTTCCCGGCTAAGGAAACTAGCACAAAGATCGACACTGCCAAGCCTCCTACTCACCAACACCAGATCGATCACAGACAAAATGCATGAGCTACAAATGCACACAGAACTGCTGCTTTATGATTTTCTCAAAAGCCTGGCTGAACACACTTATCCCTAGCATCTATCAGCTAGCAGCTAAAAGCTAGCTGTAGGAGCTAACCAGGCAAGCAAGCTACCCACCAGCTATATCAAGACAGCGTAGGTGAATTAAAACAATGTCTGACTTGAAAACGCAACTTGATGTTACGTAAGAGCCCTTTTCATGTTGTACAGACATATTAATTGCATAGTGTGTCTGTTAAGAGGCACAAAGGCTCTCTAAAACTTGCCCCATTGACTACTGTTTTAGCTCAGTGGAAGCTCATACACGTAGCTGCAGCTACTCTGTGTTGCCTGCATTGATTCAGGTCAGGATTTTTTTAATTGAAAGTACTTGAATATTTATAGCGATCAAGATTAACATAAAAATTGTCCAGAATTCTCCTTTTAAGCAGTCAACTTTCCCAGCTCTGAGACAGCAAATTGATTTAATTGATACATATTATTCAAAGGCACATCCTAATATATTAGTATATATAGTATAGTATATATATAAGTTGTATAAACAAGTCATATGTATGAATATATGCACCTGTTGGTCTGTGTGAATTGTGTCAACAAAGGTTTGGTCACAAAAAAAGAAATTTGCACTACTAGAAAAATAAAATATCTACTAAGATGATTCCTGCATTAATCTCCTGTGGTCATGAGGGACCCTGTGTAGATGTTTTTATCATTTTTCTTTTTTTACCTCCCATTGTTCACTTTCTTAAATAAAGGGAAGTTGGTAGAGGCCCAACAACAATATTTTGCCCATGGGCCCCAATAACAGGTAAATTGAGCCATTCTAAAAAAGTTGCCCTCACCAGGTGTAGATGATATGCTTCTCTCTGCCTCCCGCTTTGTAGGAGTACAGCACCAGGTAACAGTCACCTCCAAAGAACTGTCCATAGCTGGATGGGTCCACAGGTACTTTAGCACCTCCTTCCACACGCCAAATCTACAGACACCCACTATTATCACATCTACATATTGATATGAAGACATGGAAATAGTGCATTAGCTAGTTCTCTTCATGAACCTACCTGGACTTTCCCGGAGCCATCGTCTACCATGCCATGCTGGGCAGCCATGCTGATGTTGTCGTGGAGTTTGGAGGAGTCAAAGGGAATCTGAACCACCTTGGCAATGTGACCGATGGTGTATGCCTTACTTGGGCCAGTGGTCTCATCCTTGTCCAACCAGTTGAAAAAGAACTGCTTAAACAGGGTGGTCTCACTCCCTGCTGGAATTACCTGGATCTGTTCATGTTAGAAATTGACAGAAGAGCAATCCTTTTTACCAACAGGACGACAAGACAGTAAGAATGAAGTTCTCGTAACAACATTCTATATGGCCACATTACCTGAGTATTTTGAGGGTAATTCTTGTCTTTGATGAACTTGTTTGCAGAAGTCATTGCTGCTTTGCGCTCATCTTCATTTGCCTTCTGCCCTGCAGTTTGGGGTGTGTGACAGTGATTAGAGAATACAATCTCTGGTCAAATCTATAAATTAGTCATATTTTCCCAGTTGAAATAACTTGGAAACATGTTGCTATGAGCAGATAACATGTATAACATGTTGCTATGAGCAGACTGAGCATTGATAACGTTACAAAACACTGCATCCAAAGAAAAAATGGATATAAGTTATGGTGTAATACCTTTCCAGACAAAAATTTTGTTGTTTCCACCATTGTCCAAGATGTAGCAATCACTTTGTGAGAGCATGTTTTGTTTGAAGGGGCTTTTTTCAGCCACTACAGTTGTCTTAATAGAACCGGTAGCATCAGAAATCTAAAAAGTAGAGAGATCAACAAATTTACATTTATAATCTGAATCTTTTAAATACTGTAACATTTATCAACATTAATTTGAAGCTTGAAGTCATATTTACCAAATAGAGAGATGCCACGTTACTCTTCTTTGTGTCGGTGGGTACATCATCAGGGGTTGCTGGTGGTAGGTCGGGCTTGGGTCCAAGCACCTATAAATAAGCACAAACTCACAGAATGCAAAATTGCACATACATCCTTCCTAGCAGCCAAAGCCAGATGTATCCAAAATAAAGCTGTTCAAATTTAAAGGTAAAAAAGGCTCACTTCAATGACAGCTTCTGGTTCAGAGCCTTCAGCAATCATGTTTAAGTCAGCACGACCCCGTCGCTCATTGTCGCGGATATCTTTGGCCAATTCAGTGGTTTTTATGCGTTCAAATGAATTGCTTTCACTGCCAGACCAGTGGAAGATGGCCTAGCATTTCACAGAGGAACAGAGGAAAAGAAGATGGAAATAAAGTTATGGTGAAACACTGCAACATATCTCACAGTCTAACAAATTTTGTAGTCCGTCTTCTACCTTTCCCAAGTCTATGATGAAGCAGTCTCCTTTATTGAAGCTACTCCAGGAAAAGGGCACCTCTGTGGCTCTGATTGTCCGGCGACCTTTAACGTGCAGCAGACGTTTGACATCTACCTCGTTGGTCACCACATGCGCAAAACCTGAGGCTACTCCACCTTCCTTTGACAGGAGGAAAGTCAAGAAGATTAAAGCATCAGAGCTATTTCATTGAACTACAACGGCATTCTTGTCAATTTCAAAGCATAACCTATTAAAGATGTAAAGATTGTTTAACATTTTGGGAAATGTGCTTATTTTCTTAGTTACAAAAAGTTAAATAAAAATGATTGATACCACTCTCATGTCTTTACACTAAATATAAAGCTACAGCCAACAGCCAGTTAGCTTGACCGGGCATTAAAAAGACTGAACACTAACTTCTCAACAAGATTTTCCTAAAATGTCTATTCATTTAAAGATGTATAGATTCTGGTTTATGTGGATTAATATTTCAACATCTGATGTTTTGGCATTAGAGAGCATGTTTCTGCTTGCCTTGTTTGACAGTTTAAACTCCCCAAGGAAAACTTGAGTGGAAAACCTGTAGGAGCAACCAATCACAACGCCAAACATTTGCCAAAAATAGCACTGTGATGAGTTCTACTTCCCAGACAAATAAACATGCTTAGGTCATTACATTGGTTTCATTTGTTTTGTTGTCTGGTACACATAAAAGTAATTTGTCTCTCTTGGTTACGAAAGACAAATGTCACGACTTTTTTTATTTCTGTAAAAATGTGTTTTAAACTATATACCACACGCCAAATCAACAGACACCCACTATTGTCACACTGACATCTGAAGACATGAACATACAGCATGAGTTGGTTCGGCTCATGAACATACCTGGACTTTCCCGGAGCCGTTGTCCACCAGAATTATCGTGTTATTTTAACTATCATGTTTCACTCTTTACCTTGTATTTGATGCCAGATTTAAAGTATCCCATGAAGGTGACAGACTCTTGGTTTTGAAACTCAGTGAACTGTCTTGGGGCTCCGCGCAGGAAGTCATCCAGTTGCATCATAAAGATGGCAGCAGCCCCTTTCTCATCCTGGGAAGCTTTCTCACCTGTGGTATAACAGATAACGGTAAAAAACAACAACAATGAATTACTGTAAAAAAAAGAGAGCATATAGACAAACAAATGAGAGGATTTTTAATTGATCCTTAGGTGTCAGCAGAGAATCTAAGTCCAATACCAATCCACGAGTGAACGTTGTAAGAAGGAGCAGACGTGGTGTGAAGCACTATGTAAGAGTCTCCAGTAAAGAAGTTTCCATGGAGTTCTGTAGGGACAGGTACCAAATCCATTTTCTCTATCCGCCACACCTGCAGGCCGGGCTTCTTCCCTGCAGTAGCAAACTCCTTGTGGGATGCCATAGTGATCGGGGCCTGAGGGGAAACACGCCTTTATTAACAAGTAAACTATCAGGCTACAGCAAGAAACCGTAACTAACCTCATAACACAAGAGCTGATAGATTATAAGGTTGTACTTTCATACAGGGTTGAAAAGATTACATGATTAATCAATCTCTCGATTAACAGAAAAAGAACAATTGAAGTCAGTTTTCAAGCTTAAATGTCAAACAATGTCCAGTTCCAGCTTCTCAAATGTGCGGATTTGCGGCTTTTCTTTTTCTGATGTGATTGTAAACTGATTATTTTGGAGTTTTGAACAGTTGGTTGGACAAAACAAGCAATTTTATAACCTCTGGCTTAAATAAATTGCATTTTCACTAAACTCAATGATGAAAGTATTAGATAATTGCAAACCTAGTTTCATACAGATTTAAATCTGCCATTAAGACTCAAATCAGGTAAGCATTCTCATCATGTTTGGTTTAGAAAAATAAACTCTTCAAAGTTATACAAACATTGGGATCCCCACTCTTTATCATCACTTGAGAATCTCAGGGAAATAAATGGTGTACATCACAAAGTATTTAAAAATTCACTAAAACAGTTGTACTATTTTATCAATAGTGCATTGTGTTGCTTTATTCCATTTCCATTTATTCAAGAACAAAAGTTCCATCCCTTATTTACTCAGCAGCATGTTGCCTAACCTGTAATACAGGTACCTTGTCCCTGAATTTAGAGAAGTTACTGTGTGTAGATAAACTGATGGTAAATCACCTGGTGTACCAGGGAGTGGCCTCTGCACTTACTGCTAAACTGCAATGCAAATTGTTTTTGTGATATTTTTGAGCAGGAAGGAAGGGTAATCACGATTTATAGATTATTATTTTACAGAATCAGGCAAAGCAGAACTTGTTGCTATGAATAGTTAAGGCAAATTTCTTAAAATGTAAAATAAGCAATTGGTATATAATTTTATACATGCATCTGAACAGCTACAAAGCGTTTTAGCCTTCCATAACATTTCGCAAAGACATGCAGAATATTAACAATTTCCTATTACCTGGTGAGGACAGAAGACAGATGCTGGGTTAGAAGAAGGTGATACTGCTGCACTGTTGCTCTTCCAGGTTTCTGCCCAGGCTGTCTGCACTCAGGTCTGCTATATAGTCTGCAGAGACATGCACGTGGTGACAAGAGGCGTGTCCAGTGGAATCCCAACCCAACGCAGTCTGCAAAAGAGCTGCAATAAACATATGTTACTTCATGTAAAAATAGATAGATAGATAGATAGATAGATAGAAAGCCTTGCTTAGCTGTGAAGGCACAACAGAAAGGAAAAACTGCAGATTTATTTGTGATTGGAAAGCCATCCAGACAAAATGAACGGTGTAAGGATTATAAAAAACTAGAGCTAATATGAGCTGTTGAATCATTTCCTTCTTAAGCCCTGTGGAAGATCTGTAATAGCAAGAACATTACTTGGGACTCATTTGAGTGTGCAGGTTACACATTCCTCTGGTTGGCCATTGCTGCTGTAGTATGTCTGTGGTGTGATTGTTTGGCACTGGCCTGTCAACAGCTAAAATTTGTGACTACTCTGTCTCCTATGTGGCAGCCTGAAGGCACAAATCTCCCCTTTGAGCTCCGGCGGTCGCCTCAGGTTAGGACTGTATCATCATTCCTACTACCAGAGCTGCGTCAGCACATTCTGTCTTAGGATACTAGGATACACAGCTTACACAGTCCCTGACTGGGACATACCAGCATGCCTCCACAAGACTAACACAAGTGCAGACACACACACACACACACACACACACACAATCCTAACACGGTGGTTAAACACAAAGGCTTCTAACTACAGGCTACTTGTTCTAACTTGAGTGCAACCAAAATGCACTTCATATTCACGATGGCTGCTTTCATAGCCAGCAGGGCCTCAGAATTTCACATGAAGACCTAAGCAGCCCTCATCAGTATTTAGCTGGAACACTACTATAAAGAAAATGGCCCACTCACAAGTCTGATAACTTCTTCCTGATTGAACAAGGGTAAGGCCAACATATAGTCTAGATCAATGGAAGTACATTTCCAAGTTAAAGTCTGGCACTTGAGGCTTTGACCCCTCCTTCGTCTCTCTGTGTCACCGTTCTCAAATGCCAACAACAAACTTCGAGCTAGCAAGCTACACACTGAAAACAGCAAGTTTTGGAGAAAATTTGGATCGCACAACAAGGCAGGGCTGCTTGGTTCTTTTGAGTAATGATTGTAAAGATTTGCAAATAATATGTTAATGTCATTTATTAGGCCTACTATCTAACTGGGATGTTTTGTGACCGATTTGTGGGATAGCTTTGGACGAAGTACACACAGTGATACAGTGGCAAATTATGACTAACCATCAATACAGCTTATTTATATAGATCACGTTACTCTATTGTGTGAACAGTTAACTTTATTTGATATCGTATGTATGTATGCAAATGTTCCACCAAAAAAAAGTTCCCTCCCGAGAACTTTGCCACCATCGCTGAGTCAGGAGCCTAGTGCCTGCATTTTAAAAAATGCAAAACAGCCCAGAGCGTTTTTTTCTCCTATCTTAGAATGTACTGTATCTGTGGAGATAGGTCTGACAATGCGAGACTAGCCTACATGCAAATACTTTAATCCATGAGTCAAACTTGCCTGCTGATGTGTCTAATGACTTAATTTACCTGCAGCAGCACTTTCAAAAAGCTCATGAAAAAGATCTTTTGCAGCGTTCAACAGGATTTCACTTCTCACTACCCGTCATGGTCATTGGTAATTTACCAGTTTATTTAAGAGTTAGATTCCAGATCATTTAATCTTCCAGATATAACAACTAAGGTATTTTGTGAAATGTGCTAATTTTCTTTCTCGCCAAGAGTTAGGCTAGATGAGAAGATTAATACCACTCTTAAAGGAAGAGTGGTGTCAATCTTCTTATCTCACCAAAGCGAATAAGCCAAAAAAACATGGTGAACTTTTTGTAAGTGAGAAGGTTTTTTGCGATCACTACAAGTACAAGTTCAGACAATGAAAGGCAAAAGTATGCTTTTTGTTATTTTTGTTATAGCCTATATTTAGATAAATATTGCGAAGCAATATTCCTGGATTATCTGCAATCCCTCAAAGAGCCCTTTATAACACCCTGCCCTTCATTTAACAAGGTTTTCTTTTAATGTATATGGGCTTTATCCAGGATACAAGGAAGGAAAGCAATAACCTGACTGGAATACTCTATAATGCTGCGAGGCCATGTATCTGAGTTTCCGTATGTAAGACCTGCACTCATATACCGCACTCATGAACTTGTGCATGCAGCTGCACTGCGGATCAGGAATCTGTCAGTAATTTTGCTGCATTTTTTTGGTCCCAGTTGGATTTGTGTTACACAGTATTTGTGAAGGTATTCTTGACGAAGGTGCAGACATTTAGCAAATATAAAAGACTCACACATGCAGAACAGCAATATTTAATCTATGAAACACAGCTGTTGTAAATAACTGACCAATTGGACGAATGATTCAATAATGAATTTAGCAATTATCTTAAAAGGCTAGTAGTGACGCCATATTAACCATGAGTATGACTGTCTACTGCATAAGGTTCAGCTTAGGCTACTAGTCATGGGGAATGCTGTGATACTCTGTGTACTTTCTGTGGCTCTGGAGTAGCAAGATCAAGTGTGAGAAATACTCCTGAGGCTGTCATAAGGATATCATCTTGGTTTGGGTCTAGAGTAGAAGGAAAGCCTTTGTTACAAACCATGGGGATGGGGTTTGTGCATTTACCATGCAGGGAGAGTCCAATGGAAAAAAGGGAAAAGTGCAATCCAGCGTTTTTGGAGATTAACCAAACCCAGGGACAAAGGTGCACCACACCAGCCGCATATGGCATGCACATTGTAGGTCAGTGAACCTTATTGCCAGACAAGAATGAAAATATTATCCCTGCCAATACCTGGATATCAAAGTTTTGCCAACTTTTCCCATTTGTGCTTGGCAAGGATGCAGTCTGGTTATGTAACTAAACCACCTAGCTAAGGGCAACTAAAACAAAACTACATGAACGCCATCTTGCAACATAAGGCTGTTGGAATTGGATGAAAAGTTCAGATTTGTGTCATGTGGAAGAAATTCCTATAGGCTGGAGGTCAACATTTCAGAATATGCTGCTGTCTCATTCCTTGTGTCGACATCTGTCAAAACTTCACAAAAGCAGCAATTTTATGACATTGGCTTGCAGAATTGACATACCAGCTACTTATCTTATCTTATTGACATACCAGCTACTTAATACTTGATTAATATCTGTATAGTTTGCTCCACAGCGTTGCAGAGGAGCGTCTGACTAGTCCACCAAGCATTCCAGGATGGGAGAAAATGTCCTCTGGTTTATTGTCATTTCTTTAAACCAATCACAATTATCTTGGGCTGTGCTAAGCGCCGGACAGAGCCCAGGTACCGCTGCAAAATAGTCTCGGGAAGGAACTTGTTTTGGTGGAAGGTGTACAGGGTTCAAAGGTTGTTTAAGTAAGTTGTTTAAGTTGACAAAAAAAGTCTAGGTAGCTGTCTCGGTTTACCCTGCAGAAATCTAAGGAGCACTTAATTAGAGTCCTCATAAATCCTCAAAAAAGTGGAAGGTAATGGACATCCTGCCGAATTTTACTTCAATCCCGGAAGTAAGATGTACAAGTGTCAAAAGATGTTGGTCAATAATATGAAATTCCCCAACAGTGCTGTGCACAGACATTTTGGGGACAGATGCTCATGCGAAAAGGCACCCCTCTCATGATTATTTATGGAAAAAAAAGTTACATCAAGGGATTTGGCATATGTTAAGCTGGGTCGCTGAAGGTCCTCTCCCAACTTGTTTGAGCATCAAACACTTAATTATTTGCATTCTGTTGAATTTCTATGTGCTAATTTCTGGTGGAAAGGCTTTATTTGTGTAAAGGAAAACATATTCAGGTGTGAGGTGACAATAAAAAAATAGAATAGAATATAATGATGTAAGGCTCTCAGGCATCCTGTATTGCTTTCAAATCCAGTAGATCAACTTTTCTCTATGCAGCCATGATTTACCCTACCCCCTATTTTGTCTTTTCTTTGGGGAAGTAACCTCTTTTAATGTGCATAAGTGTGTTAAGCAAGATTTCTACTTATGTTTAAAACATTAATTTATTTGTAGTGGTATCTTGCAATGTAGATCGATCGTTTGGGATATTTCTACTTCAACCCCAATGCAATTGAGGATGGTGGTGGTTGAATATAACAATTACAATTTGAACACCAACATCTGTTTACAACCACAACAACCCTCTACTCCGCTACTCTGGAGAGACCTCACTGTGTATGTGTGCAGCTTTCAGTAAAAATAGTGACCGTCACAGGGAAATTCTGGAAAGACATAGCTGTTGTAAATATAAATAGGGCCGTAAGCACCACAAGTGAAATTCCATTCACCTCCTTTGTATTAAGATAGCAGATGTCTCAGAGACTGAACTAAACATTGTTTTGATGCATGAGCTTTTTTTGTTTCAGTGAATGTTGTAAAACTGTCTCAACAAGGACATCTGTCATAGCTTTCTGCACATAGAGTTAACTCTGCACCAGCTCACAAAAACAATTGCAGCTGCAGCTGTAATCTCACCGTAGGTTCATTATGCAACACATCCAAACATACACACAACAAAATAATATGGGAGCTGAAAAGTGGTGGGAGTAGGATGTCTAATGTGCCACAGTGCATAAAGGCTTTTTATGTTAGCAGTTGGACTAACCTGTTTTCTGTCCCTCCTCCTCCTAGTGTAAATATTTTGTAATTAGAGTTGGACGGCTTTAATTAATATGCGACAGGCTGGCAGGAATTTAAACGTTTTGAACGTGAAAGGAAATTATGGTGATAAATCACTGTTCAGTCAAATAAGTGTAAACACAAAAAAAACAGAGGTCAAAGTAGGCTACAGCTGGGAAAATAGATCACCTGTCTAGATCTGACAGAAATTAAAGGTATAGTTATACATTTTGTGGTTCTGTCCAAATGTTCAAATATGTTGTTTAATTTCTACAAAAACAGATGTGAAAACTACATGTTGTGGTTTTGCGTGGAGTTATGTGCAGATACTTCCTGCAGTCTCAGCTGGTTGTCTGGCAACCTCAAGGTGACAACAAGACACCAAAGTCACTGGCCCCAGTCAAGGAGCAGTCCAGTTAAAAAGATAATGTCCCCTGGATGTAGCTTCATACAGTACCATACAGATATACAGTAAGTATGGTGTTATTATTATTATTATTAGTAGTAGTAGTAGTAGTAATAGTAGTAGTAGTAGTAGTAGTAGTAGTAATAGTAGTAAACCGCATATAAAAGTATAATGGGTGAGAGTAAATTATACCCAAGGCTTGTCTAATTATGTCAAGAATAACATAATGATGTTTTCAGGAATGGGCTTATACTATGTCAGTGGGTATGACGCCTTCACAAAGCAAAGCAAACTACTGAAAAACACTAACATACAATACATCTAGAAAATGCCATGGCTTGGTAGTGGTTCCTTGAAAAACTCCTAATTCTCTTGGTCCTGTTATTTACTCACATGTTTTTTCTTACCACAGCTATGCAGGCTACACCCAACTAATTCTCACTTTCCTGTATCCAAAACACATGTAGCAGCATGCACTCTACCTGTCTGACTGACATCCCTCATTGGATGTCCGCATACCAATTGAAACTCATCCTTGACAAGACCAAGCTGCTTTTCCTTCCAGTGAAGGCCCCTGCACCCATGACCTTATTATCAACATCGACAACTCTGTGGTAGTCCCTTCCCAGACTACTGGGAACCCTTGTGTAACACTTGGCGACCAACCCTCCCTTACTTGTTGCAACAACTCAATCGTATAGATACTGTACATGCTGCACAACATCATAAGGTCCCCTTGTAACCAAGAAGGTGACTCGAGCTCTGGTTCAGGCTCTTGTTATTTCATGCCTAGACCATTGCAACTCCCTCCTGGCTGGTCTGACTGCAAATGACACCCAACCTCTGCATCTCATCCTACCCAAGTTTTCTCACACTGCAACGTTCTTCCGCCCACATCAGCTTCAAGACACTAGTACTTACATGCTGTGTTGCAAACGGATCAGGCCCAGCTTACATCCTGAACATGGTTAAACCTTACAGACCAACCCGTCCACTGCACTCTGAATCGCCCAATCTGCTTGCTATTTACTCACTGTATGGGACACCTAATCACTCAAATCCAGACTGATCGCTGTTCTGGCTCCTAAATGGTGGAACAAGCTCACCACAGACATTAGGACAGCTGAAAGTCTACACATCTTCTGCCGCACATTGGCTAAGAACATTATGGTTACAAAAAAAGAAGAGAATTGCATTTACATATGGATCTTATATATACATATGGATTGGAAATATTGGATAGGATAGGACAACTAAATATAATCCTTCTAAGCCCTGCCCCATATGCTTAAAACCAAGCCACCTTTCATAATTAATGACCTGTTTGATGTAGAGTCTTGTGTGAGGTATCATTGAACTCAGCATAGAATTCCCTTTTCATTGGTGACGGTTTGCCCTGCCCGATATGGGTAAACCACGCTTCCTTTAATAACTACTGACCCATTTCTTGTACACTATTGTGTGAGGTATCATTGAACTCAACAGAAAGCTACAGTTTTCATTTGTCAAAATTAAAAAAGAATTTAGCCCCTTCAGTACGTTTAACATAGACTTACGAAACATGGTACACATATGTAGCATGTCAAGACGTACAAAAAAGCTCATTGGAGCAATACCCTAAACCCAACAGGCAATCCACCATTTTAGTGCAATTTAAGCCACTTCCACATAGTTTACGTACTTAACAAACTCCTCCGAGAGATTTCCTCCAATCAACTTAAAATTTGGTCTATGTCACCTTCAGATATTGAAGATTAAAAGAAAAACTTTTCGTCATAGGTCATGGCCTTGGCAGAGCGGCCATTTTGTGCGTTTCGCCATCAAAACAGGAAGTGTGTGTAGTTTTAAATGTGTGTCAGTGGTTCTAAAGTTGAAATACTTCTGATGAATTGACAAAACAAACAACCTGGTCTTGATCATCTTGAATATAAGACGCTGAAGCCAATAGTTCAAGTTCAAGTTCAAGTTCAAGTTCAAGACCTTTATTTGTCCCCGAGGGGCGATTCATTTTGCTGCAGTAGCAAAGACATTGACATACATGACAAAGACAAACAATATCAATTAAAAATACAGATCAAATGGGGAAATAAATACCACAAAATTCAAAATTTAAATCCCAGTGTGCAGAAGATTACCTATTCCTTCCAGAGTTGAGCAGAGAGATAGCAGAGGGGACGAAGGAGAATTTATACCTATTAGTTTTGGCTGGTGGCTGACTGAAGCGGGAACCAGAGGGCAGCAACTTAAACTCTGCATTCAGGGGTGGGAACTATCAGACATGATGGATTCTGCCTTATTAAGCACATGTCTGTTGTACAGATATATAGTTTCAATCATTGTTGCTACTTCTGTTCATATAATTAATATCTGTTTGCAAGCATGGAACATGTAAAGTTGTGCCAATACCAAAGAATAAGAACATGCCTTTCTCTGGATCAAACAGTAGATCGATAAGCTTATTACACATTAAAAAATAATGGACAGAATTGTTTATGCATACAGAGGAAAACACTTAAAAGCCACTTCCCTGGAAAATAATAGGTGTTGCTTGATTTCACTGCAGCATTTCATATAATTGACCACAACTTACTGTTAGAGGTCCCATGATATGGTGCTCTTTGGATGCTTCATATAGACCTTAGTGGTCCCCTAATACCATATATGAAATCTCTTTCCCAAAATTAAGCCTTGCAGGATACAGAGGGCTCGGTTTACACCTATCACCATTTCTAGCCACTGGTGGACCATAGGCAAGCTGGGGGAACTTATATTAATGTTAAAAACCTTATAAAGTGAAATGTTTATGCCATGGGACCTTTTATATGAATGGAATATTGTGGTTTTTCACAAACCGCATTATTATGGATTAAAATTTATTTGACTGACAGAAGACAATTAGTTTACTTTAATGGAAGCTTTTCAAAGATAAGGCTTGTGGAACGGAGTGCCTCAGGAAGTTGTCTTGGGCCGCTCCTTTACAGAATCTTTACCAATGATCTACTATATATTTATCAGGAACTGATATTTGGTGCTTTAAATACTAAACTGCAGAGAGAGGTACAGTCAGTGGTGGACTGGATTAGGAGTAACAAACTGATTCTCAGTGTTTCTCAAACTACCAGTTTAGTTGTTGGAACTTATTTTTCTTTATGTTCCAAATCAAAACTTGAACTCAGTGTAGAGAAAACTTCTGTAAAGCAAGGAGAAGAGGCTAAACTTTTGAATGTGGTAATTGACAATAGATTGTGTTGGGACAAACATGTTCAGAAACTGGTAACTAAAATAGGCAACACCTTGTCTTTAATAACTGGGTGTCATGCAACACCTAGAAAAGGTGTGCAAAAAAAACCTCACTCCACAGATAGTTAAACAAGTTCTTCAGGCTTTGTTTTTTTACACCTTGATTACTGTTCTGGGGTTTGGTTCAGCACTTCAACAATTAATATTAAAAAACTACAAGTGATTCAGAATAAACCTGCACGTGTGGCTCTCTCGTGTGGGTTTAGATCAAATGGCATTAACATGTATGAAAGCCTGGTTTAAAGTTTAAAATAGATTTGTGTATTCACTAATGGGTTTTTTATATAATGTTATAACAAACAAAACACCTTTTATTTTATATACAAAACTATCCTTTAGCATGGATACACATCATTATCTAACGAGTCCTGCAGTAGGAGGTAGTTTTATTTTACCTAAAGTGAAAACCAAATCCATCATCCATCCATCCATCTTCATCCGCTTATCCGGTATCGGGTCGCGGGGGCAGCAGCTCCAGTAGGGGACCCCAAACTTCCCTTTCCCGAGCCACATCAACCAGCTCCGACTGGGGGATCCCGAGGCGTTCCCAGGCCAGGTTGGAGATATAATCTCTCCACCTAGTCCTGGGTCTTCCCCGAGGCCTCCTCCCAGCTGGACGTGCCTGGAACACCTCCCTAGGGAGGCGCCCAGGAGGCATCCTTACCAGATGCCCGAACCACCTCAACTGGCTCCTTTCGACGCGAAGGAGCAGAGGCTCTACTCCGAGCTCCTCTCGGATGACTGAGCTTCTCACCCTATCTCTAAGGGAGACGCCAGCCACCCTCCTGAAGAAACCCATTTCGGCCGCTTGTACCCTGGATCTCGTTCTTTCGGTCATGACCCAGCCTTCATGACCATAGGTGAGGGTAGGGAACGAAAATTGCCCGGTAGATCGAGAGCTTTGCCTTCTGGCTCAGCTCCCTTTTCGTCACAACGGTGCGATAAACAGAATGTAATACCGCATAGGATGAGGATCAGCACCTCTAAATCTGAGGCCATGGTTCTCAGCAGGAAACCGATGGAGTGCTTTCTTCAGGTAGGGAGTGAGTCCTTACCCCAAGTGAAGGAGTTTAAGTACCTTGGGGTCTTGTTCGCGAGTGAGGGGACCATGGAGCGTGAGATTGGTCGGAGAATTGGAGCAGCTGGTGCGGTATTACATTACATACATATACCAGTGCTGATTCCATTATATCAGAATTCTGTATAGTCATCATGGAAACATTATTTGGTCATATGACAAGGGTTGGGAATTGTCAGAACAGGCAGCCAAGTGACAATACTCTTATCCAATGGAAATCACAATGGTCAGATTAACAGCACTCTAACACAATGGCCATGTTAGTAGTTGGATTCTTACTGATTGTATGGGGAGGACAGGTGTCTTTATGCAGCTAACAACCTCAAACAGGTACATCTAATTTGGGATAATAAAGGGAGTGGACATTTTGAAGGCAGACTAACAGGTCTTTGAGGGTCAGAATTGTAGCTGATCTAAATCCCACTACTTTTGTTGGCAAGACTCGCTGTTGGCAGATAGTTGAGGTCAGGCATTGATCTAAAGTGGTTAGAGTTAAGATAGCCCAGGGATCAGGAGATAGAACCTGAGCACGCAAGCATGGAAGCCTGGCCAATCCCAGCGCTTGATTGCTACGCAGGACACATCTTGCAAAGAAAAACATTGAGATTCATATTAACGTTTTAGAGACAACCTGTGAGAAGGGTTGTGAACAGACATTGATTAATTAAATTTAAAAAACAATTTGGGTACAGCTGCTTAAGAGGTTTGACCGTGTCAAGAAAATGTAAAAAAAGATTACTCATTTAGTATGCCATCAATATCATTTAAAGTTACACAATGTATGTGTATGGGTGTGGTATATATGTAGGTTTGTATCTAAACAGGTCTCTCTTGAAAATGAGACCTTGTTTCTCAATGAGATTACTGGTAAAAATAAATAAGTTAGGGTAAATAAAATAAAAATACCTACACATACAGTATGTATATTTGTGTGTACAGTATGTGTCAAAGTTGCTTGTAAGGCTCATTAGGGGCAAATTAGGTTCAGTGTTTTGCTTCGGACTTGGGTATGTGAAACCTGTGATAAATGAACAAACTGCTTCTCCTGAGGCACATATGTTGTGCCATTTATATCAAGCTATTAAATATTAAAAAAGATTTTAAAAAAAATATTACTTTCTCTCTAGAGCCATTACATAATTGTTAAAGAATGTTAATAGACAAAAGCTTACCTAAACCTAAATAGTTCTAAATAATTCAATATATTAATAATACAATATGCATATTCAATACAATACCTGGAAATAAAAATCAATTGATGCCTAATAAGTAAATGTAAATCCAGTCTCAATGACTACTCAAAGCGCTTTTTCATAGTACAGGAACAATTCACCATTCATACACTGTGGTCGAGGCTGCCATACAAGTTGCCACCTGCTGATCAGATAAACACTCACACGCATTTACATACTGAAGGCACAGCATCAGGGGCAATTCAGGGTTCAGTGTTTTTCCCAAGATTTAACATGGGACTGGAGGGTCAGGGAACAAACCACCGACCTTCCGATTGGCAGGCGACCTCTCTACCACTGAACCACAGCCGCCCCTATAACATGTGGTGTTATGAAGGAGGAGAGTACTGCTCTGAGGTCTACAGTGCCCCCTGCAGGGTCATTTGTTGTGATCTTCTTGTGATCTGTCACAAGAACTACCTCTACACTATTTACTCTACACTACACTATCTAAACCAAATAATCTTCTTCTGTTAAGATTAAACTAACAATAGGAATGTCCACGAGATAGTCAGGGCCATAATGTGATGATGACTGTAGATTTGTTGAGTTTCCTCATTATCTTGTTTCTTGCCTATATGAACCCAAATCAGCTTCAGTCCATGCTTATATAATATTCATAATATAACGATCATCACTAGGAGAAAAAGCATGAAATATGTGTGGATGCAGCTGTAAATAATGAGCAATCCTATTTGATTTTGCTTGTCAAAAAAATAATATTTTTGTATATTGGAACGAAGCAATGGTGTTATAATTACAGTTAAATGTCTACATCAAGGTAGGCGAATGAAATTGTCCGACAACCTCACAGCATGTGACACAGTGTGTGAACAAAGCTGTGCTAAATTAGATGTAATCACACTAAGCCAAAGGGAAGGCTACAGCTTTCAGATGACTCACCACAGCAAACAGACAACAGGCTATTGATCCCAGAGGGAGTCAGAACACTGAAACTCACTTTTCTGTCACAAGAGGCGACAAAAACTAGGCCACTGTGTTTTTATCTGTTTAAATCTCTTCAGATCTGTCTGTAATACACAATTTAATGTTTACATCTCAGGATGATTTATTTTTGCACTTCTGACAATAAATCATCAAACCATTGATTTAAAAGATACATTGGTATATGCAAGTCGTACAAAGATATTAAAGCAAAAATGATCTCTGTGCTGTTTATCACAAATATTTTCTGTTGATGTATTGTAGATTTGCATACAGAAATAGCTTGTCCAAGAAACAATGCATACAACATGAGACTGATCAGTGTCTAAGAATGTAATAACGTCACAATGATTAAGATTATGAATTTACAGATTAACATTAGAAAACACCAAATACATAACATTATGGGCAGGAATAAATTCAATTAACTTTGGTTCATGAAGGAATAACATTGAGGTGATCTCCAGGGCTGTACATGAGAATCCCATCAATCATAGAGATATTTTCTTTTCATAAATGGATAAGCACACAGCAACCCAGAAAAAAAGCATTCATGAAGGCTGCTCAGGATATATTTTTAGAAGCTGAATACTACTTATTGCCTCTGGGATGAGCAATATCATTAAGTGCAGCCTGCAAAAACTAAAAGTACATCACAGAAATATGGAATACTGTACTGTATGTATAATTCAGAGTAGTTTTAAAATGGATGGTTCCCTGATGGGGTAAACAGCAGGATTTAGAATCATCGCTCAGATAATTTCTAGAAAACACAGAAAAGCCCAAGTTCTGGACAACAAAGCCTTCAAAATATCAGAATAATAAGAGTGATACACAGATAAAATAAATAAAAGGAAGAAAAAGCTACTTTAGACATTTGTTAAAGGCAGGTTGGGAAATACCACGAATAAAGTCTTTTCTATTTAGTCTTTGGATGCAATACAATGGCCTTACTGCAGCGATGGAGAAGAACAAAGAGTCTCTTTCCTTTTTTACCAGCATATGGGTGCGGTCTTGTTTTCTGTAAACTCTGCACAGTTTGGTTGGCAGGGTCAAGGGCCTCAGGTCAGACATTCACTTGGTGTATTAAAGCTTTACCTGAGCCCTGCTGCCAGCTTCTCCATCGCAGCTTTGCGCTCTTCTGCTTTCTGCTGTGAACGACGCAAGACACTCCTCAGCTCCTGAAGATGGTCCAGTGTCCCTACCAGCTCGCCTTTCACTGTTTTCATCTGGCTCTCCAGCATCTGTGTGTGATGGAGGGAGTTTCTCCTGTGTCGTCTACTGGAGCGCACCTTTTCCTCCAGGTCTTCCACTGTAACAAGCAAACCAGAACAGACGCTGTCACTCACCACAAGCACCAGCATGAGATTTTTGAAAATTTTAAAATGTGAAGATAGAATGTTTTGTTTGCGATACAGACCCATGTTCTCCTGGTAGCCCATGCTATCTGAACCAGACTCTGTCTTCTTGTCAAACAGGTTCTTGGTCTGCTCCAGCATCTTCTCCATCTTGACAAGTTCGGCAGCCTTAGTGTCGCTGTCACGGCGGATCTTGAGCAAGTCCTGCTCCCTCTGAGTCAGCTCACTGTGAAACTTACTCATGTTGAGTGATAAAAATCTAAACAGAACAACCTGCAATGTATAACTCCACAACTCTGAGTGGCCTGCTACACAAAAACCTCAGTAAGCATAGGACACAAGGATGCTTCCTCTGAGTCTAATTTTAACATCCAATAATGTTCCACTCTGAAGCAAGCAGCACACTTAAGGTATCTTCCTGCTGCTGTGGCTCATGAAACACTGGTTTATTTGCAAATGAGCTGTTCATATTTGGCCCTTTATAACTTTTTATAACCTCAGCACATGTCTGGAAGTCACCAGCACAGAACATATTCAGTGCACATCATTACAACTGGCAAGTCATAAGATTGAATTCATAAAGCCCTCCAGCAAAATGGATAATTTGTAGCCTTGCTCGCTAGAGACAAAGTAATAGGAAGAGCAGATGTTAGCGTGTCCCTTTTGAGGATTTAAAACAACTGAAACTGTCTTTGTTCACACCAGAGGTTTTAAAACAACTCGTACATGAGCTGAACAATAAGAAACCATAGCAGTTATGTCTGTGGTCTATTTACAATAGTATATTGGTGATACTTTTAGCATCTTAAAAAAATATTTTCTAGCCAACTTAGGGCAGGTCTGTGATAGGAAATCAAAAATAAAGAATATCAACTGCAACAGAGAAACAAAGAAACCTTGAACATATTTCAAATTAGATGGACACAAACACTCTGAATGGCCATGCCTTCTCTTTATTGATCACAAATCAAGAAACATAGCAACAACTGCTACAGAGCAGTGTCTTAACAACTCTGTTAGTCAGTGTGCATATCAGTGACCTACTTTAAAAGTAAATGGAGAACTATTCCGCTCTGTTGTGTGGGCACATTATGCAAAGCCATGCCTTGAGGTTGGGTACAGGCACAGCACAGGGTATCAATGGAGACTCTGTTCTGCCTAATTTGAGCCTGAGATTCTGAAGGTTTTGTGCAATTTTTGTACTGCAGGTCAATGGCCCTCTGTTGTATTGATTCATAAATCTAGCTTAACACACCTGGGGGCTTCCTGGTTGGTCATATTCAGGTAGGTAGGTGTCCAAGCATCACTAAATGCTTTGTAAGTGGTGATAATACATCTGCCCAGCCATTCTCATTACTCATCATGTAGTCTACATCCACGATGTTCCACTTTGGGATTGCTTGCCGGATTGGCTTTCTATACCACACTAGAATGGCTTGAAACAAGGTAACCAAGGATTTTTTCCACAAAAAATGTTGGTAAAGTCTAATCCAAGGTGCTGGAAAGGAGGGTTCGGCCGATAGTCGAACCTCGGGTTGAAGAGGAACAATGCGGATTCCGTCCAATCTTCACTCTCGCAAGGATCCTGGAGGGTCCTGATGGCATCATCGGCCTGTGACCTTCAGCACTCACTGGATTGGTTCGCAGCCGAGTGTGAAACAGCTGGGATGAGGATCAGCACCTCTAAATCTGAGGTCATGGTTCTCAGCAGGAAACCTATGGAGTGCCTTCTTTAGGTAGGGAATGAGTCCTTACCCCACGTGAAGAAGTTTAAATACCTTGGGGTCTTGTTCACGAGTGAGGGAACAATGGAGTGGGAGATTGGTCGGAGAATCGGCGCAGTGGGGGCGGTATTACATTCCATTTATCGCACTGTTGTGATGAAAAGAGAGCTGAGCCAGAAGGCAAAGCTCTCAATCTACCGGTCAGTGTTCATTCCTACCCTCACCTATGGTCATGAAGGCTGGGTCATGACCGAAAGGACAAGATCCAGGGTACAAGCGGCCAAAATGGGTTTCCTCAGGAGGGTGGCTGGTGTCTCCCTTGGAGATAGGGTGAGAAGCTCAGTCATCCGAGAGGAGCTCGGAGTAGAGCCGCTGCTCCTTCGCATCAAAAGGAGCCAGTTGAGGTGGTTCACGCATCTGGTAAGGATGCATCCTGGGCGCCTCCCTAGAGAGGTGTTCCAGAACGTCCAGCTGGGAGGAGGCCTTGGGGAAGACCTAGGACTAGGTGGAGGGATTATATCTCCAACCTGGCCTGGGAACGCCTCAGGATCACCCAGTCAGAGCTGGTTGATGTGGCTCGGAAAAGCGAAGCTTGGGGTCCCCTGTTGGAGCTATTGGATGGATGGATGGATGGATGTTACAGAGTCCATGCTAGAACTTCAGACATTACCACAAAGTAATGAAATACGTGTGGCAGGGCACCTTTAACTGAACAAGTAGCAGAGCATGTTACAGAGGCAAGGTCTCTCTGCCGTCCCCTGTACAGGTAAAGCCGCCTACACGTGATCCGTGGTGAACCACTTGCTTCCATTGCTTTTTATAAGGGGGGAGCGGTGTAGACAGGAAGTGCTGCCGTCGCACGCAGTCGCTCGGAATTGCTGCCAAGCGCTGATATTAGCTCATCTTATTTCAACTTTGACCTCGTAGCTGCTGATTTTTCAACCTGCAACTAAAACCAGGAGCAACGATGTATAGGCCTACCCGCGCCACAGTTTGTCTCTGTGCTCTGCGCCTTACCTAGCAGTTACATTATGTAAGTCACTCTGTTAGCTGACTGGAGTGAATTCTCCAAAGGTCTGTCTGGATTTAGTGGGATATTTGTTGTACAATGACAATAAATGAACCTTGAACCATGTGCAGTTTAAAGTATAAATGAATACATAAATATTATATAAATACAATTTGAAGCAGAAATAATCAAAAACCTAGTTTAAGCTACTTGTTCTATTCAAATAAATGAAATCCCTTTGATTGTAAATGTCTCAGCGTATATTCATTATGCCCCTAAAATTCTTTATGCACTTCTAAATTTTTCTACTTAGGAGCACATGTGCTCCTCGGGATAAAAGCGCTATGAAGGAAGGTCTGACAATGCGAGACTTCTCATCATGCTCACAAAACAGAGTGCAAACCACTTTCTGTATATCCACAAATAGTCTCGCAAACAATACACAAATATTGAGATGACAACAATACAAAGAGACACAATACAAGTACAACACATGTGACATTTTCCTGAGGCACAGTGAGTATTATCTGGCCATAGCCTGTTTGGTGTTTTGGTGAGGAGCCGTGAGCTGCAGTGGGAGGGAGGTGCACTGCACTTATGCTGTCAAGATTTACTGCCCAACATAGAGCCATACCGTGCATGCTGCACACTTGACTGATGAAAACTGTGTTGCTGGTGGCCATCTACTGTTTTCTCTTTCTCCAGCTCCCCCTCTGTTGTACACAAATACAGTTCACTGTGGTGTCAAGCAGAGCCAATCAGTACTAATTGCAGCGATTAGACATACATATGGGCTGATCTGTGATACATTACATTCTAAGTGGTTCATGTTGAAGGCCACGGTCTGTTTTCAACTTCCTGTGCTATTATTACTTTTCCCACATTTCCTTGTATAAACGTCACTCATCTCTTGAGCTTTCTGTGGCTTCTTTTGTTGTTCCTGCAGTGTGACTAGCACTGCATCGGTCTCCAGCTCCTTCCTCCAGGCTGGCCACATGCAGAAACAAAAAAAAGAACAAGTATTTTTTTAACTAACTTAACTTAAACACAGACCATACGAATCTGGGGATGATACAATACAGTCAGCATCCAGTGGTGTAAAGAAAGAAAAGAAATTGTTCAGCCTTTTTATCATGTTAAACAGCTATTTTGTACACATTTGTTTGTGTGTATTATTGTTTACTTCATATTCATGATTTATCTATGCACCAACAACCCAGCCAAATTTATTCTAAGTGTAACTTACTTGGCAAGAAATCCTTTTCTGATTTTGATTGCTTGAGTAATTTCATTTTTATATTTTTATATTTTATATGTTACTTTATTCTTCTAATACAAAACATTTCAAAGGAAAATATTGTAGTTTTAACTCCACTACATTCATTTGATAAATTGAATTACTAGTTACTTTACAGATTAAAATGATTAATATAAAATAATATCAACAAATAAGATAGCAAGTGTTGTTTTAATTTTAATTTGAGCTATATATAAATCAATTAAAATTAGCCCTGCATTTAACAGCTGCAACATTGAAATCATATGTGCATCAATCTATCAGATTATAGATTATGATCCAATAATAATAGTAACTACTCTTTATGGCAACATCTTTATTATTTCATTTGAGTAAAGTTTGTCCTCTAGCATTTACATCTCTGCTGTTGCTCTCACTTTCTTCACACACACCAACTGAACACCCTATGTGGCTTAATTGAATTTCGAAACAATGAAACATATATTATCAATGACATTGATAACATTTTGTTTTACCACTTATTTCAAAGTAACCAATCTCATTTTAAAACAGAAAAGAAGAACAGTTTAGAAAATGATATGAGATCTACGTATTTCCTTTGGGGTCACATTAGAGGAAGGATAGCGGGACATTAAAGGGTCAGTCACTCTACATAACAGATCACTGTCTCACTCCACAGGCTTATCATCAAAACATTAGTCATCACATTTACATAAGACGCACTCAAAGTGAAGCACACCATCTGTTATGTAAATTGGCCTAAACATTTATAGAAATGCTGTTCCATAAAAGATGTATCTTTCCATACGTGGTGTGTAAAATATTTCAAATCATCAAATCTATCAGAATAGAATAGATTACTGAATGAGTAAACCACCAGTTTTTGGAAAATATCTGCCTTTGAGGAAGCGTATCCTGTATGCTGAGTATGTTTGCAATTTAGCCGCAAACTCGTTTGAAGAAGATGCAAATCATTAAAAATTGTTTAAGGATATACACTTACATTAAAAAACAAAAGGGCAAATCATTTTCTAAAACAGCAGGCAGTAAGCTATATTAGGCTTTGGACACACATACAAAGCTTGTCTAAATACAGACCTCTTTCCTCTTCACTTGCAGTTAGAAGTGTCTCTAAATCTGAAATCAAGAATTACTGAAAAATATTTGCAACTGCAGAAAAAAGCCCACATTTTTGGTGTGATGTCTCTTGCATCATTCTAGCTCTTGAGAGTGAAGCCACTCCTACACATTCTGAATGTCTTTTGTATCCAGAGCGACTTATGAAAACTGGATACAGCCGTAAAATTGTAATACAGGAGTGTCACCATGAGGGGGAAGACTAACTTAATTTATTTCTCATGAGCCTGTCTGATCTCTCTCAACAAGCAGCTTTAATAAAGCAATATTTCTATATTATATTTGTAAATACTATTCAGTTTAAAATTACTTATCAACCTCACATACATCACCTCTCAGGATTGTCCACAATCTCTTTTAATGATAATCTCCCAGACAGCCAGAGCTTCTTCTGCTGTCACCCACATTCACTTTCTGTGGGTTACGTGTTAAGGGAGAGGGAGTCAACAACAGTAACACATTTCAAATTAGAAATAAGTCAAATTATTGGTTGCATTTGAAGCAGGAAGATTTACATCCAATCCCAGTAATGATGTTAACACATAACGCAGACAATGCACAGGCATTTTAGTGCTATCCCTGCAGCTGATATCCCCCCCCACAGGTCTCAAAAGAAATAAAATCCTGAGTACTTCAACACTGGCGTAGGTACAATCTGTTCCATACCAGAAATGTTAATATTATTTCTGGTGGGCTGTGTGACAGACATCCTGTCATTTGTTATCTCAGCTACTTATCGGGTTATGATGCACATTAATGGAAAGACAAGGTAATGAGCAGGTGTGTGCTCCATGACTAAACAGGGATTATTGTTGTTAATGAAAGGTAAACTGAATGTAGGCATATAACTCTCTGCAGATGTTTTCCAGTGGTGATTTATCTGAAAGGTTGTGGAGAAGGCCTTGTGAATCTGTACCAATCAGGCATCCAAAGAGGACAATATATGTAAAAAGTACGTAATCTTTAAATGTACGTATGTACAGTATGTATGTATGTATGTATGTATGCAGTGTAAAGCACAGTGCTGGTAAACTTCCCAATTAAATTACAGACGTATGTTTTGTCTAAAGAGAATGGCAAGAATTACAGTATTCTTCAACATCAACATTTATTCTTCCATCCAGATACTGTACCTTTTGGCCCTTCATATGAAAGAATTTGGGCACATTTGTGTTGTAGCTTTTGCGTTTGTGTTACATCACTTCTGTATTTGTGCTTAAGCTTTTGTGTTTGTGCTTTGACTTTTGTATTTGTGTTTTGTACCCTAGATCAAATGGGCGTATTACTTTTTGCTGTTGAATTCACTTAAGATGCAATTTTACAAGCTTGTATCTCTTCATTTACAAAATGCTAAGAGTTCTGCAGAATCGAGTACAGACGACTTTTCAAATATATAGGACAAGAATCTTTAGAAATCTTACAAATTTAGGGTTGCTTTACTCAAGACATAATAATATAGACAAAATGTGATTTGCTTTGCATAAGTCACATTACAGTAATATGCAATAAAGAAGAAGATGCTGTCCACCCTTTGTTCCCCACTGTATGATTCAATGGCAGAAGAAAAGACTAAACCCTATAAATATAATGAATAATAAAATATAAATCAAAACAAGGATGACGTGATTCATGATCCCACTGTGGTATTGGAGCTGACAGCTTCTGTCAGCTGACATGTCCCTAAAGAACGCCTCAAGCTTTTTGTCTCATCTCCCAGTAATACTGTGATGTGTCTGAAATTACTTTTGTTTTGTGTTATTTTTTTTAAACCAAAACAACGTTACAAATCTCTCCTGAGGCTGGTTTTCCTGGGAATTGAGGTAACATATGTCAGCCATTTGTTTTCAAATGTAGCACGGCAAAATATTAAAGCTCGGCTTAGTAAGCCAGTGGGTCTCATCCCTACAAGAATTCAGAATTATCTTTCCACCTGTGCCTTAGAATATAGGTTCCCCTACATCTTTATATCATGATAAAGTAAATTTTTATCTTTATCTTAGACAACTGTGGTCCAACTTAATAAGATTGGCGGCGCTAAGCTCTGGACACAAAGGCGGTGGCTCTGCAAAATAGTCTGGAGGAGGAACTTGTTTTGGTGGAACATTTGCACCAAAAGAAAACACTGCATACAATATTAACTAAAGTCAACTGTTCACAGTACAGTTTACACAGTAAGGTGAGTTATTTCAATTAGCTGGATACATGGTTAAAAGTAATTTACTCATTTCCTGAAAAACCCAAGCATGCCTTCCTTATTGCACGATCCAAATTTTCTTCAAAACTTGCCATTGTCAGCATATTGCTTGCTAGCTCAAAGTTTGTTGTCCTTTCCCCGAAGGGAACATGCAGCAGTTTGAGAACGGCAACACACAGAGCAGAAGGTGAGGAACATCCGGCGGTGCTGTATGTGAGCCAATTATCCTGGAAATGCACTGTCGTAGATCCAGACTACCTCTGTCATGTGATCGATTGTTGATTCAAAAATAATGCGTTGAGCAGCTTTAAGAAAGTTTTTAAAGAAATGTGTTTTACTGTTATGACTGGAATAAAGCAGTTTACCTTTAGAATAATGTAAAGCACATTTGGATTTGCAATAGGCTACTTTCACGTGTAATATATGCACATGAGTTTTGGCAATTTCCGGTGTGATTATATCTATGTAATAGCCTATAGTTATAGTACACTTTTCACATGTTGTTTTAAATTGTTAAATTCACATGTAAAATCTTTGTCTCACAGAAAGACATTATATATATCACATATAATTTTAGAATGGTAAGTAGGCCTATTATTGGCTTAAACAAACAGAGCCAACACGTAACCAAATTGTCTGGCACATAAACATATGACACATTTAGGCGGTTGCTAAGAAAAAAAACGTTTAAAAGCCTAAAGATTTTCGTTAGAGAAGCCCCAGCACGCCTGTAGTCAGCAGCCTACCTAATCTATGTTTTTACATAGAGGTAACAAACTGTTACCCATGCTCCTTCTGTAATTGGTCAACACGCTCCAGAAGTGATCAAACCAATATGAGCCTCACTTCGCTGCAGTCGACGGCGCAACTCCGTGTGCCGCGTCGCCGCGTCCACGTTCACGGTGCTGCCGACAGAATGAGTTATGTTTAAGCCTGTATTTGAAACATTTCCAGGGATAGTCCAATAGGCGTTGCCTGGTACCGTGTGAAGTGTACGCCGAATTTCTTCCTTCAACAGCTTTTGTGAGATGTTCTTCATTTACCATGGCAAGGGGTCTGTTTCCATGGGGGTTGTTTAGAAAGCGTCTGTTCGTCCAGGTAAGCTTCTGGGAATCCCCCCTTTGCTCTGCTGTCCAAATGGGAATCTACCCAGGCTCTGTGTATGTAGGCTATAGGCTACCGCGCATGTTACCGGTAGATATGCCTACTGTATGCGACGGTGCGACGTTTACTATTATAGCCTATATTCTAGGCTACATACATTTGACCTTCATATTGTTTTAATATTAATTTCATATTTTTGTTAATTTGCAGGCGTTACAGTAGGCTTATAGGTGTTTCAGACTGAATCATAAAATCACTTGATGCTCGACGGCTCGACAGGAATCAACCCTCCTCCTGATTCCCGTTGCTGTAGCAACCAGGTCCATGATACATCTTGCTGTGTAGTCAAAATAAACTGTTTCAGAGGCTGGAAAACTTTATCATCACCTGACAATACATGAGACATTTACGGTTTCTTTATTGTCCTTATGTGTTTTGTGGTATATTTGGGGTTTTCTGCACCACAGAAGAAGAAATGCTTTACCACCATTCACTTGGATAAAAAATTGCCAAACGTTTCACACAAATATTAAATCAGAAACTAGGCTACTGACCTGCGCTGCCCTGGTTATCCTGATCTTGTTGAAGAATATTAACAGCAGTGGGCCCCTCCCCACATCCATAACTATTCATTTTCAGTATTTTTGTGGGCCTCCCACATGAGGGCCCTGTATGTATTGTATGTAATAAGTCCCCCATACCCCAAATCCGACGCACCTGTGTAACAGTTCGGTGTTAAAACTCTGCTAGGGAAGGTCCTTAAGGATATGAGAAGGTCTCGGGATCCACAGAGTTAGATCATTTACACAAAGTCAGCAACATTCTCTGGCTGACTCTGCACCATCACACTATTTCGACTGAATGTTTTTCTAATTGGATTTATCTTTGAGACCTTCGGCCACAGCCATTTGCTGCACTTATTTTGGTCGAACATAGTCTGATCTCATCTCAGCTGCTGCATGTGTGCTTCCTGCCTGTGTCCTTACATGTTAGAGACAAACACTGTCAAGTGCGGTGATAGAGGGAGGAACAGCCTTTCTCAAGGGACAGCCACCAGCATCGCTGTTTTCTAGGCCACCACAGCCTTCCAGTGACAACTTAGGAGGTGTCATTCATTGATCTTTGGAGAGAAGCTATTTCCACTGAATTACTAAAACAGACAAGTCCTGTATCCTATCCAGATTTGGTTTTATTTTATTTTAATCTTTAGCCAATATTTTTAAATCAAATACAGATAGTCCTTTCCTATTACAAAAACACAAACATGTTTGATTGAGCACAATGTTCATGGTTATTTCGCTTCACAAATGATAAAAAGATCATTTGTCTCTTCATGTGTAAGCATGTAGTGCCAATTGATAACTTAAGTGTCCATGAATCAAGCTGATGCTGTGTGACATCTGTAGTGACATTTATTGAGACAGATTTTTGTTACATTAAGAGCGTTGCTTGTAAAAATGTACTGTATAGCTTATGAAATGCAATTTAATATTTCAACAAATTACCAAGTTGTGTAGTTTCCACATATAAACATCTAAAAAAGACTAGAAAAACATTGATTCTGTAACAATTATGTAAATTGATACTTAATCCCAAATGTTTCCAACAATTGTCAAACCCAGAAAATCTTCATCAAGGAAACGGCCCGTGTCATTTGGTCGTCCTAGCCCCTCTAGAACAGCCTGCCCCTTTGCGCATGCGTCTGCCCGAAGCTGTCATAAATTAAATTTTTAGCCAGTATTAAGACACAATTTGGACACACTAGAATTTGATCATTTGTTAACCAGATGAGGGATTTTAACTACAGGCATCGGGATCAAAGGTTATCCGAGAAATAAGCTGAGGAAATGTTAGCAGCTGCTCGGCTCTAGCCCCTCCATCTACAGCGTTGGAGAAATACAGTTTTTTAATCATATAATGAATGATGAATGATATAATGAATGATAATTCAGCTCCAGGTAAAAACCTCTTGTATGATGAACTCTGAAGAAATCCTAGGCGGGAGAAATTGACTGCAATGACGACAGAAATGTTTAAAGTAACCTATATTTAATAGGATTTGTTACATCACATTTTTTTTTTACAAATAAGGGGGCCGGTTCCCCTGACAGGAAGCTGCAGACCTTGCAGGAATAACCTGTGCCTACATTTATTTTGTGTGAACTCCATGCTCTTGATGTTAGTTTTACAGCATCATAAAGTAATGTTCACATGTGTCAATGTCGCAGTATTGAGTCAGCATGGAAATGCGTGCCTTGTGCATGTGTGTTGGGGTGGAGGTGGTGGTGTGTGTGTGTGTGTATGTGTGTGTGTGTGTGTGTGTGTGTGTGTGACAGGGGGTTGCCTGCTGTCTGGCCTGTGATGAGTCAGATCTTTCTAGTGTCTGTTCAGACATTCATTTTTCCTTCAGAGAATCTGTGACAAGTTGCAAGGCATGCTGGACTGTCACTGGCACATTACTATCTGCCCCTTTCTTTTGCACATGGGGTATGGATGTTTTTTATATTTGTCAGTGATATCAGGCAATCTCTTCACATATATGCTGTTATTCACTCCTACAGTCCCATCCATCTTTTGTTTCTGTGTTTTCATGTCTTTCTCGGCTCTGCACAGCAGCCCATTAACCGGCAACCTCTGAGGGATAGCTTTATAATCATACATAATGGATGAATGGTGTGCAGGCTTCAAAAATCAAGTGTCAGAACAGTAACGTGCTGCTCTTGATCAGCTTTTATCTCCTCTCTGCCTCAGTAGTTCAACATCAGGTAGCACTTTGTAACCGTACAGTACTTGATTCTTTGTATATAACAGAACTTCAAATATACATAGGCTCCCTGACAGGGATGTAGGCGGGTGTAAAGGAAGGAGTTCAACTAGATCACGACAAACCATTTCTTTCCACCCACCTCAGCACATGGCCACAGTCAGTGACGGACTAGCCATCTGGAATTTGGACACATGCCTGACATATAGGCCCATATGGGTCCATAGGTCCATTTGTCTTTGGTTAATTCTGAAAAGTTAATTTAATGCATGCAGCCACATACAGCATATTCAAGATTGTACTGCGGCAAGGTGGGTGGAAAGATTCACCCAGTCAGTCCCTAATTAATAGTTGTCACCGCAGCCACAGTCAATATTACCTCATTAGCCATGTTTGTAACTCTCTCCCTTCAAAAAGGGTCAATACATAATCCCAAAGATAGAAATGCATCGGCCAGAGTTGAAAGGAAAGCCATAAACTATTGATTAGAAAAAGGCCAGCCATACATTTGTTTCCCCGTAGAGTGTTATTTCCGTAATGCGTTTGTTGTTGATGCATTTCACCTACGGAAAAATCTATCTGAGGTACTGGCAGCGCTTGTGTGGTCACTGCTAATACATTTGCTGTGGGCCTGCACGGTCAAATTTGTAACTAAACCAATAAATAAATAAAGCCGCAGAAACCATATTTATATAGCATGAGTTAAATAGCTTGTCATTGATAATTGGATCATTTACTATTTCTGCAGAGTGTTTAAGGTGATATGTATGCACATTATATAGAGGTCTGTCAATTAAGACCGTTCTCATTAAATGGCGTATAACATGTACTGTATGTATAACACGCCAATTTGTATGCCCTTATTGGCGTGTTATCAAGACGCATACTCACTTTTTAGCATGTTTATCAACGTGACAATACCTTGCAATGGCATGTGAATTTACTCTGTAGCGAGTAGTATGAAAGGGCGAAAATCTGCATAGGGAGGTTGGTCGGGGTGATGAATGGGTAAAACCCAGGACTGTCACCCAGGAGACTGGGGATCGTGTCACACTTCCTAAAGTCAACCGTCACTTTCTTCTCACGATAATACGCCAAGTGGTCATAACATGGCGAGTGGTGTGTATGTCTATGTCCGCTGTATGCATTGTAGACATACACGCGAATAGCTCTAAATGGCTACAGATAACACACCATTTGGCTTAAGAAAGTCAGCGTGTATGTTTACGTGAAGTCATGATGTCATGTTGGTCAATTAGAATTACTTAATATACAGCTAAATCAGCAGTCAGAAATATTATGTAAAGATATAATGGAGTAGTAGTTAAACTGAGAAGGTAATAGGGGGGTGGAAGGAGCACTTTGAGGAACTCCTAAATCCAGCTAACACACCCTCTGTGGAGCTAGAGGATGATGGGGGATTGTTGCTAATTTCCCTGGCGGAAGTCGCTGAGGTAGTTAAACAACTCCACAGTGGCAAAGCCCCAGGGATTGATTCAATTCAATTCAATTTTATTTATAGTATCAATTCATAACAAGCATTATCTCGAGACACTTTACAGATAGAGCGGGTCTAGACCACACTCCAGAATTTACAAGGACCCATCAGTTCTAGTATTTTCCTACAGAGCAAGCAACAGTGCGACAGTGGCAAGGAAAAACTTCCTTTTAGGCAGAAACCTGGGACAGACCCAGGCTCTTGGTAGGCGGTGTCTGACGACCGGTTGGGGTTACAATGAAGAGTGGCAATAACAGTCACAAAAAATAGTAGTTTGTAGTAGTTCTTTGTAGTAGTTAATGGCATAGCAGGGCACTGTGCGGCGTTACAAGGCACAGCAGGACGTAGCAGGGCACAGCAGGGCATAGCAGGATGTAGCAGGGCATTGCAGGATGTGTAGCGGGGACCATGGCGACAGCTGCAACCATGATTTTGGGGCCTCCCTGATCCAAGGAAACACGCTGGGGGAAAAAGAACATAAGGACTCCGGGGAATGACTCCCCGGAGCTAGGTTAGTAACAAGCATTTCTGGGACATTGATGCACATAAATAGAAAGATAGAGGAGAGAAGAACTCGGTGTGTCAAAGGAAGTCCCCCAGCAGTCTAAAACTATAGCAGCATAACTAAGAGAGACAGGTTAAAGAGAGGAGCATGGCCAGGCCAAAACTCTCCCCAACCAGATCCCATCCCTCTGTCTAGAGGAGATGGGAAGGGAGAGAGAGAGAGATCCATCCCTCTGTCTGGAGGAGGTGGATGAGAGAGAGAAAGAGATCCATCCCTATGTCTAGAGGAGGTGGATGGGAGAGAGAGAGAGAGAGAGAGAGAGAGAGAGAGATCATCCCCCTGTCTAAATCCATCCCTCTGTCTAGAGGAGGTGGATGAGAGAGAGAGAGATCCATCCCCCTGTCCAGAGGAGGTGGACGAGTGAGAGAGAGAGATCCATCCTTCTGAGATCCATCCAGAAATGCTGAAAGTTCTGGGTGTGTCTTGGTTGACACGACTCTTCAAAATTGCGTGGAGGTCTGGGACGGTGCCTAAGGAGTGGCAGACCGGGGTGGTGTTTCCCCTCTTCAAAAAGGGGGACCAGAGGGTGTGTGCAGATTATAGGGGTATCACTCTCAGCCTCCCTGGTAAAGTCTACTCCAAGGTGCTGGAAAATAGGGTTCGGCCAATAGTCAGACCTCAGGTTGAAGAGGAACAATGCGGATTCCATCCTGATCGTGGAACAACGGTTCAGATCTTCACTCTCGCAAGGATCCTGGAGGGAGCCTGGAAGTATGCCCAACCGGTCTACATGTGTTTTGTGGATCTGGAAAAGGAATATGACCGGGTCCCCCGGGAGATGCTGTGGGTGGTGCGGCGGGAGTATGGGGTGAGGGGGTCCCATTCAGGGCATCCAATCTCTGTGACCAAAGCGAGAGCTGTGTCCGGGTTCTCAGCAGTAAGTCAGACTTGTTTCAGGTGAGGGTTGGCCTCCGCCAGGGCTGCACTTTGTCACCAATCCTGTTTGTAGTATTTAGGACAGGATATTGAAGTGTAGTCGGAGTGGGGAGGGGTTGCAGTTCTGTGGACTGGCGATGTCATCGCTGCTTTTTGCAGATGATGTGGTCTTGATGGCATCATCGGCCTGTGACCTTCAGCACTCACTGGATCAGATTGCAGCCGAGTGTGAAGCGACTGGGATGAGGATCAGCACCTTTAAATCTAAGGTCATGGTTCTCAGCAGGAAACCAATGGAGTGCCTTCTTCTGGTAGGGAATGAGTCCTTACCCCAAATGAAGGAGTTTAAATACATTGGAGTCTTGTTTGCCGAGTGAGGGGACAATGGAGCGGGAGATTGATTGGAGAATCGGTGCAGCAGGGGCGGTATTACATTCAATGTATCGCACCAAAAACAGACAAAAAGAGAGCTGAGCCAGAAGGCAAAGCTCTCAATCTACCGGTCAGTTTTGGTTCCTACCCTCACCTGCCGAAATGGGTTTCTTCAGGAGGGGGGCTGGCGTCTCTCTTAGAGATAGGGTGAGAAGCTCAGTTATCCGTGAGGAGCTCGGAGGAGAGCCGCTGATCCTTCATGTCGAAAGGAGCCCGTTGAGGTGGTTTGGGCATCTGGTAAGGATGCATCCTGGGCGCCTCCCTAGGGAGGTGTTCAAGGCACGTCCAGCTGGGAGCAGGCCTCGGGGCAGACCCAAGACTAGGTGGAGGGATTATATCTCCAACCTAGCCTGAAAACACCTCAGGATCCCCCAGTCGGATCCCCCCGATACCGGATAAGCGGATGAAGATGGATGGATGGATGGATAATGGAGTAGTGGTGTCCTGGGCAGAGGATGAAGTGACATTACCTCTGTGAGTGTTGTAATCCAAGCTTCTCTGTTCTTTGTTTTGGTGATCAGAACATTTCTTCAAATTTGGTTTAAACGTCAACCTCGACTCCAGGATGAACTGATTAGATTTTGGTTGTCAAAGGTCTAGGTCTGTGTGAGCCACATTTTGAGCCATAACTCTTCTAATGTTAATTATGACAACATTTCACACTAATGTCTGAAATTGATGACATTTACAAGACTGATTGTGGTTTGGTTCAAAAAGAAAGTTTGAACTATTTGGTTAGGTTTAGGCAACAAAACTATTTGGTTAGGTTTTTAAAAAATTAAATGTGGATCCATATCTGCTAGATGGGTTAATTGGATATTGTTTGCCAGTGGCGATTCTTCATTGAATCACACTCCAGGCGAGACCCCCTTTGAGCAGTTAGTTGGGGTGGATTGCCGATAGATCCTTATCATGCATAAAAGTGATAAGCTCAAGGAGGCTCATGGTCCCCCATTGCCCCCCTTGTACGGACTGTTCCATTTGGGAGAAAACTGTCCCCCACGCCCCAGACCTTTTTAGCCCCACACATCACACATGCGTGATATTGCTGTGCACATATATAAATTACAAAATAGATTCATAACAAATTAAACAAGTTTTCGTCTTGCTGCAGCTAGATGCTCCTTTCTGTGCACAGCACCTGCACACAACAGATCAGCTGTGGCGTGTACACCGGACGCTTCAGCAAGTTTGGACAGCGTTGTGTTGACCTGCAGGGCTATATAATTATATATATATATCTCTATCTATCTATCTATCTTATAAGAGGGCCGTCTTATTTGCCAATGTAATAACAACCCACATGGTGAAATGACAAATTTCAAAAACACAGATAACAAAATGACAAACCCAAAGCGCCGATGGTGCAGAGGATTTTTTTGCAGGGGGCCGATTTGCCAATTCCCCACATGGTGAAATGACAGATAATAGAAAAGCGCTCCATGGTGCAGAGGATTTTTTTTTTTTTAAGTGCTCATACCGCCCCAATGTGTCATAAAACATGCTGCCCCGGGCAGATGCCTGCTTCGCCTGTGCCAAAAAACACTACTGCTGTTTGCTAACACATTTACCAACTTTATGTGGTGATGATGCTGTACGTCAATTTTGTGTTCACAGCATGAGGTGCTGCCCCCAAGTGGCCACAAATTTGATTGATGCCGGTTTGATTACTTACATAGAAAACATTAGAATTACCAGAATTAGCCTTCAAATAAAATGTTTTGTGCAAATGTGTGTAACTACAGAGTGTTAACTCATCAGGTTGTTAAATTCTCAAAAATAGAAAAGCAAATAAAGAAATTCTCTTGATGTTCTCACTGTTTGAAAAAATATATACGTATGTGCTTTTCCCTCAAAACAAGAGGATAATATAGCCTAACATGAGATTAACGACCACTGCATGGAGATAAATTAGATTACAGAGTGACATATGGAAGCTGTCTGAAAGCTTGATTTTTGTATTATCTGTGGTGTCAAAAGCAGAAAATGGATTGAAGATCCATTTAGAGACAGATACAAATGTAATCTTAGTCAATACTGAAAATAACCTCATATCTAGTGTTTCTAAGTTAGCTTTTTTATCAGGTTGAGTGTCTAGGAAAAAAGCAAAGCTCTTTAATTCAATCTATTTTGTGTTAAACTGTAAAGTTGGGTCAGAAAGATCCCAGAAGATGGAGCACAGAAAGAAAAAGTACAAGGGGGAGGGAGATAGAGAGACCTAAAGAAATAAAGGAAATTGGAACTGAACGGCGGCAGAGTGTAGAAGCAGGGGAGTTCATCACTGTCAAGCACTGATTCAAGAATAATTAATAGTAGGACTGCTAATAATTCTGTCATTTTTTACTAATGAATGCCATTATTGATGTAAGCTGACTGTATTTATCAGCTGGGGAATTAGAAGGAAAATCAAAAGACAAGGTAATGAGTCTGGAGTTGCTCTAAATGTTCCAACAGCATTTGCTAGTAATTACTGAGCAGCTTTTTAGAAGCAATTACATTAATGATGTAGGGCCTACTCTTTGACACAACTCAGTTTGGAACTCATTTGTATTCCACTAACTGGCCTATTCCCTTACACATGAATTAAAAGATTTTACATTGACTTTTGTAATCTTGATACTTTCGTAAGGTTGACAGACCACATACAGAGCACTTTATTCCTTTCTGGTTCTTATCGATTCTTGATTCTAATTCTTTGAGGGGTGGAGTTGAAACGGGTCACATGTTTATTTTACAGAGAAGAGGATACAAGGAAAATGTTATTTCGATTCAATGGTGATTTACAGTTTTGCCGGGCCTTTTCGACATTAAATTAAGCCACACTTTAGAGCACTGCTTACTGTTATCCAGCTGCAACACAACAAGCGCCTGGAAGTACGGTGACTACTTACTACTACTAGGGAAACCAAAACATGGTACGGTATCAAAACCAAATTTTCCAAACGATTCCAATTAAAAAACCATTCCATTGAAATCATAATTTTGGAAACGATTTTAAGTTGGAACAGGTTCTTGACGCGCAATCCTACTGAGCACATACAGTATGTTGTCATTCTATAACACAAGGTTGCACAACAAAATGCAAGTTGTAGAACACCAGTGATGTTCTGAGCAGTTTCAACCACCAACTGCAGAGCCCTTCTGCCCTGGGCCGTTCACAAACCAAGCCAATTTATAATGTTTCTAGTCATGATGTCCTTTGATGTTACATTGTCATTGTGATATCAGCAAATAGGACACCAAAAAGGACAAATTTGGACACAAAATTTGGTAATTGGTTATTTCCTAGTTCTGTATTGTGCACATCCCCAGACTTAACATTGCTTCTACAAATATTCCGGTTAATGCAAAGGGCACTGCTTTGCTACAATTTGTTTTCTGGGTAAGGGCATGTTGTTCACATGCTGTTCACATGAAAGAAGGGACAAGCATCCTCTCATTAATCTCCATTATGATGTATGGCATCTAAAAAATCCATTTTATCAGGCTGGCCCGAGATCACAGCGGCCAGTTTAATCCACTGAAACATACACGGCATATGATTTAATGAGTAAAAATCAGACGCAGTTTTCCATTTAGAACACTGCTATATCACTGAACCTTAATATATGAGCTCATTAAATCGTGATTTTTTCGTGTATGTACTTTTCAAGCTTTGAATTTTTTGAAAAGTGTTAAAATAATCTTTGAAATATGTTTTCAACAGGCCAAATTTTCCTACCTACACATGAAGTACTTCTTCTTTTCCTGGCTGGCAGTGTTTGTGGGGAGCTGGATCGTTTACGTTGAGTACTCGTCCTACACAGAGCTGTGTCGTGGGCAAGACTGCAAAAATTCAATCGTACGTATTGTACTTCTCATGTCATATTTCTAGACCCATCCAGGCCTTGCCTATAGATGCCCTATATTCTCTACTCCTGAGAATATTCTTTTTCCAGTTCCCTTTGTACGCCATACCAATATTTTCATTGTATTTTTCAGTGTGACAAATACAGGAAAGGAGTCATTGATGGCTCGGCCTGCAGCAGCCTATGTAAGAAAGACACTCTTTACTTGGGGAAGTGCTTCACTGCCAAGCCTAACAGCCAGGTCAGTCATCTTCTATTTTTTTCATCAAACACTGCTCTCCAGTATGGTTGTTGTTAACCTCAGGCCTACCCTGGTGATTTTAGGTGTATTCTGGAAGCTGGGGAGACCTGGAGGGAGTCATTAAGTGCCAGATGGAGGAGCCTCCTCATTATGATTTGGGAAGCGAGATGGAGCCCAGGAAGGAGGCTGTGGCCTTCAACAAGCCCACCAAGGGGACCTCTGTGGAAAGGTTTAGAGAGATGATCCTCAACCACCTAAAGGTCAGAAAACCCTCAATAAAGTGTATATATTTTTTTTATTTATTTTATCTAACTTGGACACTATTTTCCCATGTATTGGTGTCTCAGTAGTCTATATGGACGACGTTTCACTTCTAGGATTGTTCAGGTGCCGCCAGAAATTCTTAACTGCTCCTCAGATCTCTGCAGGGTAAATCCAGACAGCTAGCTAGACTATCTTTCCAATCTGAGTTTTCTGTTGCATGACTAAAACAACCTTTGAACGTACACCTTCCACCAAAACAAGTTCCAAGCTATTTTGCAGAGGCTCCGCCCAAGACGATTGTGATTGGTCTAAAGAAATGCCAATAAACCAGAGAATGCTTATCTCCCATCCCAGAATACTGTGGACTAGCCAGACCCTCCTGCACAGTGCTGTGTAGAAGGTCTGGCAATGCGAGACTAGTGTCTTAGTGACTTATATGAACAAGAATCTTTGAAATTAGTATCAGTATTTGGCAAGAACTACTAAACAGGCAGCTGCAATGTTATCATATATGGGGAATCTACATCATCAACTAAACTAAAAGTGTTGTTTTTGCCACTGACTTGTTCAGATTACTGTTCTGTTGTTATAGATATAGACCTTTTACAATGTTTACAAGGTTGTACCTTGTTTTGCTGCTGTTGACTGCAGGGGTCTTACTTTATACTGGACCAATGTCAAAGATTGTTGTTCCCATCAGTCACTTAGACACAAACACAGGAAAATATGTCCAGGTTGATGCTCTTTAAGCACTAGATCAAACAAAGACCAAAACTGAGTCTAAATTAAAGTTGTCCTAAAATGTTTATTTACAGGCTAAAGTGGGGGATCAGCCCAACCTTGCTGACCTGGCAACCCAAGTATTGTCTATAACAGATGCCAATAAAGATGGTCATATCTCCCTGCCTGAGGCTCGCTCCACCTGGGCACTGCTGCAGCTCAATGAATTCCTGTTAGCATTAGTCCTGCAAGACAGAGAGCACACACCCAAGTTACTGGGCTTCTGTGGAGACCTGTATGTGATGGAGAAGGTGCCATATTCTCCACTGTACGGGATCAATCTACCCTGGATTATCGAGGTGTGGATTCCTGCTGGTCTGCGCCGCAGCATGGACCAATGGTTCACCCCCTCCTGGCCACACAAGGCCAAGATCTCCATTGGACTGCTGGAACTGGTCGAGGATGTTTTCCATGGCACTTTTGGCAGCTTCCTCATGTGCGATGTGAGTGCCACCAGTTTTGGCTACAATGATCGGCATGACTTGAAAGTGATGGATGCACGATACATTGTTCCTGAAGCCATTTTCCAAGAAAACATGAGACAGAAACGCTGCGATGTGGACGAGGATTGTCTTTACGGTGCCGACTGCCTTACTTCCTGTGACCTCACTAAGCACCGTTGCACACCTGAAGTTACCAGGCCAAACTTAGCCAAAAGTTGTGAGGCACTCAAGGACTACATTCTGAGAGGTGCCCCATCTGATATCAGAGAGGAGCTGGAGAAGCAGCTGTACGCTTGCATTGCACTAAAAGGTTCGGCGGAACAGATGGAAATTGAGCACTCACTTATTCTAAACAATCTCAAGACTTTGCTATGGAAGAAAATCTCTCACACAAAAGACTCCTAATAAATGACAAGCTTTTCACTTTTTTAAATTAGTCTTAATTGTGGAAACAAGCAAACGATTCCCCTTATCTTTATCTTAAATGTGTATGTATCTGGAAGACAAAAGGAATCGAAAGGATCCCAACAGATGTTTACCTTTATGCTAGAGTAACAAAACTGCTTGGAAAAAAAAAAAAAAAAAAATTCAACCAAACCCTACCTAGTCATTGTTAAATTTAAACACTTCAAAAGGGCCAGAAACCAAAAGCCATCTACGTTAGTCTGTCCATGATCCAACAGTCACCACCCTGGTTTGCTTGAAATAAACCCCTAATTTATGCATTTACATAACCATAACACATTAAAGTACTTAAAATAGGGTCTGCAGTTTGGCACTGACGAGTTTGTTAAAAGTCTCTGTAGGGGTCCTTTCCATAATGTCAGACACCCAGCTTCCTCGCTCAATACTGGATCATTTAATGCTTTGGTTTACATTGGTCACCAAAGCATGGGATAAATCGAGTCCAGGTAGAAAAATACTTTTACCTTTCAACTTTGATTCACCTCAACGATCTGATTCAACTTCCTCAGACAAATGACGTTTAGAAGGGATGTTTGTTTGCAGAAATTTCATTGCACAAGTTTTTTATGATAATCAAATCAGCCTATAAACCATTTTAACTATTGAGGTTTAATTACACAAAACTACCCTATAAAAATCCTAAGGCAAAAAAAATTAAAGGTGATCAAGAGGCCCCGACAATGCTAAAGGAAACATTAAGTACAATATATGAATAAGTACTCAAGAAAATTACTTTTTCAATAGATTTATTAGAACAAATTTCCACAGGGAGCAGCACCTCAATCGGCATCCTCCTGTTCCTGAGCCCGGAGGAAGCTGGCCTTCTTCTGGGCAACACGGTCTTTCCTCTGGGCCAGAGAGAGCTTGGCACGGTTCCACCTAGGTCACAAAACAATCTCCATTAATATTTTCAGTCTTTTGTACCTTCCATACATCTCAATAGGCTTAACATGCATTTCAAATTGTTGCTTGAGTTGCCATATTTGTTTTAACAGTCAGCGCTCACAGACTGCATGGATACAACCCACACTCTTAAATGAATATTTAACTCCAGCAAACTTGTTTGAGACCTTATAATAAACCTAAAAATGATTTTAAAACATCAGCATCTCTCACCTCTTCTTCTTGACTTCTTTGGGAGGCTTCTTTTCATGGACAGGGTTCTCACGAATGGAAGCATGAGCCTTTTTGTACATCTCCTCGATCTAAAAGAAATATGACCGGTCAAACTTGGGTTCAAAAGTTTATACCCCATCAGTTTCTAGGTAAAACTTTAGTTTCATGACCTTTCAAGATTTAATTTGAAGTTTGAAAAAAAAAAAAAAAATCGCAACGTATGGCAGAACATCAAAATGGCTTTAAAAAAAAAAAAAAAAAAAATCACAATATTGTATGGTGTTTCCCACAGAGCCACTGTGGCTGGTGGGCAAAAAATTTTTCTTTTTATGTCGTAATAAATGGGACGGTGATTATTGTTTTTCTGTTTTTGGGATGGAGATGTCTTAAAAGTCTAGGTATTTTTAAATTTAGAAGAAGCCTGCAGCACTGAGAAGTTCCTACAAATCATGAAAGTGCTCTTTGGAAGGTAACACAAAAGTTCAAAAGACAAGGGCCAAGGCACTCTTCTTGCATGGTTCAGTGACAGTGGACCTCTCTCTCCCCCAAAACATTTTGTAGGAGTCAAGAATGTAAAGCTACCTCCTGGCAGTTTTTGTACTGTTATACAGTTTTGACAGCCAATTTAACAATGCACAAAGAACTTGCCGAATCAGGGGCGATTCCATTCTTGATGAAGCGGGAGAATTGCTTTTTGTAAGCGTCCTCGTCCTCTTCCATCAAGTAGCTCATGTATTCTGACACATTGATGCCCATAATGTGCTTGCGGTGAACCTCAGCGTTGAACTCCTTGCTCTCTGTATCATACCCAGGGAAGCGCTTGGTGCTGTGGGTGAAAAAAATTTTTTTTAAAAAGTTGATTCCCAGCAGGTTTAGTGAAATGTTTTGGCCTACATGACAATAGTCAACATGTCCAAGCAGAACAGCCAGACACTTTGTCAAGGCTTTAATTCCAAAGGACAATGAAAGCAGCACTGCATTATGGCATATACAGTTCATCATTTCTTACTTGTAAATAATCAAAACATATTTACACAAATGTCCATATGGGCCCATCCACACCTGCATTATTACAGCTCACTCACTGGATTCAAGCACGCCCTTTGAACGTTTTTACTGCAAGCAAACTGTACAAACTGCATTTACACGTAGACTATAAACTTTAATATCCACACAAGCAGACCACCTCCACATGACGCCATGGAGATGCACTGCACTCCATACTGTATCTCAGGTACAGATTGCATTTTAACGCTAGGCAGAAACAGGGAGCTCCAGCTATATGCATCTTTCTAACTAAACTATCGGCATTCAGTTGTGAGCCTTGGCCGCTGCTCCCTAAATGTTCAGCTCCCTGTCTGAGCCCAGCCCAGTCATGAAGAGAACTCATAGCAAACGAGTGGGTGTGTTGATGATGGGCCATCAGGCAGCTGCTGCCACCGGAAGTAAACAAACGTGGGTGAAGATGTCATAACAACGGCAACGAAAATGTCTAACTGAAGATGAGAGACCATGAGATTCTGGAACTTCTGCAAGTGCTGACGAAAATCAGACATATTGACAGAACGGCAAGTGACTCATTTGACAAACTTGCTAAAGTCTTTGTAACTAGTGTCAACCACAGCAGGCCGTCACGCTCCAGACCGATGGAGAGGTCAATGGTTCCTATGATGCTGTAGCTTCAACCCCATTGTCTGTCTGAATGGGGTATAAGCTAATAAACAGCCTTTAATGTAGTTTCTTGAAAGCCATTTTTAGATACATGTTTAAAAATAAAAAACACTCTTCAGCAGTTTTTGCCGAAAAAGCAACTAGTTTGCAGTTAAGTAATTTGAAACCCTAATCCAATGTTATAACTTCCCACCCCCTGCTGAAAAACAAATCCTAGATAAACATTGCATATCAAAAAAAGATGTCAACTGATTCAGGAGAAACAGTGGACATGTGAACTCAACACCCAAATACCTCAATCAGTGCTTTTCCCACCCCCTTTCCTTTCTACTGTTTTATATATGCATGCTTTAACTCCTTTAACTATGGCTCCGTTTTATTCAAGTGTCATAAATGTAATGTAGCCTTCATAAACTAACACCTATTGCTTAACGTGGACAGCCAAAATATCTATTTTTAAATTCTCAAAGAAAGTACCAAGAAACAACAATGACCGTTTCTATCACTTAAGACATAAACACTGCATCTATGATTTACAGACTTGAATACAGTAAAGCTCTAGAAATGTTAGGGCTTTCACCAGTCTGGCTGATACAAGGACCAAAAATCATTTAGGAACAAAACCGTACTTTTCTTACATAGCCCACATTGCAATGCACAGCATCAAATCCAACATTTGTGACAGAGTGGGACAGGTTACCTGTGTGGGATGGACAGGCCACCATCCACAGCCCCCTTAAGGGCACCGAACACCTTGTTGCCTGTGGTGGTTCTAGCAAGCCCTGCATCCAGGTAGCAGGTGAAAGCGCCTGGCTGACCATCAATGCTCTCCACGTTGAACTCATCACCTGTCACCTCCACCTGGCCTTCATACACCTTATCCAGGCCAAACTTGTTCAGAAGCTGCGGACAGAAATTAGCAAGAGATTCCAGATTAACGTCTGGTTCACCAGCCAACTTTTTTCTTTCCACAAGATTGATTTCACAATGACCCTCTCGAAAATTTAAACCTGGATTAAACTAAGGGCATTCACCATTAATCTGAATTGCAATTTGAGAACATGAAGCAGATGACTCGTATGTAAAACGTAAGTTTATACGTACTCTACGAGCCAGGAGCAGACCAGTGCAGTAGGCTGCTGCGTAGTTCGTCAAGCCAACGGAGACCCCGTATTTTGGCAGCTCGTGCGAGTAGGCTGCACACACGATCATATCGCCCTCAATCTTGGCATAGGCAATCTGCAACGCAAGAACAAATAATCAGGAATTTACTACAAATGTATACGTTGATATGGACTGCAAAAGCCTTGACCATTTTTGTACACAAGATAAGTTACTTTTTAACATGAAAAAAAAAAAGCAGTTTGGGTTAGCATTCAAGGATATGACCAAAACACCCAGCAATAATTGAAAAACTCATTGTGATTTGACCATGTTTATTTTGACTGCTTAAGTTAGTTAGAATAGGCCATATACAATTTATTTCATACAATTACCTTATTGAGGTTACATTGGAAGTGCCACAGTCCACACAAACCTATCTCTGTCAGCTCAAAGACGACAGGTAAAACTTAGCCCTGTCCCTCTGAATACAAAGAAGGTAATTCAGTGTGTGCTCACCTGGCAGCAGATGTCCCTGTTAGAGAAACGGACAATCATCCGGTACTTGGGGGTGTTGTACTTGTTCTTGTCTTGTACAACAAGGCGTTTGCGAGCAAAGAAGTCGGTCTTTCCCTCTAGAAGAAACACAGTTAGTTAAAAATGATACTTAGGCATTAGGTTGGAAGGTGATTGTCAGAAGATGTCTCACCTCTCCTCCTCCTGAATTTGACCTGGTACCTCTTGAAGTAGGCCTTGTTCTTCACCACTTTAACAAAACCCTGCAAGATGACATGCATTGAATTAGCATCAGGGTAAAAAACAGTCAGAAAAACTATCTTCACGTTAGTTAAATACGTTGCTGTGCCCAAAGGCTGTCACTGTCATCGTGTAACGTTACAGTTAGACTCGGCTAACAGTAGCCAGCAATGAACTAGAGGAGTTAGCACAAATGCTAGGCAGGGTTAACGATAAGCAAACGAGCCAATAGTAAGGTGCATAAAAGGGAAATTTGAGGGACGTAAATTAAGAGACCCAATGGTCACATACGAAGGAAATTATCAAGAAAAGGAGTCCACATGAAAAAGGAAGCAGTGAGTTTGTGAGGGTAGCCATTAGGCCACGTTTAAGCAGACCAGGGTAAGCATTAGCATGACTCAATCTATCTTCATCTATACATCAGCAGCATGTTTTCAAATGTCTGACACCTCACAGCACATATTGTATGTCTTAAGTATGCATGTAGACACATATTGGGACAAATTACAAACCATTTTGCAGTCTTTTTGTCTCCTTTAAAAGGAGCCCGGAGCCAAAGACTGGGGCTTGACTCCGCTGCACTGGAAAAAGGAAGGTTGTCATGCGCATGCTCTGTAAATACCGTATCACAGGATGAGGCGCAGAGACGCCATGCTGCAGTGGTTTTACCACTCTGCCCCCTATCGAGCTGGGGCGGCCATTTACGCGAACAACAGCGCTTTTCCATCTTTAACCAGGAAAAAGTCAAACTGAGATTTTAATCAAGGTCTCCCATGTTAGTCATATTACCATTTTTACCACGTTCTTGTATTTTTGGCTCTTTTTGTTCTTACTTACGTCCACCTATTTAATTGAAAAGACAACATGTTCCGCTCATTTATGTATGATCCCTTCATTATTATAACCTTTAATCCACGCTTTATTAACTTTTTCATAGCCTATAGCTTAAAAATAACGGGGGCAGAATGTGTCAGGGGTTTTCAATCAAATAGCTAACTCAATTATAACTTTATTCAAACTTTAAACTGATCCTTTATTTAAGCATTTTCAATTGCCTAAATCAATTATTGTAGTTTCTAATCACTAAATAACTGTTTTGATGTCTTCCAGTCAGATTTTTTTACCATTATATTAGACCAAATGGAAAACTGGGCTGGACTTTCTGGCACAGTACTAAACTGGTTTGAATGAGAACTGGGACTACTTTGTGTCTATAGGTAATTACACAGTGAACAAATATGCAAATGACACATAACCATTTATTTCACTGTGTCCAATACAAACAAATGCATTCAATGAATCAAAGATTGGATGTGGCATAACTGTCTTTAATTAAACAAAGACTAAGCTAAAGTAATTGTTTTTGGAGCCAATGAGGAACAATTAAAAGTCAACACTCAGATTAAATTTGTTTCATTTCATACCTATCTTATTCTAGCTTAGTTTTTTATATATCTGATATATTAAAAAAAAATCCCCCCTCTCACCCCTTGTGGGGTGGTATGTGTCATCCTCAAGCTCGGGTCCTCTACCAGAGGCCTGGGAGTTTGAGGGTTCTGCGCAGTATCTTAGCTGTTCCTAGGACTGCACTCTTCTGGACAGAGACCTCTGATGTTTTACCTGGAATCTGCTGGAGCCACTCTCCCAGTTTGGGAGTCACAGCCCCCAGTGCTCCGATTACCACTGGCACCACTGTTGCTCTTACTTTCCACATCTTTTCTAGCTTCTCTTTCAGCCATTGGTATTTCTTGAGCTTCTCGTGTTCCTTCTTCTTGATGTTGCTGTCGCTTGGGATTGCCACATCTATCACTACTGCCTTCTTCTGCTATCTGTCGATCAACACGATGTCTGGTTGGTTAGCCATCACCAGTTTGTCAGTCTGGATCTTGAAGTCCCACAGGATCTTAGCTCGGTCATTCTGGACTACCTTAGGAGGTATCTTCCATTTTGACCTTGGGACTTCCAGCCCATACTTGTGGCAGATGTTCCGGTACACTATGACAACTACCTGGTTATGGCGTTCCATGTATGCACTTCCTGCTTGCATCTTACACCCTGCTGTTATGTGCTGTACTGTCTCAGGGGCATCCTTGCACACTCTGCACCTGGAGTCCTGCCTGGTGTGGTAGACCCCGGCCTCTATTGATCTTGTACTGAGTGCCTGTTCTTGTGCTGCCATGGTTACGGCCTCTGTGCTGTCCTCCAGTCCAGCCTTTTCCTGCCACTGGTAGGATTTCTTGATGTCAGACACTTCTTCTATCTGTCTGTGGTACACGCTGTGCAGCGGCTTGTCCCTCCATGACGGTTCTTCATCTTCCTTGACCTCACCTTCGGGTTTCTGCTGCCTGAGGTATTCACTAAGCCCTTCATCTTTGGGTGCCATCTTTCTGATATACTCCTGGATCTTCGTCATTTCATCCTGGTCTTAACACTCATTAGCCCTCGGCCTTCCTTGGTACGCTTGGTGCACAGTCTCTGGGTGCTGGACTTGGGGTGAAACCCTCCATGCATAGAGCAGAAACATGGATCCGATATGTATATATATATATATATATATATATATATATATATATATATATCCAGATCTCACATTCCCTCACTACCTCACACCAAGTTCCTAGGGCAAAAATTAAGACACATTTAGCCTGATTATGCCCCTATTGTGTGCATAATTGATATGATGGATGCTACTTACATTGATTAATTGATTGAGTTCTGAACGATAAGCCTTTTTCATGAGGGTCATTTTGACAGTAGGAAAACAAGTACAAAAATAAATCAAATAATCCTGGCAATTGATTTGTAATATTGTCCACTAATAGCTGGATATCCACAGACATCAAAGGGACGGTTACCATGGTTAAATGGTATGGCAAAATATCTGACAATTAACTTAGTGTGTTTTCAATTGTTGTTTAGCATTCCATATGCGCTTTTTTTTCAGACAACACTGACTCTTTTAACTGCTGATAGTCCTTCTGCTTCTCCTTCTTTTGCAGCATTTTCGCATACTTACTTTCAGCTCCTAGCAATTACACCACACTTTTGGAAGAACATGCAATCGCTAATATTAATTATTAAAACATAGAGTTTGCTAAAGCTTCAGATGTCATCATGCTCAGTCAGGTATTGCAGTAGCAGAAATGTACCATTTCTGTAGAGGTGAATCATGTATTTCTGCATCAGAAACAGAGTATTTAACCATTAATCAGTAGGGATGAAAGCTGTATACAGTAGAGCAGGTATCTTCAAAAGGAGGTCCGGGACCCATAGTGGTCCTCAGAGTCAATGCAGGAGGGCCTCCAAATTTTTGTTAATTTCTGAAAGTTAAAAAAATATATATGAAAAAGTCTTAGCAAATATAAATCTCCCCTGCTATATATGTAGACTGTGCCTGCTCCAACTCTCTTTCAGTTAAGGGGTTGTTGGCCTAAGACATCATCAAGATGGAATTATTAAAAGCTAACTTCTTTTACTCCAGAGCGCTGTGGAGATCCGGCAATGCGAGATAGGGGCTTAGTCACATGATTTTTCCACATTACTAAGACTTACTATTTCACTCTGTGTCATCTAATTATTTATGCCTGACAGACTTAAATAAGATTGTTGTGACAGCATAAAAGATTAAGTGGCCTACAGTCTCCTTGGTGTTGCGTCTTACCTATGCCCGCTGCTTTTCAGCTACTTTTATGAGCAGAGGAGTGTCCTACAACCAACAAAAGATATGCGTCACTGACACTGCTCCCACATAAAACCTGTAAAGTAGGTTTTAGGACTGTTGAGTATGTGAATCAAGGCAATCTGCTTAGTCAGATTTCCATCCAAGTTTTGATGTGATGTGGTTACTTCATCATGAGTTTCTATTGACAGCTCTCGCTCAGTGAAAGCAGATTGAGAACAGAGTTTTCATAAATTGATAGATTTTTTTTTTTTTTATGAGGACAAATGCCTTAACTCAAAGAGCACTGAGACAACAGTGTTTGAACCTCCAGTCTGCTTGAACAGAAGTATTTTTTCTCTCAGCAATGAACCCCAGGTAAGTTATTAAAGATCAAATACTGATTAAGCACTACACATATAAAGCAATGTATGTTACCTGGCGTGTAAATGTCTCAAGTGCAGTGTCATAAGCCTTATTGTATATGTGGTGAATGACTAAAAGTAATTTGGCTAAGATGTCCCTTTTCTTGCCTCCTGTTTCCTGAACACATTGTCATACAGTATATGGTCTACCCCAGAATAAACGTAATAGATTGAGGTCATTAAGAACTTAAAATCAACTCGAAATATTAACATTGTCTGTTTGACAATAGATGTAATAATAATTGTGTTCATGGAAATGTTTTATCCACATTTTGACATTGGTGTTAATTTCAAACTTCTACCAGTCTGCTAGCGTACATCACTAGACTTTTTAGAATGCAATGTCAAATGTCTGAATAGATAAGGCTGTTATGATACTTTTACATATACCTGCATCCCTACAGCATAGAATTATCCATTTAACTGGTGTCAAAACATTGGACATTCTACCAGAAACGTACATTATCTGTCCTGGAACTGTTACAGTGAATATAAAACAAAAATGACTAAATGGGTGATTTTTGTGTGTTGCGCTTTAATATGTAATTTATTAGGTGCTTGGATGTTTTATTCTTAATTAAAAACACTTGAAAATTACAAATCCTGAAAAATGGTCTGTCCTCAGCCAAATTTTAACTACCTCGTCCATAATTTTGATAGTCTGAAAAAATAATATAGAACAAAAACACTATTAAGTAAAAGTTTAAGTTATCATTCACATTCCTTGATCAAAAACATTAAATGCTACATAAATTGTAAAATAAATTGTATTTTACAACTGTGCCTATGTTTTCGGTCAGCCCTGTCACTTTACGTAATAAATGTCATAAAAAGTGTGCAATACGCCTTTAAGGTTATGACTCAGAGGACGTGACATCATTTGACTTAGTTGATGCTGACACTGATAAAAGGTGAGTTTTTCTCAATGACTTTTATGATTTAAAGCTTGTTTTGCATGTTTTTTTTTTCATAATAAAATATCCTAGAAAAGAATGACATTTTTGGAAAACCAAAACAGGTCTAAACAAGTTAGTGAAATGCCCCGCTTACAAGCTAACAGTGTTGATGCTAGGAAGCTAGCATGCTGAGTAATGGTAGTGAAAATGGCCAACTGTCAGGCAACGTCACATCAGGCCCTGTCACGGCTGGTCACGGCCCTGTGTGACAGGGCCTGACAAGTGAATGATACTGTTTCTTTTTATGTGTTTAAACATATCATAGTAACACATTTTATAAATACATTACATTACAAACATACACTGTGAATGTATAGCTTTTTATGCTTTTATGACTCTTTAGGCCTATGACTGCTTTTGAGATTGCATTTTGTATATGAATGAAATTGCAATACATATATAATTATAATATGTATAAGCTTTGAGTAACAATGACTGTAATTATTTCAAATCATACACATTACAGTTAGATGGCTCCAGTTAGTGCAGCTGAGAGACAAAGACAATATCGGGCACAACAAAATGCAGATCCTGAGAGACAGGAGAAACATCTTCAGAAAGAAAGGGAGAGATGGAGGCAGAAAAAGGACAGGAGGAAGTGTTCATGAGTTGAATGAGCTTAGGCGAAAATTATGGAGAGAGCCATAGAAAAGATCTAGTCTCAAGAGAGAGGCCACAGTTCCACAGCCACGGCTTTCAAGGTTAGAAACGACTACCATCACCGTGCACTTTATATTCCAGTTTGGTAATAAAGGCAATACTATTGTATTAGGGGTGGCTGTGGCTCGGAGGTACAGTGGTTGCCCCTCAACCACAATGTTGGCGGATCAATCCTAGGCTCCTCCGGCTATGTCAAAGTGTCCCTGAGCAAGACACTGTCCCCAAGTTGCTCTATGTAGCCTTAGTATTGCTCCCAATACTAAGGATGGGTTGAATGCGGGAATATAATTTCACTACATTGTACTGTAACGATTAAGAATTATTTTTGATTATTGCCAAGGATAGTACATGCACATATGATATTACCATGTAATAATGTAAATATTAGCATGGTATTACCTAGTTGTTACTAAGCTGTATTATGATGTGGTACTACAGTTACTTTACATTGTACACAACTAAATGTCTATTGATTCAATTTGCTTTATTATAGTAAAATACACTTTATACATTATGAAGTCATATTTCCATTTCTAACTACACAGTAACTTAATAGAAGAAACACTCCAAGTGCAAGGAAAATCCCTGTACCATGAAGCATTGATTGGAGACCTACAGCAACACCTTTAACAAGCAGGTAATAGTCAGGAAAGAAGACTGATCAGTACCTTGGTGACAGGGAACACTGAAGAAAAAAAAATACAGGTTACAGGTTATATGCTCAAAGTACCCTTGGCTTTACCCAAAGGCAATGGAAGTCAGCAGGAGGGAATCCATACTTCTTTTCAAGAAACAAATGAGTCCACATGGAAGAGGTATACAAAAAACGATGTAAGAACCTTTTATACCAGAGACGACATAAACCGTGTGACAATGGGGAAAAAGAAGACCGTAACACAAGTCATGGTCAGGATGCAACAAGGGTTCCTTGTGGACACGCTGAAGAATCTGCACAACGTGATACACCAGGTAGTCACTACCTTTCCTGGGAAGATGGTGTTCCGGGACATGAGCTGCATGTGCACTGTAGACAAGATTCTACAGTGGACATGCTGTAACACCAAGGCCTTCAGCTTTGCCACACCAAGCTCAGCACCAACAACAGAAGAAATTGAATGGGGTCCAGAAGTGAAAGAAAAGTGGTGTGTAATAAAATATGACGGAGCCTCTACCCAGGCATCATTACTGCCCTTGATGAGGTTCAGGTACAAGTAAGATGCAGGCGCTGTGTAGGAGTGAACCGCTTCTTCTGTATGTATTTTTATGTAATACATTTATGTATTTCAAAGTGTTCATTGTGTTCATATTTTATTATTATAATTAAAATATGTTTGGACTATATCAGTTATTAAATTAAAAAGATCTTTCAACTATCAGTTGTTGGTCACATTTTAATAAATTATATTATATTATATTATATTGGCTGAACATGACCATGTTAGTCTTATAACATTAACATTAAAATAATAATAATTCCAAATAGGAATACTTACCAAAATATTATTAAAAAACAAAAAACAGGTTTTCCTGCATCAACAAAACCCATAAAGTCAGTCCTGTCACACATCACATTATGACATAAAAATTGACTATTTAAGAAATTATTCTTGAATTAGTGTGTACACAAAGGCGGGGATATATATCCACTATTGCATATTTGTAAAAATCTGGGATGTAAAGGAAGATTTTTTACAATCTTATGAGTAGCTGGTGCTTACTCTCCACTACAAGTAACCACAAAGTCACTTATATTTCTTATAGAACTTATAAAAAACATGTCAGATACAATCAGGGACATGTGGTTAATAAGAAAATTAGGAAACCCTTCTGACATTTAGAAATATGTCTGTGACAGGGCCTGACATTTTAGAGGGTGAAATGCTGATAAAAATGTCTTTTATTTGGGCATAAAAACATGCTGAGATGGCACAATATGTGTTTCTCATAGCTCATGCCCTTCATATAGCTTAATGTTCAGATTAAAAAATATATTGTTTTTTTCCTTCAAAGATTTTTAGAAGTGAAAATGTACCTTTCTGGTAGAATGTTTTTATTGGGTTATCTTTTCAACAATAAATTGTAAAACTCTACCAAGGTGAAAAGCCAGCTGGGTATAAGGTCAGGCAGAGCAGTGTAGATGAATATTGTTCTGATCAGTGTTAAGATCTGGTGGGAGCTCTAGCCTCAAGGAGGTACTGTGGCTAAAAACTGAAGATGTCAGTAGTGGGACATGCTGACATGCCCTGTGAATAACCCTAATGACGCAAGCAGTCCCCTCCAAGGATGGAAAGTGCTCTTGTTATGGCAATTGAGTAGGAGTGTCATGTACCAATACATCTGTTGGACGAAAACAATCTTTTTGATATAGACATAGTAACTTAACAACTATTTTAAAGGCAAGTTCTAGAGTGTAACGTTGGCCTACAGTGATGCTGTTATGGTCTAACCAGGATGACTTGCATTAGAACGTTCATCCATCACAAGGCAAATTGTATTATAGGCTATGATCAGTGCACCACATTAGCCTTGTCACCAATGTAGGGCTAGCTACGTTTTGAAACTGGAACAGTAAAAAAACAAACAAATTTGGAACAGTGTTCAGTGCAGTTTCACATCAGCAACACTTGGTGGTAGTGTTGTTTCAAGTTTAAACTGAGGGCGCATGCTCTGTGAGATGTAAACATTTGGTACTAGGCCGCCGCCGTCTGTCTAAACTTTGCAGACATTTGTGTAACGTTACACGTATTATGCAGCTGCATGGGCTGGACCCAAGAGTCAATGGAAACTAGCTAGCATACTAAGCACTGGCTAGCTTTCAAGGGGAAACCTAGCTATGCTGACTTGGAAAATATAGCTAATGTATTCGGGTAAAGTCTTCGAAAACCAGTCTTTTTCTTGTAATAGTAGGACTATACTTTTGTGCATGGGAAGCAGGCGACGTTTGCTGCGGCTGGTTAAAAAGGCTTCAAGGTAACGTTAACGATAAAGGATGTTCTTGTTTTTTCGGGCTCTGACTAAGTACTGGAATGTACACTAGCTAACTCGTACAACGACTTTCAGTTATCACTGCATCATTCCAAGTAAATTATATGACATTGCATATAAAAAGTAGATGGTGTCAATACTTAACTCTTGCATTTGTTGGTATCGTTATTAGTTTAATAACTGGTTGACAGTCCTGTCATTGCAAGCTTAGCTAGCTTAGTGTTGAAAAACTAGTAAACTAGTTCGTTATGGGCGCAAGATATCGCCTGGAAACAAAATATAATTTAATGGTGGAAGACAATTTTTCTGCTTGGCAAGTTCGAATTAAATTATTAACTCTAACGACAACCCTCGTCGAGCTCGCCAACGTTAAAGCTTTCTGGAACAAAGACACTGTATACTGTTGCATTTGATGCTAGCTAGATCTCCATTTCAGTTTACGACACAACGAGTAATTTAAGAGAGTTCTCCTTAGTTTAATGTATAATTCCTCTGTTTACTGTCTGTAACCAAAACTGTTTTGACAGATATGAGCATGTTGTGCAGCCTAAGCAAATTATTTAAACTGCTCAGCAGTGGCACTGGCGGTGTTCAAGCCGAGGATAAATTTAACTTTTAACTGCAGACTTGCAAATTACAACAACAACGCGGCTGGACGATTAACCCAAGCTTGTACTTGAAACTGCAGAAAATACAACTCTACTGTAAGAAATTATCACAGTAAGCCACGTCAGGTTTGGTAAAGATATTTGAGGGTAAGATTTTCAGGAATAAAAGGAAACGCACATTATAGCTAGGCCGACGCTATTGTGGATTAGTTTTTTTGGGTTACATGATGACCGTGACGAAAACTGAGAAAATGAGATGTGGGCTATTAATTGGCAGAGGCAGACCAACACAAACTACAACTGAGTAACTCTTCATTAAATATATTATATTGCAAGATCGCTCACCTAAAACAAAGCTGAGTATAATATTGTATGAGGTCAGAAGTGTACCTTATTGTGCTGTGACTTATTATGAGTAGATGCTGTTAGATAAAAGTAACGAAGTAGAACATTTTACTAGCATCAAATGCTTCTTTGTTCCAGAAAGCTTTTACGTTGTCGTAACGTTAGAGTTAATAAGTTAATTCGAAATTACCAAGCAGAAAAATTGTCTCATAAATTGTCAGATTGTCTCTCAATAGCTCATTTGGCTAAATGTATTCAGTTTCAATACACCTCTGCAACTCTAATTAAACCTGGATGATTCCAGTTAAATGCATAGTATTCACTCACACTGCTTAAAGTAGTAGGTATAGTGACACTTTTTTGCATGTAAAGTTGGTTGGGGATCTCATGGCCAGATGCTTCTGTAACTAAGACACTTAACTACTCTATCCTTAGAGGTAACCTTGCCCCTTATGACCTAATAAGGGATCGAAGATTCCAGATCGGCACATCTGAGATTTCATTTTCTCAAAAGCAAAGCAGGATACACCTATTGCCATTTCTAGCCACTGGGGGAACATAGGCAAGATGCTGTGCACCTCATATTAATGTTTAAAAAACAAAAAGCTACACAAGCTTTACTCTGACACCCAGTATAGAAGCGGGAGGAAGATACAATATATTAGGGAGTAATAGTGAATACATCTTTTGGGACTAACAAGGCAGTAGAATATGCATTTATTTACTCTTTGCATTAAACATTATAGTGAGAATGAATGAACAGTAAATAGATAAGAAGCTGTTGTTGTGACATCTAAGTAAAAGTGCATGTGAAAGAATGGAGCTTTTCAAGTAATACTACACAGTATGGGCAAACTGCAGAGATTTAGATGTAGTCCGAGGAAGACCAAATACTGGGCCTGATGTAGGCCATGGAGATTACACACACCTTCTCAGAATGCTTAGTAGTTGGGGTGCTAGCCAGGGCTTAAATGTATGTGTTGGTGGTATTGATTGAAACATTTAATATCCTACACTAAGGCTTCTTTTTGGAGTGTAGGTTTTGCAGGCCAAGGATAAAATATAAGCCAATAGTTATAGCTTTCATTATGTGTCTGCATAATGAAGAATAGAATCAGGAAGGCTAATGAAATGCTCATTGTGTACTAGTTAAAGGTGAGCTTCCTCTTGTGTAAATGTAAATGTGCTGTATTTATATAGCGCTTTTCTAGTCTTAACGACTACTCAAAGTGCTTTTACATCATACAGGAACCATTCACCATTCACACACATTCATACACTGTGGCCGAGGCTGCTCATCAGATAAACATGCATACACATTCACACTCCGATGCGAGTGTGAATCCTCATACAGCTGAAGATAGCCATGCTCTCTCCTGCTGGGCCAGACAATTGTGTTCCTATTCATTGCCTAGAAATGGCATGCAATGAAAGAGTAAAAGAAAAAAAAGAAAGAGAAAGGCAAGATAAATGAGTTTTTTACCTCCGATGGTGACAATAACCACTTTTTTATACTTATTTTTGTTGTAGCATAAGAGTGTGTAACTTTTTTTTTTGCCTGGTCTGGTCAGTTTGCACAGTGAGATATTTGTTGGGTGCTGTGCATTTTGCATTTGGAAAAAAAGGAAATGCCTCTGTTCTGCGTTTGGTCTTTCTTAGTTCCCCAATTGTCTTGAATGTTTCGCTGAGGATTTTTTTGCCTTGCTGTGGGTTTCATTAGCTATGCGCACTGCATCTCAGGGCCCCTTTGAGTTCTTTGGCAAACAAAAGCAGAAACAATCTCTGTATCCAGGATTTACAGGGAAGCCTCGCTTCGGTTGGCTGGGCTTGCTAGAAGGAATGTATTCTAAGGCCACCTGGACATTGGCTTCTCAAAGCATGGCTTGCCCCTGTCCTGACCAAGAGTTGATGCATGGACTTTATAAGGGAAGCCAAAACATGTTGTTCATTGTCATTCAAACCCTGGTGGCTGGCTGCAGTATAGGTCATAAATACTGCCCCCCCCAAGTTAGCGGATGGGACTTGGACCAAACTAAAAATATGAAAGTAAACGGGACTTTGATAATGCGGCTTCACTGCCAGATCACTACTACGTAGACTGGCTCAAAAATGACAAGATGGAAGCGCCCATGTTTTGGCTTATTTTATTTTTATATTTGATAAATATTGCCTTTACTTTTGTACAGTGGGAGGAAGTGGAGACGCATCGTCAATCTTTATATACAGTCTATGGTCCTGACAAAATAGTTTGGCTCATATTTTGCTCCCTGAATGGGTTATTCAGGTCATTTTAAGTCTGCTTAAACAACTGCATTAACACATTTTTTATTTTCAAGGTTTTATAAATCAGGAAATGAAGTAATAAAGGTGCTGACACACCAAGCAGACGGCAAAGAACTAGTGGCGATGAATCCTGGCTCTGCCTTCACCACACGTCTTTTCAGGTCACCTGTGGGTTGGCCAAAAAGTTGCACTTGAACACACCTCAAAGACTACAGCCGACGGCTGAACTAAATAAACCTGTACAAGTAACTTTGTATCTTCTTGTACGTTTGCCCTCTAATGTACATAAAGTGCAACAACAGATTTTTTTTTTTTCCAAAGGAACAAACTTCATGACCTTCCATTTGTTTCTGCTTTCAAAGAGAAAAAATACAAACACAGTGCAAAGAGTTGGCTTGGTTGAAAAGAAAGACACATACAATTGACGAGTGCAATTTTTCAGTATCATGTGTTTTTAATGTTCTCATATTACTAATATTGCTCACTGTTTTCACACAGCATATGTAATTCATTTTTTATATCCTTTTAAAATCCAATAACCTAATGAATAAATTGTAGTTAGCTATCTATAGTCTTAACTAGATTATTGTGGCTGCAAGGAAGATTGGATATCTTATATTTATTGTGCCCTTCAGGTGACTATAGTTCCACTTTGACTGTCAATTCTATTTAATATAAACTTGTGGAATATATTAATTAATTAGACTACCATATATGCTTTTACTTTTCTGTTGTTGAAGTGAAAAAAGGGCTGATCAACATCTGAGTCAGTTTGCACTGCATACACACATTGGATATTCTGGCTCTGTGCAAGAGAAGGATATGTCTGTAACTGGTGTGGATCCTTCATTTGTGTTAACTAATGCCTGCCTGTTTGGATTGAGCTGATTGCTTGGCCTGTGGTATTGCTGCTTGCAGCTTTCCTGAGAACATCCAAACAACTTAACACTCAACACTGCGCTTCCTTGGGTCCTGAACAGAACATCTGCCATGACATAGTTCCATCACATACCCAAGTAGGGCCACTCACGGTCAGAAACATCGGTGAAATACACTCTGGCTCATGGGGAAAAACAGTGCAAATTAACTTTTTTGTCCACCAGCCAAATGAAATAAAAAAAAAAAACCTTAGCTAACATATTTTCAGTTTGTATAATAGCATATTCCTATCACCACATTTACCACAATCTTTTTATTATACAGAGTAAAATGCTTGAAATGATTGGCTTCCTTCCTGGTGGCATTGTTGAACTGAAAAATATTTCTTCTCAGGTGTGGTGTTCATTTTAGAATTAGTTTTTTTGCTGAGTGCAGAAGTCCACTTCCCATTGTACACTGATTTCAGCACAATACTTGAAGAAGGACTATCTTTAGTGGAGCACTTTGACCCTTCCTGACAGTGTGATCAGCATATGACTACAGGGAATTGTGTCATTAGATCATTTGAAAGTTTAGAAGAGTTTATTTCCTGACGTGTTACTGACTTTTTTTCTTGTTGTAATGTTATCTCAATAAATAGATACTGGATTTCTTCATGGGGTATGTAAACAGCCGAAAGCCAGTGATTTTGGATTTTTTTTGTATAGCAAGTAGGAATGTATAGAAGATTTCTGGCATTCAGTTTTTACACTGTTGGTTAGTGCATCAGGTACTAATCCTCTTTGTTGTCTCTTTTTGATGATAGTAGGTATGCCATGGCTGAACACCGATCCAAGTACTTGTAGTAGCTTTACATTAATACTTTATTATTAATACTACATTAATACTGTGTGCCAAATATCAGAAGTAGGTTGGTGTAACATTGTAGCAGAATTTCATTATGGGGTATGGTGGTGGTGTGGCCTATTGTGACACTGAAATAATGCCTGTGACAGGAAACACTGCACTGTACTTATGCAGTGCATTGGTAAAAGTTACAGTTAAAGAAATGTATATAGAAAGTAGAAGAAAAGTCTGCATAGAGCAGCATAACTTTTATATTGAATGAATTGACAGAAAGTTAAGGATTAGTGATTGTCATTCAATCCATACTCAAGTATTTTTTGGGGGATTTTGGTATCAGAAAGCCACAAATCAATTAGCTTATTCTAATTTTGAAAACTATTGATCCAGCAAATACTGACTGCTATCCAGAATATTTATGCTACTGTTGCAGCTATAACAAAACTAGCAATGTAGTAAAGGGTATTGGATGAAGCCTAATATTGTTGAGTAGCTGCAAGATGAGATCGGTGGAACTTTTTTCTTTTGTAGGTCTGGCATGAATGATTACAAACATTGTAGCGATTGCATAGACATTGATGGGAGTGAAGTTAAGAAGTTATCTGATTCATGTTAGTATGCCTTGTAAAGCGGGTGGAATGTTTACTATGCCTTTTGCTAAAAAAAAAAAACACTTTTTTTATTACTGATGTTATTGCTGTATTAAGAGGTATTTTCCATCCTCTGCAGGTGGCGACAGACAAAGTTGCTGGTAAGCTGAGTTCTACTCTCTCATGGGTGAAGAACTCAGTGTCCCACACGGTCAGTCAGATGGCTAGCCAGGTGGCCACACCTACGTCCCTGCAGACCACTGCCACATCCTCTTCTACATCTCTGTCTTCACCTGCCCTCTCGCCATCCTCACCGGCGCTGCTCAGTCCTGACGATGTGGAGCTGCTTGCCAAGCTCGAGGAGCAAAACAGGTAAGCAGTCAGTCTCTAAAGCTTCTCCTGGCCACATCAAATGAACAGTTTTGACTTGTTGTTGTGTGGTAAGGGGCTAGGCCTTTGACCTGTTCAATTTCATGTCTACAGTAGTTGTACAAGAATGGAGATCACAGTATGGCTGATTGGCAGACAAAAAGCTGGATTTTGGAGTGTTTAAAACATTAAGTAAACAAATAGAATAGTATTGAATATTTATTCTTATTGCCTAAACAAGATATATTAAGACATCAATTAGAGATGCAGCGATTGACCAGCCGGTAGGGCTGCACGATTATGGCCAAAATGCTAATCATGATTATTTTGATCAATATTGTGATCACAATTATTCTCACAATTATTTGTAGATTTTAACCAAAACAAATTTTATTGTCACATAGGCTGTTTATAACTGCTTACACATCCATATTATGCTACATTCTTCTTATGTTGAAGTTATATACAGCTGCAACACATGTAAATGAAAATTAGCTATCTGAAATAAGTAGCGTATGTATCTCTGAGAGAGCTCCTTTACTTGTTTTCAACAATAACTGATTAAAAGAGCTAGGGAGAGAGAAGGGGTGTGATGGACGTACTCACAGAGTGGGTGGATGAATGAATGGGTCCAGCACGGCGGGTCAGTGGAGTTACACACGTTGTGTGTATGAAATCTCTGTATCGTCATTGCACTGTATTTTTATGAACTATGATATTCTGGCCATGGGTCACATCTCTGGCCCAGGTCCAGCAGGGTCCGTCTCACACACTATTACTCTAAGAACTGAAGTTAGCTGCATTCAATAACTTCTGCTGTGTTTTTCCAGCGGAAACACTGGTACAACAACAATATTCAGCAGTGTTGATGATAATTAAAACTGTAGACAAATGTCAGAAGTGGGGACCGGTGCCACTGTGTTGCGGCGATACGCGGAGAGTAAGAGGAGAGATCCAACACACGCACGGCTTTACAGAAGAAGCACTGACTTTGATGAATTTACTCTTTATCAGACCCCAGATGAGACAAGAAGCTAATGTTAGCCAACGCTGCAGTGACAGTCCCTCTGCCTCTGACTCCCCACTGCTGGAGACGCTCTGACACGCTGTATTAACGTTACTGTTTTAAACAATTTACAGGTTAATGGGGATGCATACCTATCAAAAAACGTAGTAATCTTCCCTCAATGTTTAATTTTGCTAAACCGTGTGTGAGCGGTGACGTTTAAGGTAACAGCATCCTAGGGTACCATCTATTTGCTGGATTGTTCCGAGGTAACGTAACGTTAGCAGATAAGCCCGTTGGTATTGTTCATATTTATGTACAATGACTAATAAAGCAAACTTGCTAAAAAAAAAAAAAGGAACTACGTGTTGTTTTCAGGTAATGTTACTGTTCAAACAGTTCAGTGTCTGTGTGTGTGTTTTGAGAAATATCTTTATACTGCAAGGCTATATTTATTTATTTTTTGTTATTTATATATTTTATTGCCATTACCTGTTTTCACTGTTTTCACTGTTTTCATACATACAGAAGTTTAGTTTGCTAAATATATCAAATTTGTTTAGTTGGATATTGGATGTGAAAAAAAGGGAATTGTTCTTCCATAACATTGCACTTTAGCTGTGTGAATTTCCCACACCAGGAATAATTTATATAATTATATTTTATAGGCATCAATTATCTGTTCAAATTTTCTATGTAAAATTTACTATTAAAGAAAAGATAGAAAATAAATATTTGTGTGTGTTTAAAGTGATTATAAAATATGAAATAGAAATTGGCTAGAACTGGTATCGGAAGGCCAAACTCAAAGAAAAATCGGAATCAGCCTAGAAAGTTGTAATCGGTGCATCTCTAACATTAATCAATCAAATTTTATTTGTCAAATGAAATCGTACGAGGTACAATTCCGGTAAAATGTTAACCTGTTAGCTCCTTCAACTTATGCATCATGAAGTAGAATGTGGCCGTCAGATCGGTACACAAAGGAGGCACCTGGCTGAATGGCACCAGCTGGGGCTGGGCGATATGGACCAAAAATCATATCTTTATTTTTTGGCAGTGAAGTGTCTGAACTACACTGCAGACTTAATTCTCTACTCACAGAGGATGGCTGATTCATTATAAAAGGGTCCAGCGTGGGTTGACTGTGCATCGGCAGGTCATCATGGTTACAATGCCTTGTGTTTGTAATGTCTGTATTGCCACTGCGCTGCATTTTTATAAACTATGATTATCTGGCACATTTATTTGTCACATTTCTTGCCCGCATCCAGCAGGCGCAATCTCACACTATTACTCATAGAACCTAAGTTAGTTACATCCAGTTAGTACTGTTGTTCCGTGTTTTTTGCTGTGACCGCTGCCAAAACAGGAAGTTACAAGTAAGAACACTGGTACGATTACAGGTTTTCCTCTCATGCTTACCAAATACACAACTGTGCTAATAACAATTTAAACTGTAGACAAATGTCAGCGGTGGGGACCGGTGCTGTGTCCCTCCATGTTGCGTGAGTGTGAGTGTGAGTGAGAGGGTGGGGCTGCACAAAGACTGAGAAGAGTGATCCAAACACAGGCACAGCTTTACAGAAGATATGGGTCATGTGACGCAACACTACACTATATTGATATAAACAGTATTGTCTGATCCCATATCTTGTCAATCATATCAAAGGTCAAAGTCACATGACATTACTTCTGTACCATTCTCGTGAATGCAATATCTCAGGAATGCCATGAGCGAATGTCTTTAAGTTTGGCACAGAAGTCAGCCTGGACTCAAGGGTGAACTGATTAGATTTTGGTGGTTAAAGGTCAAAGTCACTGTTACAAAGCTAAGCTAACCTGGGCTCGTATAATAAAGACACAAAGCTATTAAAGGCTAACCTAGCTTGTAACATTAATCAGAATCAGAAATACTTTATTGATACCCGAAGGGAAACTCTGTGTTGCAGTCACACAAATAGTAAAATAAAGTATTATAAAAAAGAGTAGAAATATAAATAAAGAAAAATAAGGAGTGTGGATATGTACGGTATTTACATAGTTAAAGGAATTATATGATACAGTATTTACAAAATTAACATAATTAAGGAGTTGCAATGGTGAAAAGTAATAATAATAATAATAATAATAATAGTAATAGTAGCAGTTGAGTATTGCACACATTTCAAGCCAGTGTTATTGCACAAAACAGATAAGATTGTCCAGTTTCAACCTCTCCCTCTGTGTGTCAGACACTTAGAGGGAGGAGTTATAAAGTTTGATGGCCACAGGCAGGAATGACTTCCTGTGGCACTCTGTGGTACATTTTGGGAGAATGAGTCTGTCACTGAAAGTGTTCCTGTGATTTAGCAGCAAGCCATGGAGTGGGTGCAAGACATTGTCCAAGATGGCATGTAGTTTGGACAGCGTCCTCCTCTCTGACACCACCCACAGAGAGTCCAGGTCCACCCCCACAACGTCACTGGCCTTGCGGATCAGTTTGTTGAGTCTGTTGGCGTCTGCTACCCTCAGCCTGCTGCCCCAGCATGCAACTGCAAAGAGGATAGCACTAGCCACCACAGACTCATAAAACATCCTCAGCATCGTCCTGCAGATGTTGAAGGACCTCAGCCTCCTCAGAAAATAGAGACGGCTTTGGCCCTTCCTGTAGAGGGCTTGAGTGTTCTTGGCCCAGTCCAGTTTATTGTCAAAGTGCACTCCCATGTATTTGTAGTCCTCCACAATGTCCACACTGACTCCCTGGAGGGAAATGGGGCTCACTGGTGCCTTGGCTCTCCTTAGATCCACCACCAATGGTATTGTCTCCTCTCCCTGCGTGTTGCGTTTAAAGTGAGAATGAGACTAAGGATTATTATATACTTTCCTACTAAGAATGGGCTGTGCTGTGTTAAAATGACTCAGCCAGCCGCCGTGTTGTTTCAAATTCCGTGTTCTGAAGCCGGGCCTCCTAGCGTCAGTCATCGGGAGGGACCTGCTCCCTGGAGTGTCGTTCAAGTTTTAAAAGTTGTATTTACAAAAGTTTTGTTGTGGTAAACATGAAGCAAGAATAGTCTTTCAGAATCTTTGTCATCAATAGTTTTCTCCATGTGGAAACGTGTGGTTTGCAGCTGTCAGCCTGTAGTGTGCTACTTGCGTGATTATCTCACTCTGGAAACGATCTGAATCTCACACCTGCAATGGCTTGGTTAAATCAGATTCACACAAACGGGTGCCCTTCTGTGTAGCGAAGGTGACCTTTTACCTTTTGAATATAGAATGCAATCACTTCATCATTGTATCCTATTAGACATTTATGTGATATGTCATAATTGGCGTAGGAATTTTTGTTATGACCAAAGATGTGTTTTGTGAGGTCACAGTGTCAGTCTAGGTCTTTCAGGAAGAATGTGGTTAGTTTTGAGAAGGGTCAGAACTGATATGAATTAAGTCACCTTCGCTGTGACATCCTAATGTTCTGCCATAACAGAAACAAAGGGAGATTGTGACCATATTTCCTATTTGGTCATATACTTAATTGGTGACACTAATCTTTGGTGCCCACCTTGAAACTGGGGTGATTGTATGGATCTTCTGTACTGCTGTGTTGAAGATGTGTGTGAAGCATCCATGATGCCTTTTTTTTTTTTTTTTTTTTAATAAAATTCCTGCAAAGTCTTTACTACACAAATCATATGAATCTGGACACAAATGGATATAAGCTGCAACTGGTTGGTGGAGGCATACAACTGCAAGGCAGTCATTTTAGTACAGCTTTTATGTAAAGTTAAACATTGGCTTCAGATATTTGAATATTGTTTTATTACATTGTTATTCACATTTTCAAGTCAGTTTCTAACCTTTTGTTAATTTTATTATTATTTTGTCTTCTCAAATCTGCACCACTCTGACTGCTGTCGAATTATTCTGCATATCCCCACCATCCCCCTCCTGATCTTCACACAGATAAAGGAGAGTGACGTCCAACAGGTTGTGACATGCCAACTAGCTAACTGGATATTACAAAGAGTAAAATATGGTTAGAAGAAAACATTGTGTGCTTCTCACATGAAGGCAAAGTCATAAGTCCTTTTTGAAATATCTTTGTCAGTACTCTGTCAGGACCCTGTTTGACCTGGCTCCTGGTAACCTGGATGCAATTCTAGGGGGGAGAAGCTCAGTGTGTAGACCCGTGTAGGTACAGTGGAGCTTGAAAACAAAAAAATGGCGTCTGCAAAACTTTGAGCACCCTGCAGAGTTAATACCTTGTTCTGCCCCCTTTGGCAATATCACAGCTTGTGATCACAACCAAGAGTCTTTCAATTCTTGTTTAAGGTATCTTTGCCCATTTTTCCTTCCAAAAGTCTTCCAGTTCTTTGAGATTTCTGGGCTGTCTGTCACGCACTGCTCTTTTAAAGTGTATCCATAGATTTTCAATTATGTTGAGGTCAGGAGATTGTGAAGGCCATGGCAAAACCTTCAGTTTACGCCTCTTGATGTAATCCACCGTGGATTTTGAGGTGAGTTAAGGATCATTATCCATTTGTAGAAGCCATCCTCTCTTTAACTTCAGCTTTTTCACAGATGGCATCAAGTTAGCGTTCAACATTTGCTGAAATTTTATTGAATCCTTTTTTCCTTCTACTCGTGAAATGTTCCCTCTGCCACTGGCTGCAATACAACCCCAAAGCATGATTGATCCACCCCCATGCTTAACAGTTGGACAGAGGTTCTTTTCATTAAATTCTGTGCCCTTTCTTCTCCAAACGTACCTTTGCTCATTCCGGCCAAAAAGTTCTATTTTTAACCTCATTGGTCCACAGAACTTGTTATCAGGCTTATCTATATGTTCATTTGCAAACTTCAAATGCTGATTTTTGTGGTGAGGACGTAGAAGAGGTTATCTTCTGATGACTCTTCCATGGAGACCATATTTGTACAAGTATCTCTTCATAGTGGAATGGTGTACCACAACTCCAGTGTCTGCCTGGTCTTTCTGGATGGATCGTGCAATCAAGTGTGGGTTTTGACTTGCTTTTCTCACAATCCTGTGAGCTGTTCTTTCTGATATTTTTCTTAGTCTTCCTAGCTTTAACGTCCACTGTTCCTGATGACTGCCATTTCTTAATTACATTCCAAAAGAAGATATTGGCATCTGTTAACGCTTTGCTATCTTGTTATAACCTTTATAAGCCTTATAGCTTTGTGAGCGTCAACTATTTTCAGTTTCAGTTTTCTAGACAACTGCTTAGAAGAACTCATGGTGCTGATTGTTGGGGCAAGGTCAGATGAGTCTGGGCATTTTAAACCTTAAGATTGACATCACCTGGTCTTTCCAGACAATAATTAAGAACAATCAATGACATTGTCAGGTCTCAGCTTTCCAAAGGGGGCGGTGCATGCTATAAACTCTGATTTTGGTTTGGGGACCCTGTAAATGATGAAAAGTGTAAATGATGGAAATAAAATCTAACTTTTTGTGACATATACGATTGTCTAATCTGTCATTTGATGCCTTTTGGAGATTTTTCCATCTTTTCTTGGCTTCTTTATGCACGTTAATACAAATCTTTACCTGGGGTGACCAAACTTTCGAGCCCCACTAAAGCCCTTTTTGTATGCCATGCCGGGCTGAAACGTCGAGGCAAACCAAACCAGAACATGTGTATGGAAAACCCTATAATAGGGGTTAGAATTGGCAAGAACCTCCTATTGTTTCTTAAGATGCCAATTTGTTATACATTGCGATTTTGAGCAATTGTGATAGTCCATTTGATTTCTGGTTACTTTTGATTTATTGGACTATGCAGAGTGGTGAATTGATATTTAGAGGGATATCCATACAGTATGGAACTCTAAAATTGGTAAAAACTTAAGAGCTTTGCCTGCTTCCTTTCTTCTATCTCTGATTCTGCATGTTGGTTATATTCATGTAATACAGTATGTGTCTTGGCCACCCATGACAGAGGTTACCAGTTTCTGTAGATTTATTCCAGCCCCCTGTTTCAAGACAAGGGTTTACTGTGTTTTCTGAAGTGTGCCAAGTAGAACCAAGATTAGGCCCGGATTTTAGGGTTATCATAGCATTCTTAGTTGAAGAGCTTTTCATTTTTGCAGATGTTAACAGCTCTGTACTATGTAGGCAATATATAGTGTGTTGTTCCTGGGGTGCTCATTGCTCACAGATTAAAGTCCTGTTCTATTGGCAACTTTGTGAATTCTTCCTATATTGTGACTTTCACCCATGAGTGGTACACTTTGTGTCAGCATGGAAACCAAGTGTTCAGTTCATAGTTTGCGAATGTGTGACAGTGAAGTAGCTCTGTTAAATGCAGAGATTGTTGACTCATTGGTACGCCCACAACAGCTATTGCTCCAGAATGCCATGTGAAACTTTGCCTCATTAGAGGAGATCAAAACGAAATAGGGAAATGTTTCATTTTGTCCCTGTTTTCCTTTAATAGGCTGTTAGCAGACTTCCATGGTAACCAGTAGTCAGCGTTGAGGGGCTCATAGTTCATCTGCCATTTGGCCCCTGCCTCCACCCTAAACACACAGCTGGGACCTTTGACCAGCCATTTCACATTTCCTCTGCTGTCCTACTTTGCTTCTGACAATGCAATCTCTTATTTTTAAACCACTTTGTAGCAACCTACTAATACCTACTAAACTCATCTTTTTAGGGCTGCACAATTAATCAAATTTTAATCACGATCACGATTTTGGCTTCCCATGATCAAATTTTTTTTTTTATCCGTCATTTCATAGAATGCTCCAGGTTTTTTTGCAAAGCCAATCTACAGCTCCGTAAACCACTGTCTGATTATGTGCCAGTCAGAGTTCCCTCCACCGCACAGCTTAGTTTCTAGATGTAGACGTCGCAGGGGACTGAGTAACGTGAGGAAAATTCAACAGATCTCAGTCGGTTATATGTCGGTCTCAAGGTTTACCAGTTTACCAGTAAACGCAACATTTTGTCCCTTTTGTGTTGTTTTTCAGACAACAGCAGTGACCAGTGCTAGTCGGAACTAGTTAGTGTCTGTTAGCTCACAGGGCTCTAGGGCGCGAGTAATATTTTTCCTCTAGGTCGCACCGGTGCACCTAATGTCCTCACACCGGCTACAGTGTTGTTTATATCGATATCGTTTAATTTTGTGTTACATGACCCATTTCTTCTGTAAAGCTGTGCCTGTGTTGGATCTCTCCTCTACTCTCTCTTCTCTTACTCTCTGCGTAGCCCCGCCACACAGTGGCGCAGTTTTAATTGTTATTAACAAAGCTGTATATTGTTAAGCATGAGAGGCAAACCTGTATTCGTTTCCGCTGGTAAAATCTGCTATTGCGGTGGCCACGGCGAAAAACCCAGAAGTTAATGAATGCAACTAACTTCAGTTTGTAGAGTATTAGCGTGTGAGACGGAGCCTGCTGGACCTGGGTGAGAGATGGCCCATGGCCAGAATATCATAGTTCATAAAAATGCAGCGCAGTGACGATACAGACATTTCATACACACGATGTGTGTAACTCTGCTGACCTGCCGTTCGACCCATGCTGGACCCATTCATAATGAGTCAGCCGTCTCTCTGTGAGTAGCATATACGTCCATCGCACTCCCCCTCTCTCCCTAGCTCTTTAAATTAGTTATTGTTGAAAACAAGTGAAGGAAGTTTCTCAGAGATGCATAAAAAAAAATCCTACGCTATTTATTTTAGATAGCAAATTTTCATTTACATGTGTTGCAGATGTATGTCTATACAACATACAACTTCAACATAAGAAAAATGTAGCATAATATGGACGTGAACGCAGTTAGAAATAGCCTATGTGACAATAAAATATGTTCTGGTTAAAATCAACAAATAATTGTGATAATTAATTGTGATCACAATATTGATCAAAATAATTGTGATTATTATTTTGCCCATAATTGTGCAGCCCTAGGACAACATCATGGGCACAGACAGTGCAAACAAGGCTTGGACAAATACATGAGCAATTAATGTGTGCAAGTGTAACTGTTAAGAAGGAGCTATTTTATGCCTTTTTGAAATTTGTCATGGATGATAGTGTTCTGATGTGATTTGGAATGTCATTCCAAATCGGTGTATGTGTAGAAAAAAGGATTTCTGACCATAGTTGTTTTTATATGGAGGAACTGGAATAAGTGCCTGTGAGACTGACCTAGTGAGGCGTTCTGCTTGTGTGTAGGGAGAAGTGCAGCAAGTGCTGGTAAGGTGGCATTTTGACTCTAAAAATAAAATTCAATAGCGTGTCTGTTTATGAAGATTTGGTAGGTTAAACGTGCAAGTGCAGTGCAATGGTGGGACCACTTTGGAAGGTTACTCTTGAGAGCTCAAAGGTATTGTCGTGCTATAGGTTCAGTAATTTCCTTTGTGGTAAGAGACCAAATAGGAGGACAGTAGGACACAGTTGAAAACACAATTGCATGTAAATAGGTTTCAGAAACGGAAAAAGAAAGATATGATCTAATCTTGTATACACATAAAGTTTCTGATGCAACTTTTTAAGTTAGAAACGTGTATGTAAGGTGCGGATCAGTAGCACACAAGATATTTGTAAGTTTCTGTGACAACAAGTTATTGGTTAGCAAAAGTAATAGAATCAGTCAAAACATTTTTTCTAGATGAGGGAAAATGTTTCTTTACATTGATGGTTAAATGTTTCTTTTTCAACCAGTCGTGTAGAAGCTAAAGATCAGATGATAATTTGGAATTTATGACATCAGGATTTGAATCAAAGAGAAAAATCACAGTATCATCAGCATACAATAGACATTTTGAATGATTACACACTTTAGGGAAATCATTGATGTATTAAAGAAAAAGTAAGAGTCCAAGAATGCTTCCTTGTGGAATGCCCATTTCCACACGGTTGGGATGTTGCATGATTTATTTTGACATCTTTCAACTTGTTTGTTAGGTAGGACGAAAGCATGTCTATCACAGATGAAGACAAATTAAATGAGTGAAGTTTATTAAGCAAGATCTGATGGTTTACTATGTCAAAAGCTTTCTAGGTAAAAAGAGCTCCAGCGATGTGACCTTTTGTTAAGAGAGTCACGTAATTGTTCAGTGAAGAGTAGTAATGCCGACATGGTTGATCTCTTCACACAAAAACCATGTTGGCAGTCACTGAGCCAGTTGTTTGTTTCAAGGTAAGAACTTAGCTGGTTATGCAGGTCTTTTTCAAGCAACTTAGACATTACTGGAAGTATAGCAATAGGTCTGTAGTTTTGAAACAAGACTATGATCATCAGATGTAAAAACTGGAGTGATTTGAGCCATTTTCCAGTCAGTGGGAAAGATAGATAGCCTGACACATTGGTTGATTAGGTGCTGAAAAAGAGGTATGAGGCTATCAGCATGTAAATGCACTTTATAAATGCAGTGTTTACACCATGGATGAGACACCATGGATAACATGGCATGAGATGTGTTTAGTGTGCAGTATTTTAATCACCTCGTTCTGAGAGATCTCAGAGAATGAAAGTGATTGAGAAGGGAATGGGAAAATAATAATAATAATATATTTTATTTACCGCACTTTTCATTCCAAACTGTGCTACACAGGAGAATAATAACAATGCCAAAACAATCAGCACAAAAATGCCTTTCTAAATAAAAAAGTCTTCAGTTCAGCTTTGAAAGTGTCCAGGTTCTGTACTGCTCTCTTGTTGCTGGTTCCAGAATTGAAAATGGTGCAGCTGAACAAAACAGATGGTGATATAAAAAGTTGTGGTTGAAGAAGCCTTTCCTGTTGATCTGTTTGCTGAATCTTTCAAGGTGAAATTGTTGCCAGTTCTTTAACAAATAATATGAAATGGTCATTGAAAGCACATGCAATCTTTTCTGAATCTGAGATAAAAGTATAAGTAAATATTCAATTTTTTTTTCATGACCTTAAGGGTCTGCCACAAAGCCTTTGGATTAGTAGCAGATTGCATAATCTGCTGTTGAAAATAGACCGCCTTAGCCTTGCATAGTTCAACTGTACTTATTAACTGTATTAATTTCTAATTTTAATGACATTATTTTTACTCGCTGGTGTTCGACTCAACCTATGCGTTTTAAGGATAGAGGCCTTCTGTTTGAGGAGTAGAAATATTTTAGAATTTATCCATGGTAATTTGCTCTGTCTAGGTCGAACCTTGCTGGCAGTAGCATATTTATTCTGTATTCTTTTAAGTTTAATGTGAAATTGCGTTAAAATTTGTTATGTATTTTCCAGTGACAGCTCGTCATTCCAATCAATAGCACTAAATTCAGTATTGAATTGAGGTAATTTTGAAATTGGTATTTTTGGTGCAGAGTGAGGGGCATGAGTTTTGGAAGATTTTAGGATTGTCCTAACTGCATAGACAATCGAATGATCTGAAATATCCGCATTTATGACACCAGGCATTGCATATTTTGAGGGCTGATTAGTGAAGATAAGATCCAGAGTTGAGCTCTGCATTTTGCCTATTCTTGTTGGATCCTTGATTAATTGATAAAGTCTGAGTTTCATGACAGTGGCTTTCAAAGATTTTGATGAGCCATCATTCCAGTCAATGTTAATATCTCCCAAAATTACAAGCTCCTTTGTTGTAATTGTTGTGTGTATTAATGTGTATGTTACAGATACTTTGAGGCATCCTGCATTTGCTTACTAAGTGTTTGTCTGTTTGGTGAGGCCTTTGTACCCTACAGAGCAGATAAAAGGCATGAGCATTCATTCAATAGGTCACACAGACGAGGGAGTCTCATGCTGACTGCTACTATCTATAAATCAAACATGCCATTGCTCCAGAATTCCTTATAAACCAGAGACTTGAGGAGTACATCATGAGTTTATCTTGGTAAGGCTTATAGTTTTGTAGGCTTGTTCTGCTTGTTATTTTTTCTTTCTCTAATGAATTGAAAATGTTAAAACTTGAGATTTGTGTTTGACTACTGGTGAATGAATTATTAGCAGAGGTGTAAGTATCTTCAGGTTCATGCGTAACACAGCCTTTTACTGCAGTGTGTATGACGGACCAACTGAAATGCTTGTTAAATGGGAAATTCCTGCCAAATTCTAGCCAATAGATGTTCTTTTTATTCACTTTTTAGCTCTGTGTAGGAGTTGAATTCAAGTATAAAAGCTCTGTTGCAGGCTGGTGTTTCTGGCCATCCATTTCACTCCCTCCAGCACGACCAAAGTTTAGCCATTCTGGGAGCACCCTCAGTGACATTACAGGCTCCAGTGGAGAGGCCAAGGCCTTTTTCCGAGATCAGGTGTCTGAGCCTTTCTGTGTATGTCATGAGCTCCTCTGTGCAGATAAGGGTGGGTAGTCACAGCTTCTTTTCTCTGCACACTGATCCTTGATTCGGTCAGTTTGTCGGTAACTCCAGTGACAAACTGATACAGTACAAGATTATTACTATTATTACTTATAATGCTGACCATGAATAAAATTAAATTCACTATTCATTGTTGCTTTCCTAACAGACCTGTTATAGATTTCTTCAGCCACTCTTGCCAGTAGAGTTCAGAGGTGAAATGTCTGTCCAAATGGCTGCTGGTTATCAGTCCCTGTGATGCACTGGCTTGTTTTACTGTCACAAAGCTGTAATAAATCAATCAATAAAATAAATTTTACAATTTTAGCACTAACCTAGAAATGTGGGTGACTTCAATTTTGAAAAAAGGATGTAGTTTGTCTGTTTGCCGCAATCACAGCTTGCAAATTGTCCAGATTTACCAGAATTTAAGGACTCCTAATACCACCCCTGCACTCTTACAACACATCCACGTATGTCTAGTGACTTCAGAAAAATGTTCCTTTTCCCAGTGTGGTGTCTCTCTCTGACCACATATTTAAGGCTGATTGACTCCCTGTGGTCTGTACATAAAGAATAACCCAGATGTTTGTACAGACAAACCTGTTCTTCCAAGCCAACTGTGTTAAACTGAAAGCGCAGTGGGCCCAAAGTTACCAAAATTCAGAGGTGCACGACCATGTGCTGCAACAGCTTGTGGGGTCCATTGCGCTCATCATTTACTCATCATAAAACTCGACACAAACAGAAATAAAACTGGTCTTTCCACTGTGCCAACAATGCCAAACTTTGGTTTGGCGAAAAAGAGTCCTTAATTCACACAGGATGTGAAAATATGCCAGTGTTCTCATGATTCATGCTGCTTATCTTATATTTTTGTATATTTCCGTCAGTATTATAACATCTTTATTTGTTTTGGATTAGAAAAACAGGAGTAAGTATAGAGGGAGCATGTTTTGATACTGTACTATAATATCTTGAAAATTGGTGAATTAACTGTTTTTGAATAGTCTCCGTTGAGAAGAGACATTTAGGTTTAGACGATTAGATTTTGATGAATGATTGAAACAAACACTTCTTAGTGGACGATAACAATAATGTTGTTGTCTATACACCATGTTAAACTACTTCCTCCCTTTTATCTTCACTACAGGCTGCTAGAGACAGACAGCAAATCGCTGCGCTCAATGAATGGCTCCAGGCGAAACAGTGGCTCCTCCCTGGTGTCCAGCTCCTCTGCCTCCTCCAACCTCTCCCACCTTGAGGAGGACACGTGGATCATGTGGGGACGAATTGTCAATGAGTGGGAGGAGGTGCGCAAGAAGAAGGAAAAGCAGCTTAAGGTGAGACACCTGTAAAGTGGCAGCCGACCCGAGTCTTGTGCAGACCTGCTTAAGAGCTTACTGAAATATGACTGCATTAAGAGATTACTGAGACATATTTGACCTGTCTTCTAAAAAAAAAAAAACATGTTAACCCCCTGTAGCCGACAATGTCATATACGACTCAAAATTTACCTTTAGTGTTATATTCAATAGCTTCAGAGTGCAATGTATAGACTTACTTTTTTTATTCAGGAGGTTAAGAGCTGCCGTGTTTCAATGAGGTCAGTTCAATCATATTCCTTCCAGAATTACTACTCTACTCTTTGTAATCCAGCCAGGAACTGCTGTGTTTATTCCGAGAATTTGTACAATAAATCTATAATAATGTCCTATGTTAGTGGTTATTATTCTATTTTTCAGTATTAAAAAACGATTGTTTGCTGTTTGCACAGCAATTTAGACTCTCGGAATGCAGTGGGTTGAGTGTGACCAATCAGATGCTGTCTTCCAGACTATGTCAGAGATCAATCTCCAAATGCACTACACAGTTATAGTCCGAGCTCCATTGCTGATTTATATCCTGTCAGATCTGTACAGTATTTACAACCGATCTGTACGAAATGTGTTAGAACTCTAAGACACGGTTTCTCAAATGGTGGTACGTGTACCCCTAGGGGTACTTTGGAATACTGCAGGTGGTACGTGACATTTTTGCAAAAATGCTAATTCAAAAATGTCATGCATAATTCTTAAAATAATTATACTTTAATAATTGATGAATTAAGTGATGGATTATAAATATTGGAAATGTAGCATTTAAATGTTTTTTGTTTTAAAAAAGGTTGTTGTTTAGTGAATCTATCCCTGTCGGTGCTGTATTTACCTCTTTAATAAACTTTTTTTCTACTAAAAATGTTTTGCGCTGGTCAAGGGGTACTTGGCTTAAAAAAACAATATTGAAAAAAAGTTTGAGAAACACTGCTCTAAGACATATACTAAAAGTGGTTGGAACGACCCAAAATAATGAAAACATAGCATAAATGTAAAAAAAAAAAAGTGTTGATTTTCATTAATGTATTTGGATATTGTAAAGTGTGCGCCCAGGGTGCATTGATGTTTATTTTTATCATCCATTTTATTCATGATATTTTTCATTTAATCTTATTTTTACACTTTTTATTGACAAGGAAAGTGGTTTCAGGGGAAAGGCAGCTTGCTCAGCCAATAAATAATCCTAACTGATTCAAGCAGGAAGGCCTTGTATGTAGTCTCTGCAGGCACCTTATATAGAGACCTTTGGATGTGGCTCTCTCATAGCAGGCAGGAAATGCATTGGAGATGGCCCAGCTAACTTTTTGGATAAAAGCGTAGGGACTTTTACGGGGAAACATTTTTTTTGTTGTAGATTTTTTTTTTTAATTGAATTGAAAGCCTTTATTGTCATTGTACCAGTACAATGATATTTGGAGAGCAACTCTCTAAAAGTGCACACATTAATAACACATACATACATATACAATACATTAGTGCAAGTCTGAGTGTAGGTTGAGTATGGTGACAGCTTTGGGGAAAAAGCTATCCCTGAGTCTGTTTGTTCTGGCTCTTATTGACCTGAAGCGCCTGCCTGAGGGCAACAGGTTAAAGAGATGGGAGCCGGGGTGGGTGGTGTCCCTCAGGATGTTTCTGGCCCTACTGAGACAACGGGAGTTGTAGTTGTGTTAGTTACAATGTTTCTACCAAGATTTGACTGTGATATTGACAGTCGAGTCAGGCTCCTTCAATCAAAGCATTGAATATTCAACTATTCGGGGTCACCCCTACATGGTGCTTTTGCCAAAAATACTGGAAAATGGTTATATAATATTGTTTGTTTTGTTTACACATCCATGCTTTTCTTATCTTATTTTTTTATTATTTTTTATTTTTTCTATATATTTTGGAGAGCCATCTAGTAGTAATACTTCAAACAAAAGGGGTAACTGTATAGTGAGAGCCTGAAGAATGCGTTTTTGTGCAGCTATGTGGGGTTTGTAACAAACAACACAAGATTATGGTTCATACCCCAGGTTGTTACAGGCTACCATAGAGCTTGTCCAAGAGAAGCTTCAATAATACGGTTTTGGGTGCTAGCTTTAAACTTTGTAAGAAAGTAAAAATCTAGGTTACAAGGTCAAGTTACAAGGTGGGATTGATCATGGTGACCAGGTAATTAGGTAATTCCTGGGTGATTCTTACTCTCTAGTGCTGTGTTCACACCGACCACATTTTGCTGGAATTGTGCGGCATGATTATATACAAAGTCGGTGCAAATAGATGTGAATTTACAGTGGGCAAATCTAACTGCGGGCCATTCCCATGCATGTGTAAGTTTAAATGTTGCACATGACGCGAATATATTAATGCAACCCCAAACTGCAACCCAAATGTGATCATCACTGGGGATGTTAATTTATATTTTTATTTCTGACCAAAAATTGACTCTCGTTAACCGAACATTAACAGACAAGCTTACATACATTCCACGAACAACTGCAGGCTTGCTCCCGGTCGCACAGCCACGGTGTTACGTGAATTGACGTGGACACATGCATCCACTTTCCTGGAACCACTTCCGACCGACACAAGTCCGCAGCTTTCCGTGAAGCTAATGTCCTGTCTGTACCGCATCAAACTCCAAGGTAGCTGTGAATCTGCTTGGTATATTCTGTGTTGGCACTAGCAAGTTAACTACCAGATAAGTAAGATATTGTCTAGCCTATTTCAATTTTTTATCGATACAACAAACATTTTTAATTACTTAAATATAACTGATGGTAATAATCGGTAAAATGAATGGTTAAACTTAAAGTCTGTAATCCATTCACATGCAAATCCAAGTGTGGACATGTGTGCTTCATCAACCTGTTGATGCATATGTGTGGCTGTTGATGAAGCCACACATATGCAAACGTAATGGAACGTCTTCTGCATGGGCAGGGTTTCTGTTTTTCTTGTCACTGTTTGTAAATGGGGAAGTGTTGCGAAGGACCTGGGAACATCGATGGGTGTTATGTTATTTAACAGAAGTAGTAATGACTGGTTGGTTGCAACTAGACTAGGCTGTTAATCAGCAAAATGTGTTTTCTTCCCCTTGGCTTACAAAGAAACCCAGTTTCTGTTGCACAAAGGAAGGAACCTTGACTTTTCTGTCCTTGTCAGCAAAACCCCTGATGTGTTCATACTTTCAATACTTTATATTTCATCGACTACTGCCGAAGCTAAATATATTTAGTTTGGTGGAAATCTGGTTCAATGTGATGTTAAAAATATTTCCTGCACATCTACAGTATACCTAATAAGTTCGGAACAGCATGACACATTAAAATCATTGATGCTTTTCATAATATCTAGCATTACGTAGTGTGCCTCAGAAAGCAGCTTTTGTTCAGACACAGTCAAGATATGAGACAGTGCATTGTACTAGTACAAAGATTGCTTTGTCGTCTGATCTGTGAGAGAGGAGAGAGGTCCCCTGCTAAAAGCCTATGTGGGTGGACCTATGCTCCAGATGCACCCTGGGCTGACCAGATGCGCGCACACACACAATCCCATCACAGCATGAAAGACCAGTGTTCCCTGTCAGCACAGGAAATTACTTAATCAAATTGTGTCAGCAGAAATATATGGAAAAAAATCACACTACAAAGTGCCTCACTGACAAGATTATATTTGTCAGTGTAAATCATATTATTAAAAGGTGCACACTGTGCTGAAATGGGAAATACATACTAGAGAACAAATTATGCTTATGGTTGTATCCTGTTGTAAGAAATGCAAGTCTCACAGGAAGCCATATGCTTACTCTCTTACACTGATGTCGACATAAAAAATAAAGACACTCCACAATTGCCCATTTAAGTACCTCAATAATGTCTTTTAAAATGCACAAAAATTTAAATTAAAAAAAAAGTATCTTTTACATTTTTCCACAGGATCTTGTCAGAAAAGGGATTCCTCACCACTTTCGGGCAATAGTGTGGCAGTTGTTGTGCAACGCCCAGAATATGCCCATCAAGGATCAATACTCAGAACTCCTAAAGATGACATCACCCTGTGAGAAGCTGATTCGTAGAGACATTGCCCGCACATATCCTGAACATGAGTTCTTTAAGGAAAAAGACAGCTTGGGCCAGGAAGTGCTCTTCAATGTTATGAAGGTAAGTCTCTGTTTGTGTTTGAGGAACATGATTGTATGCAGATAAACTGATAATCATGTGTACAGATAACTAAAAGAGGTATTTGGTGTTTATGATGAAGTGTGTACAACCTTCACTGAGACTCATCCAAAGCTAATCTGTTACCTCAGGCATATTCTCTGGTTGACCGTGAAGTGGGCTATTGTCAAGGAAGTGCATTCATTGTAGGACTGTTACTCATGCAGGTAATAATCCAATTCTAACCACACATGCACACAAACACACTGATTCAGCAGCTTCCCACAAAAAGTTTGACAGATTTGAGGTTTGCTTTTATTGTGTTATTTTTGTAGATGCCAGAAGAGGAGGCTTTCTGTGTGTTTGTGAAGTTGATGCAGGACTACAGATTACGAGAGCTTTTCAAACCCAGTATGGCTGAGCTGGGACTCTGCATGTACCAGTTTGAGAGTATGATCCAGGTAGATACCGCTTACTTGGTTGTAAAACTGTCTCAAGGGCTGATGACAGTTACTCAAAATGTAGTCATGTACATTGGTAATGGTGTGAATCTGTATTTCCATGCAGGAGCAACTTCCCGAGCTGCATATGCATTTCCAGGCTCAAAGCTTTCACACTTCCATGTATGCCTCCTCTTGGTTCCTTACCATCTTCCTCACCTCCTTCCCACTGCCCGTTGCCACAAGGATGTTTGACATCTTCATGTGTGAGGTCAGTTAAAAAGAACTGCGGCTTTTCTCATGAGCTGTCACCTGCTTCGAATTATATAATGTGTCTTCTTACATGTATCAGTCTGTAAATAATTTGAGTCTGTGCATATTTGTCATTCTGTTTATTTAGCACTTTATTTAGCACTTTTCACTTTTGCTGGTCTATGTTTGTCTTTGAACGTCGGTTGAACACTATCCTGCTGTTTCACTTACTGTCTGTCACTGTGGCTAATAGCCTCAGACAAAATGTCAAACATGCACAGAGACGGCAAAAGTACTCACTTCCTGTACTTAAGTAGAAGTACAGTGTTAAAAGATACTCTGGTAAAAGTAGAAGTACTGATTTAACTTCTTTACTCAAGTAAAAGTAACAAAGTACAGGCTTGGAAATTTATTTAAAGTATAAAAGTAAAAGTAGCCTTGCAAATGACAAAGGTACCTGGACCAGACAGATGTTAGAGTGCAAGCTGAGTAACTTCAGTGGACATGGAAAAAAGGCTCCATTGGCTACGTTTTAAATGGATGTCTGTCAATAGGCCTAAAACTTCACATATATGATTATTATGATATATGAGACTGGGACTCCAGGTTAATAAGATTCTGATTGAGCAGCAAGATATGAGTTCAATTGTGATTCTGTGAGAATTCACAGATCCAGTTTCTCTTTTTTAATCTTCCCCTTAACATTTAACAGAATCTACATGTAAGTGTGTCTGCTCAAATATGGCTTCTGGAAAGTAAATAAAGGATTAAATATGAATTACTAAACAGACATTAAACTAAAAGTATGGGGAACTTCTTAATTAGAGTTATGCTGCACATTCACCAGGAGTCATTCTTGATGCCTACAATCTCAAACATCTCTCTCAGATAAGGCCGAGGATGATTGGGAATGTCTTGCTGCTGAGTTTTCTTAATTTTCCATCATGTCGCCATCCATGCTATGTGCTAAACCATCAAGCCGCAATGATTTGCTGCAAAATGAATGCAGAATGCCAAATCTGCCGAGTCGTCTTAGTGGTGCGTCAAGTGCAACGTACAGTATATTCTCATCATATTAAATTGAATATGGTATTGATGACGCAAACAATAATAACGGTAACTCCAGCGAAATTATTTGAAGCTTGTTCGTGAGGACTAGATTAGGACTGTATTTAAATCTTATTCTGGTTTCCAACTTCGCCCCAGGTGTGTCTGTTAAAGCACAGACGGAGACAACTTCTCTCTTTTGCTGCAACATGCAACCTAGCTAACGGTTGATAACACAAACAACAAAATCACTAGCTACCTTACTTTAAATGTGCAAGAACTACAGACCAATACAACAATAGGTTTAAATGAACTGACAACATAAGTTATACAACTTAAAATTCTCAAGGACTCACACACAATCTCAACTGATTATCCTCCGGACAGCTAGTGTCTTTTTCTTATCTCTCACTTTCTGCTCCGTGTGGTGTGCGTTCCCGCTCGTGGTGTGAGGCGCGTGTCCGCGCTATTTTCGACATGACGACCTCTTGTACAAAACTAAAGTAACGAGCCAATTTTTTAAATGTAAGGAGTAGAAATTACTGATATTTATGTTAAAATGTAAGGAGTAAAGGTAAAAAGTCGCCACAAAAAAGTAGTAAAGTAAAAATATCAGAAAAATGTACTTAAGTACAGTAACGAAGTATTTGTACTTTGTTACTTCCCATCTCTGAGAAATCTAAAAAAGAAACATTAAGTAAGTGTTTCAACTTAGAAAATATGTAAGGTTAACATTTCTTCTACTGCGTAGAAGAATGAGAAGAAGAATCTACTTTGAGAACAAATACATTTGTAGATTACAAGAAGTTAACTGTCTCAGAAAGGTTATCCATTTGCACCACCTGTTGGAGAAAACCGAAACACTACAGCTCACATTTAATTGTAACTGTGAGTTGCTTCATCACTCCCTTGAGCCCTGTTGTAACAAAATTTAAGTTCTTGAATGCACGTTAAATAATATTTCCCAGCACAATGAACATTGCTTTTTTTTGTAGTTTTTTATTTTTTTCTTCTTTTTTTTTTCAAAAATTACTCCTCAGTCATTACTGGTGATCTCTTTCTTCAGGGTCTGGAGGTAGTTTTCCGTGTGGGACTAGCCATCCTTCAGATGAACCAAACTGAACTCATCCAGCTTGACATGGAGGGAATGTTGCAGGTATAGCACCATGACATGTTATTGCCACTCTTCATTCTAACCCCAGATACCGCCTACCAAGAGCCTGGGTCTGTCCGAGGTTTCTTCCCAAAGGGGAGTTTTTCTTTGCCACTGTCGCGCTGTTGCTTGCTCTGGAGGAAACTACTAGAACTGTTGGGTCCTTGTAAATTCTGGAGTATGGTCTAGACCTGCTCTATAAATAAAATTGAAAATTGAATTGACACCATGACATCGTCATTCAAGCAGCTCAGATGCTGTCAGATGTCTGGTCTAAAAGGGAGGAACCTCCACCACACCCAGATAATTGATACATTTGTAATCCCAACCCGTACCTGTGTACATGCTGACGTTTGATGTAGTGTTTTGAGCTCAGATAAACACCTAACTAAGGCATCAGAGTGCATACTTGTTTGAAAGTAGCAGGTTTACTGGCTGTGTGGCATTTTTCCTGCCTCTGATTTCTTACTCTGCTCCAGCATTTTCAGAGGGTCATCCCACACCAGCTTGACAGTGGGCCAGATAAGGTCATCCAGGCTGCTTATCAAGTTAAATACAACGCCAAGAAGATGAAAAAGTAAGCACAGCACTCAATTCATCCACATCTACCAACCTCTCCTTTTGCTTAAGCATTTAAAAAAAAAACATCTCATTGACGCAATTCATTGATCTTTATTGTTCTGGGTTCCCTCGTTCAGTTTCTAATTAAACTTAAAAGTTTTCTGTAACTATTTCATAACAACTTTATATAAAAGTTTCAGTCATGACTTCAATACATTATTCAGCAGCCTCTCCTGAGTTTGTGATGAACATTTGTATTTGAGACTCATAAGATGACTTGGCTTTTAGCCTACTAAATTCAGGCTACAAAACGTATAAACATTGTATTAGTTAGCTTGTTATTATGATGTGGAAAACTATCTTTTTCTTGCATAATTATTTTGATATTTTGCTTCCTTTCTGTTGTAATTGTAAACTGGTGGATTTTTGAGGACTATGATTAACTGCTCCTCAGATCTCTGTAGGGTAATCCAGACAGCTAGCTAGACTGATTTGATCTGTCAAATCTAAGTTTTCTGTTTGACGACTAAAACAACTTTTGAGTGTACACGTTACAGCAAAACAATTTCCTTCCCGCGGCTATTTTCCAGAGTAAACGGGGCCGTCCATGACGATTGGTTGGTTTAAAGAAAGGCCAATGAACCAGAGAACGTTTTTCTCCCATCCCAGAATGATGTGTGGACTAGCCAGACATTCCTCAAGCAGCTTTGCAAAGCGAGACAAAGTACTCCAACCCACGTTAGACAGATTTTATTATGTCTTCATTTAATATTTTTGTCTTTACTGAATGTCTGTGAAATGTTTTCAGGTTAGAAAAAGAATACACTACAATAAAAACTAAAGAGATGGAGGAGCAGGTGGAAATAAAGGTGCGTGAAGATTGTTGAGTGTCGAAAGAAATGTTTTGAAGGCCCCAAAATGCGTACTTTGTTTAATGTCAATTTGTGTCAACTTCTTTTTTTGCAGAGGTTGCGAACAGAGAACAGGCTCCTGAAGCAGAGGATAGATACACTAGAGAAAGTGAGTGCAGCAGTGTCTGTCCTCCGTAAACAGAGTAAACAGTCAGACAACGCTCCCTGCTCATCAACGTTACATTAACCCATCCAGTTGTGTCTGCTCATGCATCTTTTAATGAAGTTAGTTGAAAGTCCTCTCATGATAAACCATCACTGGTTGACTGGTACAGTATGGTACATTTTCTAATTGCAGATAAACAGAAGACAGATTTGGACTTGAACTTGTCTTGGTGTCATTATGGTGACTGTCTGTGTGGCTCGAATAACAGACACTAATTTAAGCAGAGACTGTAATTAGCCAAGTTTGGAATGTGAAAGTAGCTGCTTGATGCTGTTCAAGTCGATACAAAGCACTGCATGCCAAGTTGCACTGTTTGTATCATTCTGCAACTTTTTGTCTGTCAGGTAAAGGCACCATGCATGAGGTCTGCCATGGATAGCAAGAGCTACGCCATGTTTGCCTGCAGGGAGGAACAATGTAATCTAAATAAGTCTGTTACGCACAACCAGCTCGCGGCCGCTGCTCTCTGACGTATCTCTGTCACATAACTCCCAGGACCTTTTTAACTCTTCAAATTGCTAATATTAACCACACCAAAGCCCATAGCTTCTGCTCAGTTTAACGACACATAGCTACTTTACACTGTTATTGTGCTGTTCTTCCATACTTCACTCTGCTATAACTAGAGCTGCCCTGTGCTTCTTCCTGTCTAAAACCTGTCACTGTTATCAGCACCGCCTAATTTGTTTTTAAATATATTTTTTGTCACCAGCTTATTTGCACCTTTTCAACCACACCTGCATGCAATGTTCCTTTTCTACTCATGAATGTAAACATGATTCTACAGTCTGTAAAAAACATTTCTGGTTGGGAAATGAACATTGCATTTCTTCTCTACAACAATCAATTGTTCTATTTGTGTGCTTTAAACTGTCCTCTGGATTGTCTCTCTCTGCTGTCCCTTGTTGATATTTCTGTTTTATAGGAAAGTGCTTCCTTGGCAGATAGATTGATCCAGGTATATTCCTTATTTTCTCTTTACCAAAATTACTCATGTTGCACCTTTCTTCCTTCTCTCTCCTTAGCATTGCATGCTTTGACTAGCAGAATGAAGGACACAGTAATAATACAGAATCTAATTAACATTAATGATTCTCTGAATTAATAACTAAACCAGGTTATGATAACTGATTGTTGAATAAGTGCATGAAATACCACATTGTGGCATAAAGTGAGAGAATCACAAATCACGCTGAATAAAGCTAAACAGAATATAAATCACATGTTGTTAGAGTTAAGCATGTCCTTAGAAAACCCAGTCCCTCATCTTCTGCTCTGATTTGCCCACCCATTCCGCCCTCTCGTTTTACTTCTTGTCGTGCTCACGCCACCCCTCCTCGGTTGGTTATGTCCCAAGGGACAAGTGACTCGAGCTCAGGAGGCAGAGGAGAACTACCTGGTCAAGCGGGAGCTGGCCACAGTCAAACAGCAAGGTGAAGAGGCCAGTGCTCTTCTAGAGCAGGCCAAGACAACCATCAGGCAGTTCCAGCAGCAGCAGCAGCCGCAAGCGGTAAGGAGGGCTACAGAGTCCCCAGCTGGCAGGTTGCACTGGCTCAGATCCGGCACAGTCTGTGACAGAAACTGTGGCATTGAGACTTTTGAGGACCCCCCCCACCTCGCCCTGTTGACATATTGCCTTGCAACAAAATCCAAGCAGTAGCAGATCAGGGCTTTTCTTACTATCCACATAAACTTTGGGTAATGATCTGTTTTGGTATGCATGAATTCAAATTGAGACACGGAGTACTACACAGTTCGCCACCATATACAATCTTCTGCATTCTCAGAACTGCATTTATGAATTTGTAAGCAGTTGTCTCACATGCTGGTAGATTTCACACATGGCAACCTGTACACAGAATCCTCTCGTTGCATATCCGTTGACCTAACATTCTTAATTATTGATGGTTGGATTCCAGATGATAATGTGCAAACATTACAAGGTTTTACATAATATGTTATCTTGTTTCTCAATGAGCAGTCATGAATTAGTAATGTGAAAGGCAAAATGGTTGTTGTCAGCTGCAATTAAGGTTGAATTCTTTGTAGTGGGGAGGAAAGAGGCACTGGTGTGTGTATTTTCTTCAGCCTATGATTTTCATCAAGAAGAATATTAGCTGAGCATGTTTGATGGGCTGGAATTATTTTTGTTTTTATTTTACTGGATGTTGTGCCAACATTAAGCACACACAAGCATCAACATTTGTAGCTCTGCTGTGTTGTCTGTGCTCATGCACATGTCTTGTTGTAGAAGAGAGCCCCTCGGTACTCCGAGGAGTCCGTACTGCAGCTGGAGAGAGAACTTGTGCAGGCCCGGTTGAAGGAGGCAGAGTCTCAGTGCGCTCTCAAGGAGATGCAAGACAAGATCCTGGATATGGAAAAGGTGTGTTGCCTCAACCATGATGTGCTGCCTAAATCTAAGCCAACATACAATAATATTATATGACTAGGCTATATCATTGTACAACTACACTGACTGGACACATCATTAGTTACACTTGTACAATCTATTGTGATCCATTACAGCTCTGCCTTTACAGAAATGATGATGATGATTGTTATTATTATATGTATTGTTTTGATTGACACCGTTAGAGGTATTAATCTACATGTTTGTGATTGAGGTTGTAGTTTGCAATGGTGTTGAACTGTACTGGATGCTATTGAGAGGTCTTTTGGCCACCCCATTTACAGTGAGGAAGTATTTGAACACCCTGCTATTTTGCAAGTGCTCCCACTTCATGGAGGGGTCTGAAAATTGTTATTGGAGGTGCATGTCCACTGTGAGAGACATAATCTAAAATAAAAAATCCAGAAATCACAATGTATGATTTTTTAACTATTTATTTGTATGATACAGCTGCAAATAAGTATTTGAACACCTGTCTATCAGCTAGAATTCTGACCCTCAAAGACCTGTCAAAATGTCCACCTCCACTCCATTTATTATCCTAAATTAGATGCACCTGTTTGAGGTTGTTAGCTGCATAAAGACACCTGTCCACCCCATACAATCAGTAAGAATCCAACTACTAACATGGCCAAGACCAAAGAGCTGTCCAAAGACACAAGAGACAAAATTGTACACCTCCACAAGGCTGGAAAGGGCTACGGGGAAATTGCCAAGCAGCTTGGTGAAAAAAGATCCACTGTTGGAGCAATCAGTAGAAAATGGAAGAAGCTAAACATGACTGTCAATCTCCCTCGGACTGGGGCTCCATGCAAGATCTTACCTCGTGGGGTCTCAATGATCCTAAGAAAGGTGAGAAATCAGCCCAGAACTACACGGGAGGAGCTGGTCAATGACCTGAAAAGAGCTGGGACCACCGTTTCCAAGGTTACTGTTGGTAATACACTAAGACGTCATGGTTTGAAATCATGCATGGCACAGAAGGTTCCCCTGCTTAATCCAGCACATGTCAAGACCCGTCTTAAGTTTTCCAATGACCATTTGGATGATTCAGAGGAGTCATGGGAGAAAGTAATGTGGTCAGATGAGACCAAAATAGAACTTTTTGGTCATAATTCCACTAACCGTGTTTGGAGGAAGAAGAATGATGAGTACCATCCCATGAACACCATCCCTACTGTGAAGCATGGGGGTGGTAGCATCATCCTTTGGCGGTGTTTTTCTGCACATGGGACAGGGCGACTGCACTGTATTAAGGAGAGGATGACCAGGGCCATGTATTGTGAGATTTTGGGGAACAACCTTCTTCCTCAGTTAGAGCATTGAAGATGGGTTGAGGCTGGGTCTTCCAACATGACAATGACCCAAAGCACACAGCCAGGATAACCAAGGAGTGGCTCTGTAAGAAGCATATCAAGGTTCTGGTGTGGCCTAGCCAGTCTCCAGACCAGAGAGCTCAAACTCCCGTGTTTCTCAGCAACAGCCCAGAAACCTGAATGATCTAGAGAAGATCTGTGTGGAGGAGTGGGCCAAAATCCCTTCTGCAGTGTGTGCAAACCTGGTGAAAAACTACAGGAAACGTTTGACCTCTGTAATTGCAAACAAAGGCTACTGTACCAAATATTAACATTGATTTTCTCAGGTGTTCAAATACTTATTTATTAAAAACACATTTTAAATATAATGCACTTCAGTACAACACCACCATCCACTAACAACCTCAATAATAATCATAAAGTACAATATTAGCTTTCTGACAGTGTCAACAAAAACTGAAAAATTATAAGCTTTGTAAAAGTAGAATTCATGGCAGAGCTGTCTTTTGGGATTGCATCACATTGTACAGGTGTACCTGTAATGAAGTGGCCAGTGAGTGAATTGCTAAAGTTTCAAAACATGTAATTCTTACACACCTAGAGGAACACATCACTACCAGATGACACCAATGTGGCACGTCTTCAAGAGGAACTGATAGGGGTGAAGCTGAGAGAGGCAGAGGCTCTGACTGGCCTGAAAGAGCTGCGACAGCAAGTCAGAGACCTGGAAGAGCACTGGCAGGTGAGCACCAACATGTCAATGCATGTCAATACATTATCAAAGAGCTGAATGCCCACGTGTGTGAAATGGAAAAGGGAAGTTTTAATTTTGTGAAATGTGATGGACGGAATGTGATGGATCTCTCCTCAGCGTCACTTGGCACGCACTGCTGGTCGCTGGAAGGACAGCCCCAGGAAGAATACCCTGAGTGAGCTGCAGGACGAGCTGATGAGTGTGAGGCTACGTGAGGCAGAGGCCCAGGCAGAGCTTCGGGAGACACGGCAGAGGATACTGGAGCTGGAAACACAGGTCAGATGCGTCCAAACCACATTAACCTGGTGAAGCTGATTTCTTCTTTTGGTAATCGTTTTGTCCTGCTTTTTTCAGATTCTTAGCTTTACTGTCCTTTTGATGTCATTTATTATAGACAATTACAAGTATACTGTGGTACGGACACTTTAAAATGAGGTGGATCTAGAATTTGTCTAATTATCGGTGAATGAGCTGCAAAAAAAGTGAAATATCTCTGTATGGTCACACAGCATCCTTCAGAGGGTAGCACTCATCTGTTCCAAACAATTCAGAAACGTAAAGATGCCCTGCCACACAAAACCGTTTATACTTGCATTTTTTGAAATATGTTAGGTCTATATGTGTTTGTATTATGTTGTGAATGTGAAAATTAACGGCTACTTCCTCTGTCAGCTCTAGCCACTGAAAAGAAATAACAGGAGAAATCAGGCCAATTACAAAAGCTGGTCAGTCTGACTTCATGTTGCCTGAGCTCATTACTATTCATGAGCTTGCCCAGTTGTACTGCGTAATGAATGCTGATAGCCAGGCACTCATTGGCTAGCTGTTAGCCAGTCAGAGTCAAGCAGCTTAGCTCGTTGAATATTAATGAGAACTGGCACAAATGGAGTCATCCTGCAGGCTGTCTATACCATGCTAGGATTGCTTGAAGTAAGGTAACCAAGGCATTTTTTCCACAAAAATGTTACACAATCCATGGTAAAACTTCAGACATTACCACAAAGTAATGAAATACATGTGGCAGAGCACCTTTACATGTACAGGCAGTTTCATTATCCAATGTTGTAACTTAGTTCTTTTTGGATTAATTTGATTGTTTACAAAAGTAAAAAATATGGATTTGTTTTTATGGGCTCACACAGAATCAGATTCACAGTAACCAGCTGAGACGGGCAGAGCAGGACAGTCGCTGTCTCCAGGAGTGTGTACAAACACTGACGGTTCAAAATAAAGATCTGAACGTGCAACTGCAAGAGATCAAGCGGAGACAAGCTGAGATTGAGTGCAAGGTACAACACTGCTGCTGTTCTGCAACACTTAGCAGTCTGTGCATGGGGGAAACTACTATAGCTGTGTTTTGGCATAATATAAATCAATTAAAACATTCAAATATTTTGTTATCATGTACAACTGGACAATATACAATTTACAGGCCAAAAGATTGAACACACCTTCTTATTAAATGTGTTGCCTTTATTTCCATGACTATTTACATTGAAGATTATCACTAAAGGCATCAAAACTATGAATGAACACGTGAAGTTACAGTGAGGAAAATAAGTATTTGAACACCCTGCAAGTTCTCCCACTTAGAAATCATGGAGGGGTCTGAAATTGTCATCGTAGGTGCATGTCCACTGTGAGAGATGTAATTTTAAAAAAAAAAAAAAAAAAATCCAGAAATCACAATGATTTTTTAACTATTTATTTGTATGATACAGCTGCAAATAAGTATTTGAACACCTGTCTAGAATTCTGACTCTCAAAGACCTGTTAGTCTGCCTTCAACATGTCCACCTCCACTTCATTTATTATCCTAAATTAGATGCACCTGTTTGAGGTCGTTAGCTGCATAAATACACCTGTCCACCCAATACAATCAGTAAGAATCCAACTACTAACATGGCCAAGACCAAAGAGCTTCCAAAGACACTAGAGACAAAATTGTACACCTCCACAAGGCTGGAAAGGGCTACGGGGAAATTGCCAAGCAGCTTGGTGAAAAAAGGTCCACTGTTGGAGCAATCATTAGAAAATGGAAGAAGCTAAACATGACTGTCAGTCTCCCTCGGACTGGGGCTCCATGCAAGATCTCACCTCGTGGGGTCTCAATGATCCTAAGAAAGGTGAGAAATCAGCCCAGAACTACACGGGAGGAGCTGGTCAATGACATGAAAAGAGCTGGGACCACCGTTTCCAAGGTTACTGTTGGTAATACACTAAGACGTCATGGTTTGAAATCATGCATGACACGGAAGGTTCCCCTGCTTAAACCAGCACATGTCAAGGCCCGTCTTAAGTTTGCCAATGACCTTTTGGATGATCCAGAGGAGTCATGGAAGAAAGTCATGTGGTCAGATGAGACCAAAATAGAACGTTTTGGTCATAATTCCACTAACTGTGTTTGGAGGAAGAAGAATGATGAGTACCATCCCAAGAACACCATCCCTACTGTGAAGCATGGGGGTGGTAGCATAATGCTTTGGGGGTGTTTTTCTGCACATGGGACAGGGCGACGGCACTGTATTAAGGAGAGGATGACCAGGGCCATGTATTGCGAGATTTTGGGGAACAACCTCCTTCCATCAGTTAGAGCATTGAAGATGGGTCGAGGCTGGGTCTTCCAACAAAGAATGACCCGAAGCACACAGCCAAGATAACCAAGGAGTGGCTCTGGAAGAAGCATATCAAGGTTCTGGCGTGGCCTAGCCAGTCTCCAGACCTAAACCCAATAGAGAATCTTTGGAGGGAACTTGACTGATCTAGAGAAGATCTGTGTGGAGGAGTGGGCCAAAATCCCTTCTGCAGTGTGGGCAAACCTGGTGAAAAACTACAGGAAACATTTGACCTCTGTAATTGCAAACAAAGGCTACTGTACCAAATATTAACATAAATAGTTATAAAATCATACAATAAAATCATTTTTTTTAGATAATGTCTCTCACAGTGCACATGCACCTACGATGACAATTTCAGACCCCTCCATGATTTCTAAGTGGGAGAACTTGCAAAATAGCAGGGTGTTCAAATACTTATTTTCCTCACTGTATGTACTTAACAAAAAAGTGTGAAATAACTAAAAAACATTATATTCCAGTTCTTCAAAGTATTCACCCTTTGCTTTTTTGATAGCACTGCAAACCCTTGGTGTTCTCTCAATGAGCTTTATGAAGTAGTCCCCTGAAATGGTTTTCACTTCACAGGTGTGCCTTGTCAGGGTTAATTAGTGGAATTTGTTGCCTTATTAATGGAGTTGGGACCATCATTTGCGTTGTGCAGAAGTCAGGTTGAAACCATCAAGCGCTACAACGAAACTGGCTCACATGAGGACCGGCCAAGGAAAGGAAGACCAAGAGTCACCTCTACTGCTGAGGATAAGTTCATCCGAATCACCAGCCTCAGAAATCACAAATTAACAGCAGCAGATTAGAGACCAGATGAATACCACACAGAGTTCTAGCAGCAGACACATATCTAGAACAACTGTTAAGAGGAGAATCAAGCCTTGTTGGTCAAATAGCAGCTAGGAAATCACTGCTAAGGAGAGGCAACAAGCAGAAGAGATTTGTTTGGGCCAAGAAACACAATGAATGGACATTAGACCAGTGGAAATCTGCGCTTTGGTCTGATGAGTCCAAGTTTGAGATCTTTGGTTCCAACCGCTGTGTCTTTGTGCAACGGAGAAAAGGTGACTGGATGGATTCTACATGCCTGGTTCCCACCGTGAAGCATGGAGGAGGAGGTGTGATGGTGTGGGGGTGCTTTGCTGGTGACACTTTGCATACTGAACCAGCATGGCGCAGCATGGATCCTGACGCAACATCCCATCCGGTTTGCGTTTAGTTGGACCATCATTTATTTTTCAACAGGACAATGACCCCAAACACACCTCCAGGCTGTGTAAGGGCTATTTGACCAAGAAAGAGAGTGATGGAGTGCTGCGCCTCCACAGTCACCGGATCTGATCCCAATCGAGATGGTTTGGGGAGAGCTGGACTGCAGAGTGAAGGCAAAAGGGCCAACAAGTGCTAAGCATCTCTGGGAACTCCTTCAAGACTGTTGGGAAACCATTTCAGGTGACTACCTCTTGAAGCTCATCAAGAGAATGCCAAGAGTGTGCAAAGCAGTAATCAGAGCAAAGGGTGGCTACTTTGAAGAAACTAGAATATAAGACACATTTTCGGATATTTTACACTTTTTTGTTATGAACATAATTCCACATGTCTTCATTCATAGTTTTGATGCCTTCAGTGATAATTTACAATGTAAATAGTCATGAAAATAAAGGAAACGCATTGAATGAGAAGGTGTGTTCAAACCTTTGGCCTGTACTGTATATATATTTTACTGATCAGGAAGAAAGTTGTGCTTGGCTTAGCTATTATGTATCTTTTAATGTTTGAGATGTCTTGCTTTCTAGTCAGTTTTATCTGCTCTGTTGCGTCCTGATGAGATCAATATTCAGAAGGAGGAAGCAACTTGTTCTCTTCTCAATAAAAGTATTTCATTCTGATGGATCTGCAGATGCTGTTAGATATCTGTTAACTGTTTTTTTATATAGCACAGCGACATTTCTCAAAAAGGAATAGAAGATACTGAAATGTTGTACAATACATTTTTTTATAATGGTCTTTCAGCATTATACCTAGGAAGAGCTGTTGTTTAAAACAAAAAAAGCTTCTTTTCTTAGCTTATTTTGCTGCTTTCTTTTTTCTGCAGAGCAAGGAAGAGGTGATGGCGGTGAGGCTGCGTGAAGCTGACAACATAGCTGCTATGGCTGAACTACAGCAACAGATCTCAGAGCTTGAGATTCAGGTAAAATCCCAACACACTACTTGTTGTGATTTTCTGTAACATCACAGTTCTGTCTCAAGCATTCAATTTCCTCAACTCCTTTGCAAACCACATTAAACATATTTAAACTTTGCTTAGATATAGAGAGAAATGTCCCATCCAGGAATGTGTGTACAGACAAAGCTGAGTTATATTATTAATTTCATTGATGCAAGGAAGAGGGTTTGGTAAGTCAGTATGTTTCTCAGTTATTGCCGTCATGGTTTCCCTACATATAATTAGACCTACAGTGGTTGGTGTGTTTGTTGGGAGGGCTCTGATGGGAAAAAAGACAAATTTTCATCAGCCAAACATAAAAGAATCTTAATCTGATAGCAACTGATGTGTTGCTTGCTGATGTTGCCTAGGAAACACCAGTGTTGATTAAATCTGATCAAACCACCACACCCACGCAGTACTTATGACGCAGATGAGGATTATTGTCATATGTTTTCCAATTTTAACTTATTAAGTCATCAATATGTAACATTTTTCACGCTACATGTCTAATGTAGCGTTAACAGCAAATTAGAAGATGGCAGGTTAAAGCACAAAACGTCACAACACTGCCATGATATTTAATGAAGTTGGCAGACCTACATGTAAATGTACTCCTTGTATGAATACAATATCAGTATACAACCACATTGTAGGGTTTTCTAAGTATAAATTAATTGTATAAAGTATACAGCTGTGACTTTTGGAGTAGGCGTTGTAAAGTTCCTTTTGTACATTTATTTACTGAGTTTAAGGTGTTTTAGATTTAACATTAAGACTTTTTATAAGTTTGACACCTACAAAAACCCCCTCCTCCCTCTCATCCCCTTCACATGCACACACAATCACACAGTGTGGTCTGAGGTTTTGTTACTAAGTGATGGAGCAAAAACATGCAACACCAAAATTTACCACTACCGCCCTCATACTTTGTAGAATCTGAATTTTCAATAACGCAAGGCATTACACTTTATTTACTCCCCTATTTTCCATTAATATTATGATTAGTTAGAAAACGTGTTTTATAGCAAGCTTACACATTTTGTTAAATGTTTCTATTATGAGCAGTGTGTTAAATCTAACTTCTGTCTGAACAGAAATTACTGTGCCACTGTTGGCTTCTTGGTCTGTGGTTTGGTTACTTGCTCTATATGTTGTGGCTAAAAACTGCTTCAATTACAAGAAAAAAGTCCATACAAAAAATAAATCAGTTTCTTGCCTTCCTCGACAGAGATTGTTTGACACATTTTGGTGGTAACAGTTTGCAGCTTGCTCTATGATGTGAGAGGTCACTATCTTATCCGATTAACTTTGTCTTAGTCAAAATACTGAGTCTAGAAGACAAAAGAGCAGATATCAATGAAGAGCCAACCACTTTAAACATTAAGGTGCCTTATTGTCCTTCAATAACAGACAAACTTGCAGAGATTTAATGAAGAAAAACTAATTAATGATAAAATCCACTGAGTAATGATGAAAACATTGTTAATGAAACTAAGATGTCTAGAAAGTTTTATGTGTAGGACTCTTGAACTATCACAGTCACGGCCTCTGTTAAACGCCACAGCTCCACCATCTCTGGGCTCATAGGAAGTGGTTTCTCATCTCGGAGCAGAGACTCTACCAGAGGTGACATGCATGGTTTATTTTGAGGTTTCCATGACATGCTCAGAGATTTATACTAAATGTTATAAAGGACATTCTTATGTTTACTCTGCGTTTGGTCAGGTAATGGGGAAAATGTATCCTGTCATTAATTTTACATGTTAAATATGCTATGAAAAAGCAAACTAATGAAACACATCTGTACTACAGTTAAAATAATGTCACTTAAAAGAGAAATTTTAGATCAATCATATCATGTTTTTTACTGAGAGGCAGCTAATTATTAAATTAATACATTGAATGTTAAATTATAGTTGTAGTGCAATAGTAAAAATATTACTTTAATCATAAACTTTCACACATCCTTCGTAGATGTCTTTGCACATTCAAAATAAGCTATTTGTTGTTGCCACAACAGAGATGATGATTGATTGATACTCTTTATTGATCCCCTATGGGGAAATTATACAAATGCCCAAACAATGTAAAAAATAATCTGAATGTGCTGACTGAAACAACACAGTCAAGATATGCTAGTGCATTTCATTGGAATTTCTTTTTTGAGGTATATTGCTCACTTGCTCAAGATGTGATGATTATGTTTTTGATCAAAGGTTGATTTCTAGAATTGTAGCTGCTCAGTTTACTACAGTAGGTACAGTAAACAAATTTAACTTTCCATGTCATTATACGTAGTAGTACAGAGAATGCCCATTTCCCCTTCCTCATAGTCCCCTTTTGTTAAAATGTATTAAATTCAACAGATTTAAGAATGCAGGAGTGTGAGGAAGACATTTTTTGTGAGACGTTTGACGTCTCCTGCCACAGCGTGACACCTGTTGATTCGAGGAAGTCTCATTAACTGCCTTATCGTTGTTTTGGAGCAAAGAAACCTCAAAAACAATACATTCTTGGAATATTCTTACTTGTTTAGACACCCTGTGAGAAAAAAACTCCACTGGGACACACTGTATTCAACCCCACCTTACCACAGGAATCAAAAACCCCATCTGTATTTTGGGGTGTTGGCAAACCAACTCAGTCTCACCCCTCACCTTGACATCCCAGCCCTGCTGTGTACGCACATCTTCCCTTTTTGTCTCAGTGTTCCTGTGCTGCAGCCTGTGGTTTGAACGCACCCTTCACTGGTAAAACTGGCAGGTTCAAGGGTGTGATTGAGGTTTGAAATAGAGTATGTGTTTGTCTCCAATGCCTGCAGATGTCTTCACTGAGGAAGATAAACATCACATGGGCTGTTTAACTGTTAAAGCTAACAACCAGCCTCATCCCTAGGGCCCCAGGAGGAAATCAAGCACAAATGACACTTGTGTGTTTCCCCTGACATCTGGCACTTTGTGATGCTGCTTTTTTAGTATCTGCCAGTGTTTGTCCTGCTTGTACAGTAGTTAAGTCCCTGGGTATTAGGTGTTTTTACACATATGCTGCGTATACCATTTAGTTCAAAGTTTAACCACTTTGCTCTACAGAGGCTATAATGTTTTTCACCTTCTATTAACAGAAAGAAGAAGGAAAGGTCCAAGGCCAGCTGAACCACACAGACTCGAGCCAGTACATCCGCGACCTCAAAGACCAGATAGCAGAGCTAAAACATGAGGTGAGACTTGTAAAACAAGCATCAGGGCCATTGGTATTCACACTACCTTTTTTTCCTTGTAGAGATTCAGATTTTGCAGTTGCCATTTCTTTGATCTAGCGTTTCAGAAGATTTTACAACATTCCCTCAGATATGGTTTTTCTTTGAGGCTAACATATTAGAAGAAGTGTTAACAACACCCAGAGACTTCCTGTGCATAGTTGACATTGCACACCTCTTGTAGATACCTTACATATAACCTACAGATGTTTCTACAAGAGGGTTTTACCAAGCTGATCACAGAGTAGAACCAAGATAGATGTACTTTAAGAGAGTTACAAATTACAACTGAACATTAGATATGAATAACAAGTAAAAATGTGATTCGTGATTAATTAAACTATCATCAGAGAAGTGCAAACATCTCCCACTAAACTTGATACCTTAGACATTCACATTTACTCTTACTTTAGTTCTTATTTTTTATGATGCATGTACAATGCAAGAAGGTCCAATGTCGTGTGTTGAAAAGATGTCACGGAATCAATTTCTACTACTTAGTGATTGAGAACCTCACTTCATTGTCTTCCAGCAGATCAGTGATTTACAGGATGAATATCATATCTTGATATCTGTTATTGAATCAAAACAAGCAAGAACAAACAACTGGGCCAACAAAGTTGGTGAATTTTGGTTAAACTGGAGTTGCATTAGTTTCTTCTGACTGCAGTTTATATTAAGGCAGTGCAGTCACAATCATTTCCTTTCTCACTTGGTTTTGCCTTGTGGTCATCTTGGGTGACTGGCCTGCTATGAATCATGCTAACTCAAGTGTCTGCAGTGAGCAAACCTGCAAGCAGAGAGTGGTGCATGACCCCTCACCTTACTCCCTCATAATTGAAATTAAAACCTTACATCATATTGCTGGAAATTGTGACTGCAGCCTGGAAAATGTTGATTAGATCACAATTTCCTTTTTCCATGGCAACAACAGGAAGGCAGTCTGCCACATTTAGACAGGTGCAGGTAAATGTGGGCTTTTGTTATTTTTGGTATTGTGCTCTGAACTGGCCTCTGAATGCATCTCTTTCTACATGTTTGTTTGCTGCATGGCAGGCTGACTCAGGTGAGTTGGAACTAGAGCTGGGCAATATATCGATATTATATTGCTATTGTGATATGAGACTAGTTATCTTAGATTTTGGATATTGTAGTATCGTAAAATGGCATAAACCTTTTCCTGGTTTTAAAGGTTGCATTACAGAAAAGTGATGTCATTTCTGAACTTACCAGACTATTGTAACTGTTCTATTATTTGCCTTTACCCACTTAGTCATTATATTCACATTACTGATGATCATTATCAAAAATCTCATTGTGTAAATATTTGGTGAAAGCAACAATCAGTAATTAGTATCATTGCGGCATTGATATCAAGGTATTAGGTCAGAAATATAGTGATATTTGATTTTCTCCATATCGCCCAGCCCTAGTTGGTACAGATGGGCCATCCAACCTCCTGTGGTTTAAACCATCATGTCCTGTAGCCCTGAACCAAGCCCTATTAGGGTCCTTTTAATTCACAGCTTGGGTGGCGGTCCTGGATGCCTTCATAAAAATGTTTGGAGAATTGATGCTGCACTGCTCTAAATTGGAGGTGTGGAAGCCAACCTGATGTACAATGGTCAAACCAGTCAGTTAGCCCTCATCCTTTTAATCTTTTCACTTGTAAAATCCAAACATGCTATTAGAAAACACTAACGGCGTTAAACTCATCTTTGTTTGGTTTGTTTTTTGAGTGCAGCCAGAATGATCACATTGCTCCCCTTGTGGCTGACAGAGGGGAAAAAACACCCATCACAGCTGTAGTTTAAAAGTAGTTGCAATGCATGGTTTTTCCAATCCGCTATAAAGGGCAATAGGTCCAACAGAAAGAGGCAAAATAGATGATGCACTTGAAAACGTACTTGGACAAAGCATATAAAGGTGAGATGTAATGCCTCATCAAAAGAGAAAAGACTAAATGAGCTGACACACTAGGCAGACTGCAAAGAACTAGTGGCAACAAAAGATAACTTTAGCGTTGCCTCACGTCTTTTTGGCCAAAAAGTTGTACTTGAACACACCCCAAAGACTTCTTCTCGTGTACTTATTTGCATTAGCTGAACATCCAATGAGAGAGATTCCTCACTGACGGCTCTGACACAGATGCAACATGTCTTATCACCCGAAAAAAAGCCAACAGTAAACACTATAACAATAACTAAAATGCTGCAATAAGAATATCAGGTGCAGCTCAAATGAAAACATGCCTTTGGTTTTATTTTGAAATATACATAGACCTGTATTATAACATATTTTGTTTTTTTTCATTGGTTGGGACACACCGCAAAAACTAAGACAACTTGGACCGACAGCCGACAGTCTGTGTGGTGTGTCAGGGCCCTTACAGAATGAGGACTAACTGGTTGATTTGGCAAATAAATGATGGCTTTACTATCACCTCTGGTAAATGGCAGAGAACAGCTACTTCTCTAAAGTTTTCAGTAGGACAAATTTAGGACGGCCTCCCACGCAGTCCCAAATGGAGCTATCCCTAAACCATAAAACAATTATACAATCGCTTTATCCCACTTCCATACTACATACTTACTCTAAGGATGTTTTGAGTGCATTCACACTGGAAATGTTTTCTCCAAAAATGTCAGTATGCAGTCATATAGTAGACAATATTGTCCCACCATATAGATTACAAAGGATATGGCAAATGTACTTGTAGCTGAAACACGGGGAAACTAATTATTAAATATAAAGTACTGAATCTTTGCAAAACCATTTCTTGATACCAAGAAATGGTTTGATACTTCTTGTATCATTTCCTGTTAGTACAGAATGGTGAATGATATTGATTTATTGTGTACTAACTATGTAAATTAGAATGCAGAGCTTAGTGTATACTGTTGGAATGTAGTATGGAATTGGGACACAACTCATACATTGTTCCATTTGGTTGAATTTCTGCATGCATGTTAAATTTGTGAAAGACATCACCTTCCATATGTGCCAGTGATACTGTTCATTATGAATATCATAGTCTGCCAAAGATTAGACTGTATTGCGTTAATATTTTTAATATATTGTGTTTGTACATGTCTTGGATCAAATGCTTGCTCGTGGGGAAATTGTTGGGTTTTGTAAAGTATAGAGTATGACCTAGACCTACTCTATCTGTTTGTGTCCTGTAATAACTCCTGTTGTGATTTTACACTATAAATAAAATTGAGTTGAATTGAACATGCAGGGCTGGGGGGTTAGGTTTATTGTATGTGTTTGGCAAATTTTTGCATGCAGGGTTTAAACAGCCTTTGTGTTGCTTACTCTTACAGATTTGCTGCTTAAAAGGACAGAGGGGCTTGGCCAATCAGTCCACTTTTGATGGAATACACATGATCAATCACTATGTGGAGGATGATGGGTCTTACCAGTCTTCAGATGAAGAAGGAGTCAAGGGCCCGACCCTCCACAACACCCAGCAGAGGAGCGGGGTCCGTATCAGACTGCGCCCCAACCTCAGGGACACCGACAGTGAGGAGGAGGAAGAGGAAGAAGAGGAGGAGGATGATGAGGCCTTGCGACTCTCTGTACCTCAGAGCACCAGCCACAAGTCCACCACCGTGTGACGATCACCCACCAGGTGTTGGGACAGAGGCTGTCAGCACTCACTGAGGAACAGGAGATGTGTTTCCAACAGCCATTTCAGAGTAGATGTCTGGATTTAGAGTTCTGAATTTCAGAAAGGAAACTCATCATTTCACATCACACTTATGGATTTAGTTTATTTTGTTTACCTCCCATTTGTAGTTTATGTTTTCTTCCTAAGGATCGTCTGTCTGAGCACCACTGACAGAAGCCAACCTATCAGTGTGGACCTCTGAAGAGAATGAAAAGACGTGGAGCGTATTAAAGTCTACTGGGCCACATTGGGGCGGGGGTGAAGGGGGTTGACCTCCTCCTGTTGGTACAACACAGAGAAGAGACTGTGCAATTAAACATTTTATGCTATATTACACACTTCATCCAATGTTTTTATATTTTTAAAGCATTTTATAAATGAACATCAAAAATGTATTGATGCCGTTACTACTAAGTGTCCATCATGCAGAGGCAGAATTGTATTTTTGTGTGTGTGGGGGGCTTGGTCAGCCTGGTCAGCCGCTGGTATCAAAGCCGCTTGTGTCAGCCAGCACAGGGCTTGAGGTAATGTTGACATTTTGGCCTTAGCATGTGCCGCATGCCTTTCACCAGGGCTGGTGTACCACAAGGTCAATGTGACATCTGCATACTTGTAGATATGTAAATGTGTATTATGTTTGTTTTTTCAATTCCTTTTGAACTTGAAAATAATAAGTATCTACTGCATATCTAATGTTTAGAATATATTGTAAAATCAGAAAAAGGGACGTATGAGTTAGTTTAATATAACACAAATCCTGTTTTTGAGATATGTGAGAATTCCTGTTAAGAGAAAAAGAAAAGCTGATTATTCCTTATAAGAAAACTTCAGCTCGCGGTTTTCAGAGCAGTTACTTTAGATTTATAACTACTGTTGCTGTTGTACTGATTTCTCTGAAAGCATCCAGGCTTTACTTTCAAAAAGTCAATTCAGCACAGTAGATTTGCTGATGAGTCAAACATGAGTAATGTCTACCAGAGGTTTTGTGTATCACAAATTTGCACGGAAATGGATGGCAGTCCTAGGGAAATTAAACTGGGAGACAAAGCTGAGATGACACAACGTAGCACACTTTATAACACAAACTGGGGAGGAAGCTGCAGTTGTCAAAAGTAAGCACTATATTCTGGATTGTGCACAAACACAGGCCAGTTCCACTCCATTTCATGTGCCCACACCTGGATGTGTAAGACTTTGAATTTCTCTGAATGTCTGTATTGAACACTAACTCCTGTATTCAGTGAAAGTCAAGGTCAAAGTGAAAGTCTTGGCTGTCATGTCGAGGAAATTGAAAAGCTTCTGAGTTTGACTTGGTGACGATAATGTCCCTTTGATGAGCACATACCCTGTGTTGTTTGGTGGGAGAGGAACACGTTATGGCACTTTTTGAGTCTGCAGTGCAGTAAGGACACACATAGCCACACTATGGAGCAGACAGCACACTCTTGAGACTAAATGAGATTGTTGTGTTGTGTGTGTGATGAGTTCACAATAAACGTTTGATAAACTCCTTGACTGATGTCTTTTTTTTTTTTAAAGTGGGTAGCCAACCGCTAATCTGAGCCACCTCAACCAGACTGAAATGTGTTTAGATGAGAGTGAGCACATGGGGGATGTTGTGTCTCAATGCTGCCTTCCTCTCAAGATTCATACTTAGATTGACTGCTTTCAGGAAGTGATTTCTCGCGGTTTATAGAGCTGAGGCTCAACTACCAATCATTTCATGTAGAAAACCACATTTTAAAAACATTTCTCTTCGGGCACTCTGAAACAATAACCAGGTATGTATTACTGCCAAATGATGACAAATAATTAATTTTTTGTATTAGACATTAATACAGTCTTATCGGGATGGTAAAAGTATGTGGGCTTAGTGTAATTGTATACTTTGTATTGCAGTGATTGATGATGCTTAATATTTTAAATATGCATTTCATGGTGTAGTAAATGGCAGTGGCACTATATTCAAAATGTAAAAAGCTGGTTGTAAAACCTCAAAACTAAGAACAGCTTGGGTTCAACTCATGTCTGCAACCGCCATACAGCGGTGTGCCTGATTATATTATGTTTGTTATGATTGTTGCCATAGAAATCTGTTGATTGATTTTTGATTCACAATTATTATTATTATTATTCGAATTTTGTAAGGACTGTAAAGGATGGATGTAACTACTACAGATATATACTGTATATACTAACCTTTTATTTGTATGGTGTATGCTGAAACGTTGACCATAATAGCGCATTAAAATCTGCGACCGGTGCCGTGTTGGGGACATGAATGGTTTGGTGGATGCAGAGGCTTTTTATAAGGTTGAATTTCAATAGAAAGGATGACATATTTTAATACATTATGCAGAATAAATAAGGAAATAAGTTTTATTCTAATCAGTGTTACACGACCACAATGGTAAAATATGAATATTATTGTATGTAATATTATTGTAAGAGGTCTCTTGATTAACATGGCAGGATGCCCTAGTTAGTAGTTATTTTACGCAGCGTTACGAAACTCCTCTGTCGGCCTGTCGGCTCGGGCAGCAGAGCCGGCGGGCCTCCACTTTATCGGGCTTCATATCTTCACCAACACTGTGTCCGGATGCCACGGCCGTGTGCTGCCTAATCGAGCCTGGGCATGTGGCGCTTTGATTTCCTGCCCTCCGTTTACTGATAGGCTGGTTTGCCTATAGCTTATAGTGTCCTGATAGTGAACATGCATTATTGCGCTCTGTAGCTATTACAGGGCTCGCGCTTAATCTGAGGAGTCCAGGTTGAAACCAATCTGGGTCTCCAATATTGTGTTTAAGTAAAGAAACATATTTACGGTCATGCAAGTTATAACTTGAGCTAATTTATTTATAAGAACATGTTCAAGATTTCAGTGTGAGTAAAATTCAACCATTCTATGTGATCTAAAATTGTGGCACCCATTGGTAAAATCTTAAAAGAATATTTTTTGTAGGCTAGACAATGCTGATCAGTGAAATGCAGTTCCAATCAAATAATCATAATTGTATTAATTGTGATGGTTATTTGCCTTGGGATAATAAAGTCCCTCTGACTTCATCACTGTAATAGTTTTGGGATTCACTTATTGCACCTGCGGTGAAAAAAAAGGCACCAGGACGCACGACTCTATCCTATTGTTCGATGCGTAACGACGCTTAAACTGCACCACAATCTGCGTCCTTGCCGAACAGAAAACAAATTGTCTGCGTGGGGCTCCTTCTTATTGAGGCTAATGCCCAGGGTAATGTGAAACTGTCACCGCAGGCGTGAGGACGGTGAGTGTCTGTCACATAATAACAGCCTATACAGCCCAACTGAGCACCAGACCGGGACAAAGCTCCACCAAACCTTGTCATGGACACCTGGGGCGCGAGGTTTAATCCCGATGAATGTGGATTTAATGTGAGGAATTTGTTAATCATTGCAGATGCTACTATTATCTTATTCCATTGTGTTTCAGAAAAAACACGAAACACACTCCTGTCAAACCTGCAGGGATGTAGAAGATATAATTGTGAAATGATGTATTTCTAAGTGATTATGATCTATATTAAGGGGACACTGAGAAGTTCCCCCGCCCTTTTTATTTTACCATGCTATATGCAGGCTCTCAGACACCCTGGGGTGCCCCTCCACGTTTCCTCTCCCCTGTCAGATTGAGTAAGGCGCTGATAAGGCCTGTATCACTTCTCTTGATTGCCACAGGCTCCTCTGGAGAGACACGAGCTGCAGTCGATGGGGGATCAGCACGGCAAAAAAGTCCCGATTCAAAAGTCAGTTATTGTCTAATAAAAATCAACTCCTGATAAGTCCACAGGTGTTTCTTGAAACAAAAGACAGGCAAAAGCAAACAACTGTGTGATATATCATCAAGCGAAGTCCTGAACTGAGTGGCTGCATGAGGTGAAAGACATCGCCCCCGCTGCAGACTAGGCCTGTTTTCCTGTTGACCGCACTGCGCGCTGGAGGCGGTTCCTTTGTAATGCAGTGCGCGGAGGAGTCTCTGCAGTGACACCTGTCCGTGCAACACCTGGCAGACAGGACGGAGGTTGTGCGCATGCTCCGTCGTCAGGTTGAAATATATTAAAGCACTTGGACCCGCAGCTCCCCACCAGTGGAGATCGGGTCTTTGCAGAGTTCAGAGCGAGCAGCAGCGTCCTTTACAGCTGGATTATTGTCAGTGATCAGTCTGCTCTCAGATCAGAGATGCCTCGCTCCTTCATGGTGAAGAGTAAGAAGGCGCACAGTTACCACCAGCCCCGCAGTTTGGAGGATGACTACAGCAGGCTGGATACCATACTGGCTCACATATGCTCAGGTGTGTAGCCTACAACATTATTCCGTTTTCAAATCTCCTTTACGGCGTAAAATGTGTCTTTGAATGTTACATTTTTATCCCATTTCACGTAGCCTATAACACAGTTTTAAACTAAAATAAACCTGTAATATCCATAACTGCGGACATTTTACAGGATCATTATTATGGTTAAATGCATATTAAATTATAAACCACAAAGGGAAAATACATACATACAAAAGTATCACTTGTTTCACACTTTAAAGGACTCTACCGCGTTGGTGCAGTTTATTGAATTATGGATAGGCTTTAAATAATTTTTCTAAAAATGCTGAAACAAAAATGGAGAAAGTGGAATTTCTGATGTAGCCAATAGTGGATAACCTACATACTGAGATTTCACGCTAACGAAAAATCCCTTCCATTAGACTAATAATAGATTTATAGCGACGCATTAAAGGAGATTACAGTTGTGCAGTGCGTTTAAAAACATTAGAATCATATTTCAATTCAATTTAAATCAAATTTTATTTATAGTAGCCTATCAATTCATAACAAGCGTTAACTCGAGACACTTTACAGATAGAGCAGGTCTAGACCACACTCCAGAATATTGCTTCCTTTCGTTAAGATGCTGACTGCGCTCCTCCCTGTGACCTCTCAGAAGCAGATAAGCTTGAAGATGATACCGAGATGTCGGTGGACAGGTACGGCCTCTCTCCGGACTCCCACCTGGCCGACGCTGCTGATTTGTCCCCGAAGTCCCCCCCTGAGCTGCGCCGACAGCCTGTCCGATCGCTCTCCGGACTATGAGGATTTCTGGAGGCCTCCGTCCCCCTCTGCATCCCCGGGTACAAACTCCACCACACAGACCCATCACACTTTTATATAGGCACACGCGGACACATCTAAGTCTTTGTAGGAACGTCTTTATATTTTATCTGAAATATGTGATTTTAAATTGTCAGCACATTTTGTGAACCATACTACTTTAATAGCCTTGTAGACGTGTTTGATGATCACACACAAAATATATTTGGTATTTGTGGCAGATTATACGAGTTATAGGCCTATGTTTTATTTCATGAGTTATATTCTCAAGAACGCTGTCACTTTCTAGGCTATTTTGAAGCTGCTTTTGTCATATGAGTTCATTTGTTTATGCATAGTAAATGTAAAAGTGCATGTAAAAGTGTGCTGGCCTTTGAAATAACTTTAGGCCAAATTCTCCAATACTTATTTATTTGTTATACCCCACTTCTACATCTGATAGGCTATTGCATGTTTTCCCCAACGGCATCATCATTTGGGAATTCTCTGATAGAACATTGCATGACACTTATGTCCTGTCGGCCCCCGTGGGGTCATGGAAACGCCCTGCTTAACCTGGTTTCATTAAAATTTGATCTGTCCTCTGTTCCCCTCTTCAGTTGATTCTGAGAAGTCCCTGTCTCCTCTGGTGGATGAGACACAGCCCTTCACTATTCCCTTCCGGCCGTATGCGTGGAGCAGTTACCAGGGACCGGGGCTGAGGCCAATGGTGCAGGAGAGCCTTCACCCCGGTATGGAGGTGGACAGGGGCCCCGCGGCGTTGGCCTTATACGGGGACAGGAGCACCCACTTGGCCCTGTACGCAGACCGGACTCTGGACGAGGAGACTTACGGTGACTACAGGAGGCACGCTGCTGCCTTGCTGTTCCCAGAGGGAGGCCTGCATAGAAAACCCCACCATGTAAAAGCCCAGTCTGACCTGCTGTGCTCCAGTCTGATCCTCAATGGTGCTTACAAGTGTATCAAGTGCAGTAAGGTGAGGATGGAGACTGCTTGGTGGGGTTAAATACACAGTCAGCTGCTGCTGCTGGGCATCTAAAACAAAAAACTGCAAAAATGTTGCTGCCTGTAAATCAAATGATCCCAATAACCTCCTTGACTCTTACAGTTATTTCACATCTATTAATTATTAATTAATTAGGACTAACTATGTATTTAGCCTAACAAAAAAAAAAATTTCAGCTAAACTTTATTGTTATTTCTAAAACAGGTGTTTTCCACTCCGCACGGTTTAGAAGTCCACGTCCGCAGATCGCACAGTGGCACCAGGCCATTTGCGTGTGAAATATGCGGCAAAACGTTCGGGACACGCAGTCAGCCTGGAACAACACAAAGCCGTGCACTCTCAGGTAACTGCACACACTTTAAACCGCATCCTGCTGTTCGCACCTGGTCTTGGTCTGCATGTTGCTGTCAGTCTGCTTTTCCGTCAGGGTGGGTGTGCTGACTAGAAATCATGACTAACCGCGCTTCTGCTCACGTTTCAGGAAAGAAGTTTCGACTGTAAAATATGCGGTAAAAGTTTTAAGAGGTCGTCTACTCTGTCGACGCACCTGCTTATCCACTCGGACACTCGGCCGTACCCCTGCCAGTACTGCGGGAAGAGGTTCCACCAGAAATCAGACATGAAGAAACACACTTTCATCCACACAGGCAAGTGGAGAAAATGCAGACTGTAATGCAACACAATGGAATACATTTGGCCTAAGTTCAAATGTTGTTGGGTTTCTAGTGTTCTCTGCGTAACTTGTGCGTAGTTCAAAATCATGTTCAATAAAATAGAACCCCCACTAATATGTTTTCTGAATGTGTTTTTCAGGTGAGAAGCCACACAAATGCCAGGTTTGTGGGAAAGCGTTCAGCCAGAGCTCCAACCTCATCACACACAGCAGGAAACACACCGGCTACAAACCTTTCGGCTGCGACCTATGCGGCAAGGGGTTCCAGAGAAAAGTGGATCTGAGGAGACACAAAGATACGCAGCACGGACTGAAATGAAGCGATCACTGCACACACCATGTCCTGTCATCTGAGTCTTTGATTAATTATTCTTGAAACGAGTGAGGACATCTAACAGACATTTTAGACAGTAGACATTTTCTCCCACCTTGAGGACATTTTTTGGATCAAGATTCACTTTGAACCCTCTTTAGCTTTGTGACAACTTATAGAAATATCTAAATATCTCAGCCGATATTGTTTATTTATTTTAATAAAGAAAATTAATATGTCTCATAAATGAAACAAACTGTGTCTTCTTCTGACGGACATTTTTCAGTGCAAAGACATCAACACTAATTATTGTTATAAATGTCCCAAGAAAAAAACAGATTTAAGCTGTGAACTGTGAGCATGTTAAAACAAATGTATCATGTTTGTATGTCGACTGATATGAATCAGCTTCAGTGGGCCCAAAATATTTGTTCTCACACTTAAATAACCGGATCAACATGCATAACAGAGATGGAAATCTGCGCTTCTCCGAACAGCCGAGGCATGTTGTTTTCAGACCAAACAGCCTCCTCACACTGTGGGATTTAATAAACAGGGGGTTACTGCCTTACACACATTTCTTATCTGCAATTTTTCCATTTTGCACATTTTATTGTCAGAATAAAGTTTTAGTCGTTTACGACAAAATGTATGTTTCCAGGCATTTTTATTTCGTTATATTTTCAACTAGATACAAAAAAACTACCTAATGTCCAAATATAAAACAAGTCATATAACTCATATCTCTTCCCACAAATTATAGCAAACGTCCCCTGAATGTATTAGCCTATATGCTATTTTATATAATAACCATGCTATTATTATAATTATTATTAGTAGGCTAGTAGTAGTAGTAGAAGCACACTTAGCTTCAGCAGCAGTTTAGCTTTAATTAAACTACTTTATTTGAATTTTGCACCTACAAACTATACTGTTGTTGTGACTTAAAGGAACAAAGGGCCAGGACATTTAACCATGTCGCTGCCGTGATTGGGATTGCCCAGAGGCTGCAGTGGCTGCTGTTTGTTATGACCACTGTAGCCATGTGTTTAACCCTAAACAGTCTGATCAGATTTAACCGTTAACCAGATGCGTTTTACCCTCATGGCTGTTATTTAAAAAATAAGGAGGACAAAAAAAACGACTTTTGGCAGGAAGCTGGCAAACAAGGCACCACATGCAGCAGCTGTGATCCACTGAGGGACTGCTGCTGGAATGGAGTTTGAATAGTTTATTAGAGTTCTGTTTTATAAGTGATGAGCATAAATTGATTTAACCTGAGGCCTCTGGGTGGACAGTTTGAAATCGGGCAATAATAAATCCTTTATAGACACTTTCATTAACAACAAATTACAACAAACTCAGGAAGATTGGTTTTATATTGACAGTGGCATTGGTAAATAAAGCAGGTGGGATAATAATGACAATAATGACTTTCAAATGAAAGTCATTATTATTATCCCAGTCATTATCAGAAGGTATACATATGCATACATATGAAACCAACGTAATCCATTTCTTCAGAAAAGCATTTCACCTCCAGATAACATTATTTTTATATAACTTCCATCATGTTTTGCAATGATGCTTCAGACTCGAGTCCTAAAACTGCTGCTTAGATGAGTTGCCTGTCTTCATAATTACTGTCACCATTCTTTCACTATCTCATCTTTACTAACAAAAGAGGAACAATCAGTAAGCCGTCTTCCTTCAACATTGATTGAAATCACTGACTCACAAGGATTTACTATGCCTCACTTCCCCCAAAATCGTACAACATCCAAGCCTGCGAAGATACTGAATATTTTAAACCCCAAGATGAACAGGAAGGAGAACAGAAAAAGGCAAGCTCATTTAAAGCAAGACCTAACGGAGCTGTGCACCTTGGTGCTATGTTGCACAAAGAGAGACACATCATTTATTGTCTTTAAGAATCCCAGGAGGTGTAGTTATAATTATCAGTATTGTACCTTGGCATAGTTAAAGAAAAGGGTTATCTTTAGCTTAATTAATGACTGAACACCTGCAGCCGCTGTGGAGTATAAATAGTTGATGCTTTGGTGTTGTTTAACTCTACTGATTCTAAAAGAAGTGTCAGGCTATTTAAAACAACAATCTCATATCCCTAATTGTACTATGACATCTTAAATGTGCTGTTTATAAGCAAGTGGCTCACTTTACAGGAAATGTGCAGTTTATAAAGGAAATCATGAGGACTTACAGATGAATTACAGAGAAAAGTGCTGCTGTCTGAAAAGGGTCTCTCTGTTCAGTGTTGGATCTGGTCATAGAGAAATGCCCTCCTGCTGGAACAAAGCCGAGTTTGCTATTTTGACATCAAACTTCTCTCACAACCTTTCTTAAGAAAATGAACAGCAGCTTGTTAAGCATGAAAATCATTTGTGAAGTCTCAGAAGGTATTGCAGGATTCCTTCTGAGAGTCGCTCTGCAAGCACAATCACAGAGAGAAGCTTTTTGAGCAAAAATCTTCAAAAAAGCCATTAGGCTGACCAGATTTCTTCCAAGGGCAGGGGTGGAGTTTTTTAAAGCATTACCCAACTGCCCCGAGGCATATCAAATATGAATAGACTCAATCGATTGGAGTGGGCGAGTAATCAGAGCATTGCAGTCTAAGGCTCAAATCCAGGCCTGCATCTTGGTCCGTAAGTGCACACACTCATCTGTGCACACAACCACACATGCATACACCCAGAGGTATGACTGGATTAATTTTTTTTGACAGACATAGTTGTGCAATTAGAAAGTTCAGTGTCTGGGTTTTGTGGTTTTGGATGATTCATTATTCATGTAAAAATTAAACATGAATATTACAGAGAGATTTTAGAGACACACTTTTCTGATTTAGATGTTTTAGCATCTTCTACCGTTTACCGTTTGACAGATAAATAATCTAGATAAATATTCTAGATAAATAATATAGATTTAATATGGTTAATAACTGTGGGAAATAGTTTTTCAAATAAGTGTGAGTTTTTCTTCAGTGTAAAGAAACAAAACTCTTGAAAAGAGACTTAAACATTGTAAGGGAGATGCTGCAACAGCGTGAGAAACTAGACCTCCACCTCCTGGTTTACAAACTGTGATACTCAGCTTGATGCACTAAAGCTGAAAAGCTGGTCAAAACATAACTTGCAATACCTCCTAGATAATATAAAGATCCAGATCATGCCCACACGGCTAACAAGAGGAATTATATAGAATCAACAACATCTGGTGAATTATCTGATTCAAATGTTGTACTTATTAGAACATATAGGGAAGACTCCATGAAGAGAGAGCAAATGTGATTGTTCCCTGAGGACCTGCAGAACAGTTGTGTATATTGTAATGATGTTGTGGTATTTGCTCTCACACTCTGATCAGCAGATTTCACACAGGTTTGACGAGTTACAAAGAGAAAACCTGAGACAGAAACAGGATTACTAACAGCAAGCTTTGGAGAGAAAGCACTGATTAATATGCTCGGATACAGTAAAAGATGGTAAGAAGTTCTTGGAAGATAACATGAAATAAAACATTCTGTATGCACTCTTATTTAGGAAACCTTTGGCATCAGAAAGACTTTCCTGCTTACCTGTCCCCTTCTCAGTGGTTGACACGCCAACTAAGCTGGGACAGATGAAGAGAGGCAGGACACATATAGGACATAGCTCTTTTGTTGCAGAGGCTTATTCATTATTCACCTGATCTGAAAAACAGACTGCAAACCAACTGCACAGCTGTCATCAAGCAACAAGGCGTAGACACAAATTATTCATGACTCTGCAAAGAAAAGGCAGCAGAATGAGAGGAAAATAATAACAAGAGACATCAGCAAGGCAGCTGACAGGCTGAACACGTGTGAGGAGATCCGGCCTTCTTTGGGCTGACAAGCTTCGTCCTGGAGCGCCAGCCGTGGCTGCACCAGTCTTCCCCCGAACCGCCTCCACACACACCACACTTTTACTGTGTGGCATGTTTGCTGATTACTTTGTTTACATTTTTCTTTACACCATGAAGTAATTTAGTTCAAGTTTCAAAAAATTAGCTCAGGTGACTTTATTTAGTAGCTTGTGATGATGAAGCAGCCCTGTCTAGGGTGTAGGGTGTTCCCATAGACTGTGAAATTAATGGACAAAGTGACGCCATAGACTAGACCAGTGAAGGATATTAGGAGAAGCACTTTTCCAACTGAGCTTGACGACGTGGATGTGAGCAACGTGTCTGAAAGTTGTAAGTCTTCTGGTAGCTGTGCAAGAGAAATCTCAATCACTCCCAATCAGCAGAGATGGAGAGCGTAGGTATATGTTAGGAGATAACATAGGCACAGGCTAACTAACATGCTGTTAACATTAGTAATTACACTTAAACAGATACAAGGTAATGGAATCTTGTATACGCTGTTGTGTTTCCTCCAGAAATAAACAATGGACATATTAAGTCTTTAAATGTAAAGTTCAGATGTAAAGTTATTCACTATCAAAGTGAGGCCAAAATGAATGGCAGTCAATGGGATGCTAACGGCAGGTGATGGCTTGGTAGCATCAAAATGTCTCCATGGGAGGTACGCTTTGTGGAGGCTCCCTTGGGTGTTCCTCTTGAAACTGCATTCTGGGTGAGGTCCCCCCATGAATGTTAACAGGATAAGCAGCTTAGAGAATAGGTAATATGTTTTATTTTCTCTTTACTTTACTTTCTTTGCAACACTCAACAAACATTACATGGCCAGGCAACTAACTACACCATTAGACTATACAAAGCCCTTTTAAATCTTTTTTTCTTATTTCACCCATTTCATCCAGACGTTTCTTTCCACCACTGTCTCTTAAATAGAAAAAGAAAGAAAGAAAGAAATCAAACCTTTATTAACTAAAGTCATACCTTCATTAGAATTTTCATTTTAAATTTATTAAAGTGACTATGTAACTTTATGTGTCTGACGCTCTCATTTTTCATACAATGATCTTAAATGACCTGTAACAGCAAATGAGACTAACAGAGAAAAGAAAGAAAAGCTATTTTTATGTAGTTTTATTAATGCCTCTGCCCGGGATTTTTCCGGTAAAGTCACAGAATGATTTGCAGCAGGTAGACTGCGCCACAGTAACACATTCTGATGGCTCACAGATTTCTTTGTAACACCGGAAAAGCCTGTGTTAGCGTAGGTAAAAGGTAGCAGGAGATGTCTTTATATAGGCCAAATTGTATTTGAATGTAATTTTAGAAGTTATCTGGGGCAGGTCCATCATAGACAATAAGGAAATTAAATAAAGAACTAAAAGCCAAAAGGGAAAGTGACAGATGATTGGCGAGTCAACTTCGGTCGGGCTTTTAACAGATGGAGACAATTAAGGGATTCTTAGTGATTCAAAACCCACCACAAATTGGCCCCTTAGGTATGTAATATTTCCATTTCATTCATAAAATAACTTTAGATAGGGCGATGTGGTTGCACATCAGTAGCCTACATTCAAATATGTCTCCTTCCATGTAGTGCAGACGTTTCATTCCTTTTAGTCCATGTTTTTGTTAATCTATACTTTTTTTCTAGTAGCTCATGATATATCCAAAGTAGGATAAGTTACCGTATGCTACACTTGAAATGCAACAATTATTGTAAATGAATGATTTTCTGTCTGAGCAAAACATTCATCCTAACTACATGACCTTCCATTAACGTTAATTCAGTACTACAGTGTGCAGTACAGCACCGTGCGACAGAGAGTGGTGAAATCACTACCGCTAGAATCAACACAACCTAAAGTTACATATAGACACTTTATAGGGGTGCTATGCAGTTTTGGTCATTTCTTCGCTGTCTTCTCGCTTTCTGCTCGCAGGTTTCTCTATAGAGCCCCCCCCTACAGCTTATGAATAGATATTTGGCAGCTCCTATGTGAGTCTGCCGTTTCGTCTTTCTCTGTTCCTCCGACAATGCTTTCCGAGCTTTCTGCTTATTTTTTGCCAGCCCAGCCATAATGATAGTGTGGATAAACTCCATTGCTACCTAGTTAGCTGGTTCCTGAATGAGCGTATATGTGCAGTGCTGTGAAGTAATTTGTTACATCGCAAGACCTGATATCACGCGATACTTCCTGATGACTCGCCGGCCCAAAGTTGCAGGGGTGGTTTCTCCACTAACAGGCGCTAGGAGGGAGCAAGACGACCACCATTCAATCCGAAAAAAGTCATATAACCATTCTAATGACTCCGAAGTTGTTCAGTTAAGGTAAATTAAGCTAAAAAAAACTGCATAGCTCCCCTTTAAAGGGAAATTCCATTTTTTCAATCTAAACTGACATTTTACTCATAGGCCAAAAATACACACGCATGCACAAACAAGATCTATACACTCAATTAATTGAGATATGTCAGATCGAGGGGGCTGCCCATAGACAAGCTCCTCGAGCAGTTGGGGGTTTGGTGCCTTGCTCAAGGGCACCTTGCCAGTGCCGAGGAGGAGAGGTGCCCCCCTCCAGCTACCATTCACATTCCGTACTTGGACTTGAACCAGCAACCCTCCAGTTCCCAAGTCCTCACTGAGCTACTGATGCCCCAAATATATTAAGTTATTATCAAATATATTAAATATATCTTTTGTATTTTATTGTTGTGGTTGTCCTTATTCGGCTTTATGTTGTTAAGCACTTTGTAACATTTTGATTATAAACATTCTCTTTAAATTAAGGTTATCATTATTAATACAACTACTTTTATTATTAATAATATTTTTAGCCCAACATAATATAACACATTTATGCAGGCAAGAGTGTGTGGCGGGGTGGGAGCGGACAGTGTTGTTGTTTTCACTGTTTAAAATGGCGTGTCCCAAGGTGTTTGTGCTTGTGCGTGTGATTCTAAAGACGTACACACACACACACACACACACACACACACACCATCACAACATTAGAAGACAGTGGAGGCCAAAATGAGAGCCAACATTTTTCTCCAGCCGCCTTGAAAGCTTTCCATTAGCCGGGCTCTGTTCTGAGGGTCTAGGGCCCTGAACAGCGTGAGTCCATGGGGGACTGGTGGTGGTGTGTGGGGGCTGGCTGGGATGGGGACCCAAGGGTTTGATGAAAGAGGGGGGGGGTTGGTAAGGCTGTCCTCTCATTTAAAGACATGTTTACGTGGTTCATTTGGCATTACATATCACTAGACAATTTGGATGTGAGCTGTCACTCAGGAACAAAAAAAGGCTGTTCTGCTGCCGCTCACTTAGAACTTGGGTCTGTATCACAGTCCCCTGCTCTCTGGGTGGTTTTACACATATCCTTTGATATTCTGTAGCTGTACAAAAAGAACTTGTGTTCAATCCTTTCATTGCTTCTGCTCCAAAACCACGCTCTCGCCTTGTTGGCCTGGTTGCATCTTTTATCTGAAGTCATGTCTAATAACTCATGGATCCTAAAAGGATCCACTCTAGCTAAAAGGCTTGATTACAAAATATTCTTTTCTCTTCAGGGGAAAGGAAATCTTCTGAACACAAGTGACAAGAAGGAGAGCTTCGTTGCCTTTAGTGTTAAGTTGATATTCTTGTTCGCTCATAAAAGCTTTTACATCACTGGGAAAAGGACGTGTGGAATCCATGCACAAATCCTAGCATGATATTCAGTTACTGCGGCAATATTATCTGTACTGTTAATTGTGCAGTAAAATAAGAGAAGCAACAGCACTTGCACGTTTTAATATTTGCTTGTTTTACAGTATTCAATCAAAGTAGATTTCATGGGACTTTTTCTGACTCTGATCAACAGAAAAAGATCCAGCAAATTAAGTAAAAAGAAAATTAATCTCTAAGAAGACATCTAGATTATTTGTTTGATGAGTTATCCCACCCTTTATTATGACACACCTAAAGCATCACTAGTGAAGCCAAGACAGCTGTAAATCTACCTAGAGCAGGCCATTCACTTAAAAACAACAATGTCCTTGAGTGGCCAAATCAGACCAGAGTCCAGAATCTCAATTCAATCAATAATTTGTGGCTAGACTTGAAAAGGTTCACTTACAATCCCCATGCAACCTGATCAAGCTGGAAATGTTTCGCAAAGAATAAAGAAATGAAAAATCCAGCCAAAATGTTAATGAAGTAGTAAGATCCGTTATAGCAGAGGAATATTTAGTGCCTCCATCAAATAAACACACAAAACTTTTTTCAGCCTATATTATCCTTGCAAACAGCATATGATTTGTGAGTGAGCGTGGCAGCACATGTTACTTTGTGATACAGTCTTTAACCAGGCCTGATTGCAGCTATGAATCTTTCTAAAAAATTCATAAGATCCATTTCACAAATGACCAAGCCTAGCATGTGCCTGTATCCAAATAGCAAAGAAGATCTATAAGAGCAGAGGAAGGAGTACAAAACGACAAAGATTTATTCTCAGCCATGATCAAATATTTATGCCGAGGCATTCAAGTAAAGTTACTTTTTGTGTTCTGATTTAATGAATGATTTGAGCAGTGGCAGTGCTGTGAGACACAGATGTTGGGTTTGCTGAAGCCTGCTCTAATGCCCATTCAGGGGTCTGTGTGGTCATGTGTCAGACTGCAGCAGGATCAAAGCAGAGTAATGACATTGTGGATCACAGCATAGAGGAGTAGGATGGTAAGTACTTCCACAGCCCCAGAGGTCTACACTGGGCCATAGCTGGGGAAGATGAAGCTAGAAAGGGGGGAAATAATTACCATAAATATGTCTATGTTAAAAAATCCTGTTGGAGAAAAGGTGTTGTTAACAACATTCTTTAAGTGATTCCCTATTTCCTTGATGAATTAAAGATAATTTTATCACTGAATCATTAGCCCACACATTTTTAGAACATAACATTAACCCAATATCTCAAAAGCTATTTATCACGTGCCAGAATGTTGCCAATCACTCCATTAGAGACAAGCCACTTTTCAAAAGGTCTGCATTCAGTAGGATTGATCCAAAACGACAAAGCCACAGTCAAAAGAAATGGATCCCAGCAGTGCAGTCAGTGACTCTCCCATTCTCCCTCTGGCATCCTCTGAAAAATTAATGATCCCAAGCTGAATCTGATCTGGCCTTCTTTACTCAGTGTTTTATCTTTACTCAGAATTGTCTGCCCCCTGATAATAATGAGTTAACATCGTCTGAAATACATATAAAAGAACTACTGATTACTTGCGTCGAAAAATGTGCTTAATCATCAGGGCATTTTTTTTAAAGATATTTACCAAAATTTATATTACAATAGTTTAAGTTAAATTGCTAACTTGTTAGAAGAAAAAAAACACTTAATAACAAGTAGTTAAAGAAAAGATTCCACATGAAGTTGCAAAGAGTGTAAATTCAAAGAAGGGTCCGGATCAGATGACCTGACAGGAAGCTGTGAGTGGGCAGAATGTGCCAGGAGACATCTGTGGCAGGTGAAATAGAAATTCTATCACTTGAGTGAACACTTAAACGGATAAAGGGAGTTTAAAAAAAGAGGCTAAAAGCCTCCATCACTTCCAAACAAGACATTGGTACCCCAAACACAGTGTGTCAGCATCTTTAAACACCGGAGAGAAGGGGGAGATGACAAAATCGTTTTGACAGCCAGTTCACATGTAACATCTCCGATTCATCCACCTTGGGGAGATGCTGGGCAGTTTTACCCCTCTGCCGGGGCAAACAAAGCCCCGTGTGTGATAGCAAAGTGGGCAGGGCTGAGCTTGTGCACCGCGCACGCCACTTATTGATCAGAGTTAGACAGGGTGTCAGTCTCCACAGCCCAGAGAAACAGCAACCAAGCAGCAGTTATCTGTGTCTATTAAGGCGTCCGCTCTGTGTGTATTGATTGGGAACAACTCGACACTGGGAATTGTCATCAAAATGCCGATTTACAAAAGGTTAAGCAGGCGGTGGTGAAGTCTGCGTGGTCCAGGCAGTATGGATTTGATGATGCAGTTCCCCCAGCGGTGCTCGCTGCCAGACAGAGGCTGCAGCTCAGGAAAGACTGAGGCGGCTGGCCTGGGCCCTTGTCTCACCTAGGGAGCTTTCACCTCATAGTACACTGGCAGATGAAGCAGCTTTGCGCCATGTTGAAAGATGTGAAAAAGACTGGACTACATCATTGCAACAGCCTTTTCCTGAGCACAAACAAATGTTCTCTAAACACGTTTGCACACTCAGGCTGCACCCGCACAGCCCCTCCCTGCAATTGTTTATTACAGAGGCAAAGCTTTTACAAAAAGGGGCCAAGGTCAAGATTTTCCCTCGTGAGACCACCATCTCCATTAGCTTTCAGTTGACTGGGGCATCTTTTTCCTCCCTAAATATAAAAAAAGATATTCTACTGATAGACTTCTAGCACCATTGGTCAGAGAAGAAGAAAAAGAAGACAAACGCCTCCTGTAAATTGACCTCAGCCTCACTAGTGGTATCTAGCCATGCAGATAGTTTCAGTTTAATCTGCTAAGCTTTTGAGATTGTCTGGAGAGGGTTGCAGCAAGTCCCCTTATTCGCCCAAGAAGAAGACAAAACACAGTCATCCCGCTTTCATCAGTGTCACCACTATAACAACTGTATGCAACACATTCTTAACTTCTGCTTGAACGGAGCAGAAGCACACACTTACTACCAAATCTACTCATCCATGAAAACACATCATACAGTATGTAGGATATGTAGACAATGTAAAATTTCCTGATCAACAGATCAGACGATAACTTGTTGTACAATAAGGAAATAAATACAGAATGACTTGTACAGAACGTACGAGACTGTTTTAGTATTCTAAAACAGTAGATATGTGGACATCAGAAGAGGATCTGCAGGAAAATGAGAGAAATGAATGGCTCTAGACTGCCGGGATATAAAATACGCCCATTCAAGTACTGTACGTAATGTAAGCCTAGTACTAAGTATTTCCAATTATTGCTTCACACTTAAACTCAAAACAACTCAAGGAGAAACATTATTTCTTAGTACAGTTGTTCTCAACCTTTTTCAGTTGTGTCCCCCCCAAAATAATCAGGTTTGTGTTTGTCACTATGAAATCTGTAAATCATTGTTTAGCCCCACATATACCAGAGAGTAGATTCACTGCATGATGAAAAGTGGTTTAATACTTTTTGGTGTAAATATTTTGACATATGATTACTGTAAGCCCCACAACATTAGCAAGTGGGTGCTGTAACATGGTGAAATGAGTATGGCTATATTAGGGATGTGCGTAGTACTGAAACTGAGTTTAAATTCAGACTGTAAAACATTTTTATGCATTTGATATCCTTTAGATCAAATTGTATAGCAGAAATTGCAAAGCAAATCTGGACTATACGAAAAAAAAATATCTTAAAATCAAATTCATCTTACCGGCTCAGAAAGCAGCAGTGGAGCTGAAGCAGGACCCGTGGGAGAGGCCCTAAACAGGGCAGTTTTTCTTGACAAGCACAGCGGGGCCTGGGGAGGTTTTGGGCAGACACGAGAGCTTGGAGCAGTCTGTGGAGGCCTCCGGGGGGAAGCCGACTGGATAAATAGTTCACTTAGAACCTCTTGCTCTCTAAGAGGTCACCATGGAAATATGGGCTGGAAAGGGAAAATGGAGAGGTTTTATCTCGCTCTCCTAGGATTGCTGCTTGTTTGTATACTAGACTGCTCCATAAATAAATACCGCGCTATCTGCTACAAGGCTGAAATGATACAGTCAATCTTATTAATTCCTGTTTTTTTCATTCAATAAAAGAACAACCTAATGCCACTCTACCTCGTGTTCTATCAGGACATATCAACATGTAATAAACCTGAAGCTATAAATTCATAAAAACACATACTGTAACTTTCTTTCATCAGAGAGTACATTTGAATAAAACTTAAACTCATCTACTACAGTAGAGCTGAGACTACATGTATACAATGCCATCTTCAACAAACCTTGTTACTGTGTTGTTGTAGTTCAGCAAATGAAATATAAATGGAAATGTGATATCAGAGACCTGAGATACATGTAGGCCTCTGAACACTGCCGACTGCTGCCCACATGCCTACTACTCAGATGGAACACACTGGAATATTTTAGCTCCTGACACAAAGATACAGGTAGTAACATGCATTACTAGCCCCACGCTGCCCACCATTAGCCACTGTTGTACGTCATTTAATTATCAAACCAAAACTAAACATTTTTTTAGCCAAGCCAACAGTTTGTATACAACAAAATCCAATAATATAGATATTTCAAACACAGCAATCATTTTACATTTGTATGTACTGTACATGCAATGGTATTACATACAGTACGTCTGTGCGCCAATCAGAATTTAGGAATTTAGGAATAGGAATCTGGTGATAGTTGGTGGGTGGTTTGGTCCCTATGACTATTTACTCATGAATATTAATGTTTTCAGGGGCTTTAAATTAATTTTGGTGACATTTCTTATGAGCTGTAATATATTATTTTGTATATTTTGAATACAGGACCTTTAATGGAGTATGTTTACATTGTGATTTCTCTACTTTTACTTAAGTATAAAATCTGAACCCTTCTTTTATTACTGTCTATGTACCCATAAGGTGTTGAATCCACAGATTCACACATATGGTCATCCAAACAAACAGTGCCCCCCTGAGTTGGAAAGTGAACACTGCTTTTACTCATCTGGGCATTTGGATTTCTTTGTACTGAAAAATAAAATTCAGAAAATCAAGGAGCAAATAACTAAGCAGTTATTTTTCATGTAAAGCTGAACTGGGATTTCTTTCCAGTATTTTGTACCTATGGTGACAAAAACAGCAGGAATTCTATGACTTTGAATAATTTTAGGAAGCAACAGTCATTTAGATAAAAGTCAAAACTGACAGTCCTCTTGACACATGGTTGCTTTCAAAGTAAAAATAATAATAATTAAGAATCAAAATTAATTTAAGCATTTGAAAAGCTTTCAAATGTCTTTCTCAGCAAACAGAGTTTGTTCACCAAGTTCAATGAGCCAAATTGTATGACTTTTATTAAAACAATTCCAAAAGCATTCATTTGACCTCATACTGATCCTAGATGTTATGTAGGCTACTTTACTTCCTGCACCCAGGATCCACTGACAAAACAATATATCATCAGCCAGCAATTAAGATTGACAAAATCAGGGACAAACACGGAGTGAACAGCAGTGTGTACTGTGTTTGCTTTGTGGCTTTTGTCTAAGGCTTTCATCACACAGCAATACAGAAAGCAAACCTGAGCAGCAGATGTTGGCTAAATCCCACCGTTCAAACACGCTTCTGTCCTGTTCATTGTAAATCAGGACTTGAGCTGCTCCTTTAGTTAAGCTGTCTGGCAGGAGCAGGAAGTCAGTGATTGTACTTCTATTATATTGTATTCTATTATATGTGCAAACGCGGGGAGGGGGGGAGAAAAGATGATCCAAGCCTTTGAATCCTTTGTGTTTACAGAGAGGAGCAATATTAAGCAATCATGGAAAGGCATTCCTGATCCGTGTGCTTCTCCTACGACAGGCTCCTTCATTTAATTAGGAGGTATAGTCAACCTGCGTCACAGGTGGATTTATTTCTCTAATATACTGTCAAATCACAATGAGACTCAGACCAGTGCCAAATGTTTCATCTGTCATTAAATCAAATTTAGAGAAAGCTAGCAGTCGTGTTTCTGCAATAACTACAAATCATAAATTGCATCTTTGTTGACCTTATCCCAAATCATACTGTTGTGATGTACACTACGATGCCAGTCTATTATCTGTACAGCAACCTGTCCTGATGTTCAAGTGATGAACTCCCAAAGACAAAAAACAAACATTAAAGTCCATACAATTGGATTTAAATACTCCAGTAAAATTAAATTGGAAACCAATAGCTGCTGGGAAGGTGGGGGGGGGGGGGGACAGTCCAACAATCTATAGCACAGCATGCTATCAAGAATAGTTAGCAGTCATTTGTGTTACAACATAATGAAAACCCTGCAGGGACCTTAAAACGAGCTTTCAGCAAAATTATTAATTATTATCAATTAAAAAAATTTTTTCACCATTTTCCAAAATGTTACTGTATTATCAAACGCACATGAATTGCTATTTCCATTGTATCACATCCAATGTTTAGGGGCATATCCCCTACAGTGCAGGAAATGAGCAAATATTTCAGTACGTGTGTAGTGGGTAGCAGAGCGTGCTTGATAAGCACAGACACATTCAGTAGAACTTCACTAGATTCCAAAACAGTTCACAGGGCTCCCTGGCGTGAAATATTTGTGGTTGATCCAAAGCGTAACCACCTCTCTGTAATTTTCATTTTATTTTACAGAACTGAAAGTGTTTTTGTCTGGCTCCTTCCATACAGTTGCACGTTTTCTGTGAGTGCTCTGGTTTAATCCTATTACACGTCAAGCACAAAGGGAGATAAGAGGTTTATGTTGGGGTTTGTGACAGACTGAATCTCTCTCTCTCTCTCTCTCTCTCTCTCTCCCTTGAGACACTGAGAGCTACACATCATCATTTTGATACTGTTTGTTATAGCTGCAACAGTGTCTATTGTGGAGCACTGAAAGACATATTGATAATAGGATTGCCTGTGAGGGCTGAGGAGACACTGATGATGAATGAAGATCAGGTGAATGACATAATCCAGAGATGGGTAAGTCAACAATATTCTATCACTGTAATACAATTTAGCTGAGGCAATCATATTCATTATCATTTATCACAATGATGTCGTGGGGTGTGATCTTCAAGTGAAGGGAACTTTTGAAGTGTGCACTTTTAATAAACAAATATACTACTACCTACTACTATCAAATATACTAAATACTGGTAGCTTGGTCAGCTTTGTAACTCATGCCATCCTAACGTGATGTAAACTTCAGGAATTAATTTAAAATGATTAAATAATAATATATACTATTTATTATATTTACAGACACGCTGCTGCCTTCACACTTAAGCCATTAGATTGTGTTTACCGCTTAGTCAGACCTGAGGTTTATTCCCGGCGATAATACAGTACTCACCACTATATCCTCTATGATAATGTAGGTTGGTCTTCTCTGACTAAGAGACGTGATAATTTGTGACTGGCTGGTTCTTTAATAATAGGATAATCATAATCATAATAATAATATATACTTTATTGATCCCAGGGGGAATATTACAATATTTTTCACTCTGTTGTTAGAACACACTACACACAGACCTAAAATACACAAACATGCTCCCTTACGCGCACAAATAGAGAGCAGTCAGGTAGGTTCGGTGCTTTGCTCAAGAGCACCTTGGCAGTGCCCAAGACATCCACTGGCACCTCTCCAGCAACCAGTCAACACTCTGTACAGGAATTTGAACCTGAGACCCTCTGGTTCCGAACCCAACTCCCTACAGACTGACCTACTGCCACCACAAGCTCTCAAGTACCACGTGCCAGGACTGAACTTGCACAGACTGCAGCTAACTCATGGAAACTCTTGCAACATGATCTAAAACTAATTATTTTCACATGGCTTGGACACTTTAGCATTTTACTTAAGAACTTCCACGATGGCCTGTAAGGGTAACTCTTTTAACTGATGTTTGTTGTGTATGATTGTATTTCTATTTTAACTGGTTTTCTTATTGTTTGTTTGATGTATATTTGTTCATGTTTAGCATTTAAACTGATGGTCTCCCTCAATTAAGTCTTAAATAAAGGCTTCAATGAATTAATGAATATTTGTTTCTTATGGTTTATGCTGAGAATAAAAATCTGCTGACATATGGGGATCACTAACAGGTGTTCTGCCTATATCTTGTATTTAGCAAAATACTCCAGAAGAAGATTTGAAGCCAGAGGACTACCAGCAGTTTAAGGATTTTGGATCTGCCTGTCTCACTGAGGGAGACAGTGCACAACTACTGACATTTCTTCAGGATGAGAAAAACCAGGTACTTCTCCTCTGCCATCAGCAAAACTGACAGAGACAGATCTGCTCTATCTTCTATCCTGACTTACAATAGTCACACCCTACACCTATCAAGGGACAAAGACACTCAGTGTTAATCTGTCATACAGCACTAACATACGCAGCCTCCTGAGCAGACAGCTACAGTAGCTACTGAAGCGAACAGCAGCAGCCACTTCCCTGCTACCAGCCTATGCTAAACATCGACATGCAGGCAGCCACTACTCTGTGCCTGCTGGCCTCTTGACCTGGAGGTGCTGGGAGTAAACAAGCAGATATTCAGTTAGATTTCTCGCTCCAATGAGAACCCTCTTCAAAAAAACACTGCCCTCCTCTAAGTGCCCTATACATTTAGAAGCATGTGTCATTTCTTACTTCTTCCTCTTTCTGAGGCCAAAACAATCTCAGGGGGTTCAAATGATTGATTAGCGAATGAGAAATCCCTGGCATTGGACGTGGTCATCGAGAATAAGACTTGGTCATGCAGGGAGATACTTTTTTTTTTTAAAGCCAGAGTATCTACCAATAAACACTACATGTCCATGATGTAATATGTACAGTATTCTACAGTACGGTTCTTTTCAGTTTGGCATTGGAGCCTCTTAAAATGTACAGGCAAAAAAAGACAGCGTTCACTACATTTCAAATTGATGATTGACCAGTTCAGCTAAACATGCAATAATGCATAAAAAGTATAAAATCAAATAAACATAAATATTAAATTCTCAATAATAAATGTGTGATGAATGAATATTCACTTTGGATTGTACCAAATTACATAATTCTTTCCAGGCAACCTTTTGGAAATTATTGGGAAATTAAAGTATGACCCAAAATGACCCACATTGCTAATATGTATGACTGTTTTCTCTTGCACCCAGGGGATTGTGAAGTCTATGGGTTGGGTTCTAATGGCACCTCTTGTAAATGAAGTAGTTCAAAAAGAGAAGAGTCTTGATCACTGCCAGGCTGCCATTACTCATCTGACCAGGGTAGGTACAAACAATTCATCTATACAATGAGACATGCTTCTTATACATTAGGTTTAATGTCTATTCTGTTGTTTAGACTTGCAGCCCAAATAAACTCATGCCCAGATTGCTTGACCTGATTGAAGACATTGATCCAGGGGCCATTTCTGAGACCATCTTAACCCTTGTTCCACATCTTCAAACAGGTAACAGAACTCTTGATGCAATGCTATTACTTTTTTACACATCCTAAACCCGCACAGGAATACAGCACCAAAGTAACACTTTCTCTGACACTTGTAACTCTTGCAAAATGTATGAAAGGAGTTAAGCCTAATGCTTCACGATATTGGGCATTATACCAATAATCATATTACCTAACTTATCTCTGTGAGGTGTAAATGACATTCATGCAATTTAGTATCACACTTGTAATTCCTAAAGACAAAGAGACATTCTGTATGCAGGCTTATAGTAACTTGTATAATGCAATTGATTTTACTTGTCAACGTCTTCCACCTTCCTACAAGATATGCGCAACAAATATGTCTGGGAACATTATCAATCATGCAGCTCAATGGATATGCTAGTTGTCATACTCAGTTGCTAGTTTATTAGGTAGAGGAGAGTGGTTCCTGTTATTCAGATACCATCATTGATATACATGGGGTGGAAGAAATAATAACACCTGCCAGTTTAATGCATTACAATTCATCACAAACTGCTGCTTCCAAAATGACCATTAAGTAAAATCAACAACTTTCCACAAAAATATTAACATCATGTCCTTCAAGAAGGGATGATCTACTGTGGACTGTTGTAGTAGACTGCATTATATTTGGCTTTGTAGCCAATAAACTGGCAACTTAGTGTAGGTCTTACTACCTCTAGATTCTGTATGTTCATTGATGGTTTAAGAAAAGCGGGGTTTGGCTCCGCCTGCTGTACATTTGTGCTAACATCAACCTTGTGTCTTGAAAAGTGCTGCTTCAGCTGGATGACAACAAGGCAGCATGTGTGGGCTTGGCTCTGACCGCCCTGCAAAAGCAGTTGTCCAGGCTGCCTGTGCCTTATACCCAGCAGCAGGAGGAAGCTGATGCGTATGGTCTGTGTCGCTGCTACAACGCCCTGGCTGTGTTTATGAAGCCATTCATCGAGGAGGTGAAGAGGAAATATGAAAACTGCAATGCCACATCTGAGGATGAGGAGCTAAGGACTGAGCTTCTCAAGTTGTAGGTTTTTCTTTTTGTTTTGCTGAGGCCGAGTAATGGGATGTTATCAAATTATTTTTTAAGATTTTTCACTCGTTTGTAGTTTTTCTTTGTTCTTTTATCTTTATTATTTACATATGTGTTAATCACTGTTAATTTTTACCTAAGTGCAGTTTTTCTTCTTGATGAAATCTAAAAAAAACTGAACATCACTTTTCATTTTAATATGAGGTTAAAATAAGAATCGTGGAGTAGAAGCAATGATAAAACAATAGTAAAAGGCTTTACTTATGTGCAGCTGCATGAGGAGCTTGAGGGAGCCCTTGCTCGAGGCTGAACTGAACCAGGATAAAAAATCATCACTGTGGCTCTTTGCAACAGAGATAATGGTCAGTTTTTCTTTCTTTTCTATCAATGGGAAAGCAGTCAAACAATGGATGGTGGTTCAATATGCTTTTGTTAATTAAAACAGTCAAATTCCTTTTGCATCACTACAGGTCACACTACCTGCAATCCAAGAGTCTCTGTCAGAGCTCCTGTTCTTCAGCACTCTGAAGAAAAGCACCCAGACAGACAACAGTCAGTCCACGGAGTCGAGAGCTTGTCTGGCTTATCTACTGTTTGTCCAGCTCATCACCATTGACAGCTTTCCCGCAGTATTCAGGTGAAATACTGAACATGATAATGCACATTGGCCATAACACAGTGCTCATTTTTACTGTGATAAGACAAACAATTTACATTGCACTGTTTTCTGCTGTTCCAGTCCTGTATTTGTTCTTCAATGCAACATGGAATACATCAATCAACTACTCAGTAGGTATGCTGTCTGTACTGTATGAACTGAATATAGTTCTCCTTTTAAAATGATTGAGTCCTTAGTGTAATCTGTACTGTTGTTTCTTTGACAGCAAAAATGAATCATACTTGCTCAAAGGACTGGTAAGCCCCCACCAACATGTAGAAAAACTCTTAGAGATGTGATCAGACATGAAAGCAGAGAACTGAGCTAATTTTTCTTTGTCATAATTGTTTATTTTCACTCAGGCACTGTATGCAAAAAGCTTGGAGAGTGTGCAGGACAACAGCCTTCCAGTGAGTCTACTGGAACTGAAGAGCTTCTATAGTGTACCACAGGTAATAGAAGCATGCCACCAGCCTCAGTTTTCACACAAAATGAGCAATTTATCTGCAAGGGTCTGGTAATGTACTGTATATATCAGTACAACTGAATCACTGAGCAATTATTAGTGAGCACGGTTGACCATCGAATGCTGATCTGTAGATATAGTAGTAGTAGTATATAGTAGATATAGTTAATCCAAATGAAAGATCTATATACCGGGAAGTTATTTTGACCAATCAGTGACTTGTGATGTGCTGAAATTCACAGAACCTAAGGCTCCTTCTTACTGACTGCCCAATGCAGCATTTGGTGAGTATACAATTATGCTTGATGAGAGGAATGTATTCTACATCTGTGCTATTCTGAAACTCATCGATTTGTTAACCTTTTTGACTCTTTTTTGACTCTGCTTTGCCAGAGAAAATCAGGACTACAAGTTTTACAGCTATTTATCAATAAATTAGATGCTGAAGCAAAGCACAAGTTCTTCAGGTGAGAATCATCAGAGAAGTAAGAAAATAATCTCAATATTTTACAGTTAATGTGCTCTAGTGTTAAACTATTACATATGTTTATACAACTCCATTTGACAAATCTAACTTTTTTTTTTCCAAATTTCTTTTTTTTGTATTCTTTTAGTATTTCTGCAGCTACATCTTATACTGATGTTAACAAAAGTCATATTTTCTGTTGTAGGTGCATGTTTAAAACCAGCAACCATGCAGGAGTAGAGAGTTACATTATAAAAAACATCAGGAATCAAGTCGAATTTTCTCTGAAGGTGAGTTAAAACATAATAGACTTGGGCTTACAGATGTCATATTACTATGTTTGAGAAGAATTTAGAAGATCCTGCCTATGTATTTGACCTTCGTCTTGAATGCTTAGGTGGTGTTTGAGCTGGTGATTCCATTTCAAGACGTTTAATCTACGTTAACTCTCCTCCAGCCAGGTAATGCCAACGACTGGTTCCTTGGGGAGGAGTTTCTCTCCTTGTTGGAACTGGTGTTGCATTTGCCACAAGGTGCTGAAACAGATTTGCTGAACAGTATGGATAGGTAAGTAACATGAACAACAGTTTAACATATTTAACACAGACAGGCATACTCAATTATTTTCTTCTGAGTCTACCCTTTCTACATATTCCAATTACTACAGATAACATAGATTTAGTCTTTGCCAAAGCATGCCACAAACTTCCCCAGTGGTCCCTCAGTGTCAGTCACCAAAATCAGAACTTTTTGCCTTTATTTGATCGTTACAAACCACATATATACAAGAGATGCAAGCTTAGGCAATGTATCTACGATGTTTTGACCAACGTAAAATATAGGGAAAACCAAAAATAAACTAAGTTAAATAAATGTTGATTCTATGTGACACGATTAACTTTCGATCTGATTAAGTTACAGACATCTGTGACCTGTTTTCTTTTTCAAACCAATCTTCTTATAAATTCCACTCTTCTACAGAGATTCAAAGACAAAATGTATGTAATTGTGAGAACTGGGACACTTTTTCCAGATTAAGCCATTAAGCAATGCCCTGTCTTTGTTGATCCAGGATAATGGAGAATCTAAATCTTCTTCGCTACCTCCTTATTAGAGACACAGAACTAAGGAGAACTGTAAGTCCGTCTAAATCAACACTGTCAGTGCTCTTCTGCCAAACAGCCTGATTAAAGCACAAATGATGATGACACTTTACTCCTCCTACCTTCAGACAGGTGTGTGGGAAGAGCTGTGCAAGCTCAAAGATGAATACCTAAAAATGCTCCGTGTGTGTATCAGCATTTCAAGAGGATATTATTCCTCTGAACTGAAGGCACTGAGGGAAGATCAAAAGCTAAAAGCAAAAGGTAGGCATTAGCTCCTACTCTATGTAACAAAAGGCCATTGAAATAACCTTGTTCAAGCGGCGGTACAAACTCTTTATTTTGTTCCTCAGAAGCTAGAGATGCAGCCAGATCCACCAGGTTGGGAAAAAGTATTACAGTGCAACATGAGAAAGTGTCCAATATGTCCCCACAGGTCCAGCACCAGGTACAGAAACTTTCTTTCCTATTAACTATCATTTAGATTTTGGCCTATGTAAGACCAGCAAGCTGACTATTCTCTTGTGTCACAGGTGTTGCAGAGTGCTTTGGTGACATTTGACCTGATGGAGAGTCTTATAGTCCGTATCGAAGAAATCACAGAGGAAAAGCTGAATATCCCAAACTAAATCACTTCTGGGTTATTTTTATAAACACTTTTACTTTATTTGCTCTATTTGGCTGATAAAGAAACATGCATTGATTACAATTCTTTTATTCTCTATGTCAAAGTTATTGTAAACAAATGTAAGGCGTGTACTGTTATCACATCAAATAAAACAACACAACACAAGTGTGTGAAAACATGCTTGATCATATGCTGAACTTTATAGAAGGTCTCTTAGCATCTCCCACACAGGACTGCTTTCAATGATGTGAGCCCGAGCCAGAGACATCCGGTCACGGATACTGTCTACATGGGGCTTACTGGTGGCCTGCAGACAAATGAGCCTGTGCTTAGTTCAAAGTGTTACAAGGAAACATCATCTAATTTATTATCTAGAATGACCAAATAACTTGTGTGAACAGCCTCTATCTTTACCTTGGCAATTGTCAACATTCCTTTGACAATCTCTGCATTGTTTCGCACAGGCAGAATCCTGAGATTGCTGCCAAAGAAGCTGAAAGAGAAAAAGACAAATTTAAATCTTAGAATCACAATGCCTTTGTAACTATTGTCAGTCAAGCAAACCAAGTTGGGTAGCACCCATCCAGGTAACAACGTGGGAACGTGACTGAAACAGCCACTAACACAGCCATGTATCTACCTCAGTTGAATCACCGACAAGATTTCCAGTTCCTTTTTCCCATTAAAGGGGGCATATAGAAGTAGAAAGCTGTTCCGGTGTACTTGCACAAATGTCTTTATCCTCTGAATGAGTCCAGATTCCTCAAAATGCTCCAGGAGGTCTTGAGGGTCAACCAAAAGAAATGCCGTACCTGGGCAAGTTGTAAATGTTAAAAATAAACTAAACACAAAAATGCATCAGACAATGGTGCTTTACAGACATCTGCTGACAGGACGCTATACAAGCCTGAAATCCACATTCAAACACACAACTGTCTACAAGGGCTCACCTACATCCCAAGGGTAGAAAAGCACAGTCCTTGTTGTTCTGTGGCTGGGACTTGAGTTTTAGCACATGCTGTACAGCGTTCTGTCAGCAGATGGAGGCAAAGCGCCATATGGCGTCTCCATTAAACAACTTACCTTTTTGTTAATTTTACTTTACAAAATATAAAGATTATTTGTGATCTGTGTTTTTAAGTTCTGAGGTAATGATCCAAAAGCAGCCAAAGTAGTGTACTACTGTTTTTTTGTGCAAAATTAATATTGTAGGCTATGATGTAAACATGTAAGGCTCGGTTATTCGGTGTTATGATAATGTGAGATTAATTAATTAATGGGATTATCTAATGGCAGCAGCTTTACCTGCCAGAGGAAAAATAAAGGCTCCGGACTCAACACGGTCTGAAAACCGGATTCGGTGCTGCTGCGCACTAATCATCCTGATTGTGTCATGGCTCTGGTAAAACAAATAAAGACAAGTAAATTAACTTAGCTTCTCAATTCGGGAAAAGACAGTTTTGAGCAGTTATATGTCACCAACTGTTTCTGACTGAATTGCGTTAAGCTAGCTAGATAGCAAGCTAGCAAACCCATCATTTTCTTCATTTAACCGACACCTGAATCCAACATGGTTGCTATCCTACCGTAAACGTTACCTGGAGTGACGTGCTGATTATTATCGTTGTTTTCCACTGAGGAGTTTCTTCTTTGTTTGTCGCCATAACCCGCTGTTCGCTGTCGGGCTAATTAATAGTGCAGGTAGAGAATGACGTCCTCAAACTACCGTTACTGTCCTCGCGGTGCATCCGCACGAGACCGCCGCCTCTGTTTCTTCAACTTTCTAACCTTTTCGTTGCTAACAAAACCAGTTGCGCCTTGTATTTTTTTTTTTATCGGGTAAGGGTGTTCGATTAATATCCTTTTTTGTTGTTGTGGACACATAAGTGTTACTAGTTTAGCTCCACAACTCTCAGCAAGCCAACCCAATGAGCACATATTAGTTAACGTTGTTATTGCACCTGTGCAACCAGGTAAAAATGACAAAATTACAATAACACAACTTAAATCTGTCTATCCCACCCATGCCATTTCTCTATGACTTGACAGTGAGGAACATTTCATTTTTTTTCAAGTAACACAAACCTTTATTTCCAATATGACACTAAATGCAAGCCATGTAGGCCAATATTGTTTTTCTTTAAGAAACGTCAGTCAACCATGTTATTACAAGACTGCCATGGGCAAGAAATGATTATTTTCTTACTCTATATACTTTTCTAGAGCTTCAAAGCAACAACACTTACAAAAATATCAGCATGCAAAACAACCCATTTGTGTCAAGAAACAGTCCACTGAGGGCATAATGGGGAATGCAAATAAACTGCTGCAAAGTCCAGTAAGACATGTCAAAAAGAGAGACAAAAACATGATTATAAATTATAATAAATTAAGACAAAGTTGATGTAAAGACATTTAAAGTTCACAGAGAAGGTGTCAACTGTCAGGCATGCTCTCCTCTGTGCAGTCAATGATGTGTTTCCAGTTCCACAATGGTCCACTCCCCCTGTGGAGATACAGCGTCTTCCGGGGAGAAGCTGGTGACCGTGATGCTGGTGGACGAGTCCTCCATGGGCGAGATGAGCTCCGCCCAGCGTTTAAAGGTCTCCTTCTCTGGGGACAGGAAGGCCTGCGAGTCCAGGCAGTCACGTGACAGGGACAGTGTCTGCTTGATAAGGTACTGGGCCAGGTTGAGCTCCTCTGGCACAGGGTTTATGATGCCCAGATTGGACTCATGGTCTGAGAGAAGCTGCCTAAGCAAACTCCAATCCCGCTCTGCAAACTCATTGCTTTTGTCATCATCCCCTCTTTGATTTTCGTCCTCTGCCTTCAGTTTAACATTCCTGTCCTTGTCCAAGCAGTGCTCAAAGGCTTCTCCAACATCCATCTCGTAAATGGGAGAGAGGGCTTTGGATGGTCGGCGGTCATGTTTGCAGGTTTGATCCAATCTGTCACAACCATTGTCCCCTAAAAACAATTGACAATACTGCAAAATGACAAACTGATTCACTCCTACACAGTTCTTTTTTCATTTCAGAGACTAGTCACTGCCTACTACAATAAAACACTGATTACTGAATGATTACCCTTAATGCAACTGTGTGCTTTTAAGATATTCCATAGTGAAGTTAGGTTAAAGCAGTAACATTGATGGTCAAAGTGTGGTCAGTTAAGTGGCAATACTGATACCAACTTTAAATTTATTAGTTTGAAATTCACCAAACACTTCAAATATGGATGTCAAGGGTCTACAGTTGCCTTAAAGGTAATGCACAGAGGAATGCTAATCTGAATGCATCTCTTTATCCACCTGTTCAAACAAAGTAAGCCATGCATTACCAGCACCATTTGTCAGTAAGTAACAGTAGTAGGTGTAGAGATTTACGTGCAGGTTTTTGAACTGGCAGACCTAATAAACAGACTTAAATACGGTCACAAAAACTTAAAATGCAAGCAACAGCACTGTTCTTAGTAGCACAAAAGATGGCACACCACCAAGTTTCTTTTGACATTCTTTGTGTTTTCTATTTTTAACAACTCAAAAAAGAGAAAAAATAAAGTAACTCACTGTTAACTGTTTAATATTAAAAACAAAATAATGTACATGTTTGCATTGGGATATACCCCCAATAATGGTGCAGCAGGATTTCTTTTTCTGAATATGATAGTGAAAAAAGAGAGACATGACAGGACCATGACAGCTGCTCTGGAGACACACCACATACTTTACAGAGGAGGCTACTACTCAAGCCTAATGAACAAAAGTGTAAAGACCACAAAATACAGTCTTCTTTAAAGTATGTATCTAGACATACTACTGGGTATTACAAAGGTTAATGGATAATGGAGAAAAAAAACACATACACAAAAGTGATTGATGTGGAAAGGAATGACAAATTAATTTTAATAGTAGCATGCATGCTGTGCAAAAAAATAATAAAAATAAAAAAACTCAAGAACAGGTCCATTCTCAACACAAAAAAAGATAAATAGCAGGCAGATGCTAGGGAAAAGTTCCCCAGTGTGACACTTTTCTGAGAAGCACCAGTAGTTTAGTGTAATTTATTTTGCACTATCATTATGTATTTTACCTTAATGTCAGGTAGCCACTCAACAGAAATTACTAAATAAGTATTACTTGCTTGTGATTTACCTGAACACTTTTTTTTTTTTTTTTTTTAAATGTGCTACATATAGCAAGTTAACATCAACAAATCTTTTACATATTATTTGGAGATGTAAGTATAATTACTGTAAACAAAAAGACAATCACTGAGAAGCCAAGCAGCGTCAGCGACGCTGTACTACAAGGGACACTGTTTACCACAAGGTCCAGATTTGTTTATGCTTCATGGCATGAAAGAAGAAGAGCTTATGGAGCCAGAAGTTTGTGTTTCTTAAAATTGCAATAGTTTCATGAATTAAAAGTCACTTTTATAATTTACAATAAAGTAAAAGAAACAGCAACACTCGTACTAACATGTTCTGAACAGTGGGGTTTATGGGAAATCTAATCTAAATTTTAAGAAACACAACCTTTATCAACGTCACTATCAGGAGCATGACAAAATGATCTCAACGATGGTCACTGTGATGGTAATTATATCAACAAACCAAAATTAATTTGGCAATGATATATTGATGTTAATAATTATATTCAAAGCACATTCAACTATGTCAAATTATGTATGGCTTTAAAAGGCCAAAGACTGTTCCTCTGCATGAAATAAATGACAAAATAATCAAAACTTGTTTTTATGTACATAAAAAGTGCATTGGTGTAACTATATCACAGGCCTTGTCACAAGGCAGATTCTTTTAGACAAATACAATTATATGATCAGTCTTAGTGAAATGTACTGTACACTGCTTTTCCCTTTTTTGTTTCTGGGTCGACAAGGGCTAAATGCCTCAGACTAAAAGGTAGTTCAGTTGTTTAAAATGTACAGTTTAGGTTTTTATCTATGATGAGACCTAACTCCATCTTTACAAGGATATTGATATTGCAAATTCAAATTTACAACAGCTACACAATCAGTGGGTTAAAATGAGAAGAAGCTTTAGCTATGAAAATATGACGACCACTGATTTAATTTGAATTTGAACTTGTATTTGTAATTAGTTACTACAATATATCCTTTTTCTGAAAGAGGGATAGGTATTGTATGTAGGTAAGGTCAAGAAATCAGAGCAGGGGAGAACGAATCTTGCAGGGATGAACTATACCTTCACTATGGAGTTGGGGATAAGGTATGGCTTTGGCTTTGGGGTCTAGGAAGGGCCGTAGATCATACATTACCTGCTGGAGATTCTGCAGTATGTACAGGAGAGTCCCCTGTCAGCTGAGGCTCATTTAAGTCTAGATGTAAATCAGTTTTCTTGCTTTCTGGGGGATTGGTGTGATTTTTGCGCAGTCCTCCGTTGTATTGTTCAGTGTGCCGCAGATCTAGGTGGCATGGGCGCTCCTGGGGAGGCAGGACTTTAGTGTCAGCATCCAGGAGAGGGCCGCTGGACTTCAATTCATCCACCTGGATGTGATTACTCTCATCCTGCACAGGCTCCTGGATCTCTGTAAGAAATACACAGGACTTTTCTTCTTGTTCCTCGTCATGTTTTTTGTCCTTCAGGCCTGCGCTTTCGACATGGCATGTCAGGTGGTCTTGTTTGTCACTGGAAGGGGCACATTTGCACCGAGGAGCTGTAGCGTCAGACTCAAAAACATCACAGGAAGTGACAGCGTCATTGGGCTGTTGAGGTGGAGTTTGGACGCCGCCCTCTTCTGAGCCCAACTCCTCACACTCATCAACAGAGAGTAACACTGAGCGACGGAAGTTAGAAGACGGGTAGTCGGGCTTGTCATTCTCCTGGTCTACACCGTCATCATCGAAAGCTAGGTTGACAATCCCTTGAAAGTGGGGTGAGGGTTCAGTTGGCGGCAGCGGAGCCTGATCTGGAATCACCTCAACTTCAGACCTCTCATCTTCCGTCGCCTCTTCATCTTCTTCCTCCTCCTCCTCAGAGGATGAGAAGAGCTGGTGGTCGGGGACGCTTTTTACAGTCACCGTGGCCTCGACCTCAGAGTGCTCCTCCTCAACAGGAACCTCGTCTCTATGCAACCAGGAACGAGGACGCTGTCTTACTCCCTCCTCTTCGCTGGTAGTCTCTGCTTCTCGTCCACGCAGCCGAACCTCCACTCTCAACCCTGCGCCACCTTCGTACATCTTTAACTCCTCTGGGGTGCTTGTGTCACTACTACTCCGACCCAAGAAGTCATGACAGCGCATGGTGCCACACTTGGAAACACCTCTGTCGTTGGAGCAGTCGTCGTCTTGCGAGCCTCCTGCGTCGTAGTCCTCTGAGCGGGGCTTGATGTCGTCAGAGGAAGTGGTGTGTGTGCTGCAAGTCTCAGACTGTGGGCTGACCTGATGGTGAATGCCGTTCCAGGAGTCCTCTAAGGGAGTGTCAGTGCTTCCCACGCTGCAGGGGGTGTCTATAGGGCGTTCGGTGTCTCTCGGAGAATTTGGAGAGTGGACCTTAACTTGCCCTTCGCTGATGTGAGCGGGGATGACACCGCTTGGAGACTGTTTCACTTTACTGCCTTCAGTCTGTTTGCAAGTGTCTGCATTAGCAGATTTGACATGGGGGGGTTTGTTAGCTGCTGGTGCACTATCAGTGTTTCCTGACTGTATTTCAGGCTTTTGACTTGTAGGGCTTGATTCTAGTTGAAGCCTAAATGAATCCCCTCCGCCCTGCCTGGTTAATTGTGTTCTGCGCACTGCAGGCCGGTCAGAAAGCGCTACTTCTGTACTATCTTCATGCACTGCAACGTCACAAGTGTTCTCAGTTGGAGCAAGCTCAGCTTTACAGTTTGAATTTTTACCATTCACTGTCTCTTTTCCTTTAGTTCCTGATTTCTTGGAGGCAGACACAGCTGAGGTTTTGGAAGTTCCTCCAGATTTTGTAGAAGCTTTCTCCATTGATAATTCAGTAGTACTTTTTGGCTTTGGTCCAGACTTGGCAGCTACTACTGAAGATTGCTTGGAGGGGGCCGAAGAGGCTTTTGGTGGTTTAGCACTGGATTTAGCTGAGGCTCCAGTTGCCGAAACGGGTTTTGTGATCTTCTTTTTATGAGCTTCACTGGCTGCTTTGTCTGGTGCTAAGGATTTCAAACCATCTTTGCAGTCTTCTTTTCTAGGGGATGCTGGCTTTTTCATAGAGGATCCATGCTTAGAGACTAACCAAAAGACAAAACAGAACAGAACATTAATACATTGCTACAGTATATTAACAGACATTTCAATCAGGCAGACTTTGAATATCTCACCATGGTGGTCTGGTGTGCCTCTTCCCTTGGTGTCTGCTCTTGCTGCTGTCACAGTAGATGCTTTCTCTGCTGCACCAGTCTTAACTTTGCCACTGTCTCTCACACTTGACTTATTGGTAGGACTGTTGTTGGTGAAACAGATAAAACAAAACCATAAAACAACAAAGTGACCAAAAATTGCTTACCACTATATCCTAAATAATGTATACCTCTGGCTCACACCATCATTAAAATATATTTATGATAAGAGCTGCAGAAAACATAAATCATGAATTAATATTTAGCACCAGCAGGCGGCAGCAAAGTTGTGTGTCCCATTTTGTCAAGAACAAGCCTCTAAGACATGAGCTGATTATGAATGCAAATAATTTCAAGTTGTTACTTGTGTCCTTGTGAAGGATATTCTACCTTGGTTTTTAACTAAATCTATCAAGACAAAAGAGCACATTTTTACAGTTGGAGATCAGACGTGTGCCCAAGGTTGATGCATCTTAGTCAGTTTACCCCAGTGAAGGTCAGGTTTAAAAAATACATGATCTACAAATGATTACCCATGCTATCTCAATTGAGGTTAGATGGGAGTTTCATGTTAACTTCTCTCCAGAAAAGCACATTTTGGATTCTGTATAGATGAACTGTTCCTTACCGTACCACCTTTTTCTTTACAAAAAATGTCAATCCAAAGATGCAACCAAGATATGTTTTGTTGGGTTATTAGCTTTTTATTGACTAACGTACATGGTTGCTTTTCAGGGAGACAGGGATGTTGATGTGCTCCCAGGACAGATGGAGTCTGGATAATGCAGATTGTAAAATGGATATTTTTAACATCTTTGAAGGACAGATAAGAGGCTTGTCAGAAAACACTACAAAGCTGCTTTTAACCTCCTAACAACCACGTGGTCTAAAAAAACTACCAGGGGATATTGTGGTGCAACACTCTTATTTTACATTTACATTATTGAACATGCAGTCTAAGGGTAGTTTGTTTTGCTTCCTAGGCCCTGAATGCTTTAAACTATTTCCACAGTGCTGTTTCAGAGTATGGTCTGGCTACACCGCCTATCTATTCTGAGAAAAGGGAAATAACGCTCTGGCTTGTTTGTATTTCTTTAAACCAGTACCCCATTCCATTCCTGGGATAAGGCCTCGGGCGCATCTTTCACACACTGGATGTTTACCATAATCCCAAGTTCTTAAAGGCCATATTTTGTCAATTTGGTTGTGATTTAACACAGCCTTTTCCACTGCTCCTTTTGGGCTGTGTAGGACTGACATTTAAAATAAAGATTAGGACTGGGTTTTGTTAAAAAATTTGATTCTAATGCCGGTACAGACACTGTGAATTACATACTGATTTTGCCGAAGTTAAATTAGTAATTAGAATTAATTTTAATACAAATAGATAACAATACACATTACTGTACAAATCTTTTTATTTACACCTTTACACCTATGTGAAGCACACCATAGTCAAGCCTCTCAGAATACAGCACACACGAGGCCCGTCTTTGTGCATAACCTAGGGTTTTTACTGCATGCCTCTACAAAATGTAACGTGAGACAGCATTCTAAGATCTTGGTACAAGCACACTGCATGCTTACTGGCTCACTGACGCGGATGAGATTTACTTTTTAGGTATTGGAATATGGTATTGAATGACAATGCATTTTTCGATAATTAATACTATGGAGGCAATTACGTTGGTGCCTAAAAAGTATCGAAGTTCGGTACCCAGCCCTAACATAAATACTTGTGGAATGCTACACAGAGTCCGGGTGGTGAGCAAAAGTAAGTTCATCTGTGGAAAATGTATTTTCTGTCTATTGTTTATTTACAGTTGTATAAAGTTTTTAAAATTATTTTATTAACAACCAAAATGGTTACTGGATTGTTGACTTGCTCCCTCAACATTCTTTTTTTTTTTTCTTAAAGACCTCGAACAGTAGCATGGCAATCCATCCAACAGCAAGATCCAAGGGAAAGTTGACAAGGACATCACTTGCCTTTAAACAGAACACACTGTAGCATTTTACTAAATATACACAAGAAGCACTGAGAAAGCACACTGATGAGCAAAATACTATGAGGGGTAAAGCTCACCTGCTGATCTTCGTTGTTTCTGATTTCTGAGGAGATTTTGTTAGTGGGGATTTGTTTACCGCCTTAGTCTGGTGTTTGGGCTTTGCACCTAAAACACAGAAAATTAACCTCATACACAACGGTTGCAAATAGAAATTTGTCGTCAGGGCAGACAGTTTTGAGATTATTTAACCAAGACTGCACATAGGTCCAGTGCATATGAAAAGAATAAACCAAATAATCTTCAGGGTATACATAGTAGGGTAGGGTAGGGGTACATCACAGACTTTTAACAAGTCACTTTCAGGGTGTGGTACAGGGACACATGCTGTGCTAGTACCGACAGGTAAGCTGAGGCCCACTTTAGCCGTAAACACAAATATCAGTTGGGATTGCCCCACCTTCCTAAAACAATCGTCCCCACAATGGCTCAAAGTGATCACACCTCCCTGTGTGAGAGCTGTATAAGGCTTTGACCTCTGCGGTTCTGCTAAGAGCTCGTACAATGATACCAGCAGGCTGCCAAGGATAGCCGCATGGGCTTTGTTTTCCTACATTCATACATGACACTGCCCTTGTCTTCCAAAGATCCCTCTTGGCCATAACCCAAAATTCATCATACTAATTAGTCTGCTGGTCCTTCCATATTTCAGCTACAGTATTATGTCTGGAGCTGACATGCTGACAACTCAGCTTGGCTACAGTGATGTCCTACATTGTAATTTGTGTCGGTCACAGTGATGAAATGTTAAAAAGTCAATAAAGAGAGTAAACCTGGGATGGAGTGGGTGTCGTTGCGAGGGCTGCTGGCACCGTTCTCTGGCGAGGCGCTGCCTGATGTGGATGAAGCGCTGGGCTGAGCTTGGGTGGTGCCAACAATGTCAGTCTTTCCTGTTGAGCTCTTTTGAGCCTTCATTACCCCCGTCTGGCTTGTAGATGTGCAGCTCGGGGGAGATGTTTTAGGCCGTGCACCTGGGTTTGGCTTCTTTTCGTGCTCTCTAGCCCCTTGAGAGCTTCTGGGGCCATTGGCACTGGCTCCATCCCGCCTGGGCCCTGCAGTTCCTGTGCCATTGACAACTGGTGAGCCAGCTGATGCTGTCTTTGCTTTTGCTGCTAAAGTCCGGTCTCCAGGCTTCTTCACAGTCTTTGCCTTGGATGTGGGACCATCTACTGGTTTGTTAGCTGTCCCCAGTCCATCAGACTTCATGGCTGATGCAGCACTATGGGAGGAGGAAATTGCAATTTCGGACACCCTCTGAGTCCTGTGCACAGGTGGACTCTCAGGTGCAGATAAAGGGCATTTTACAGCCCTTGACTGCAGGAAAAAAAAACTGCATTAGTCATGTAACTTTATGACAGGATTAATCAACAAATAACCAGAGGGCAGTTCAATTAAACTGAATAACATTAGTGCAGATTACCATCACGGTCACTGGAACATACCACAAAATAAATGCACAGAGAGATCTTTATAGTTTGTGCTTATCAGCCAACCAAAGTCCTATTACTGTATATCCTGTTGTTTTTTCTCAACGTTTCTTCCAGTTGATTTCTTACTTTGTTTTTTAGTTAATGCAAAGAAATTGTGCTTCTTTCTTGTTCTACTACACTTTGTGAACTTTTGCTAATTAACTCAAGAAACTGGAAACTCATAATTGTCTTTTAGTGTCATTGGAACAATAACATCAGTGAACCGTATTTAGCCATTTCAGAGAATCAGCACAAAAAGCTTTTGGACGGGCAAAGTTCCTGTTTTGACTTTATCAAACCACTTCCCGAGAGCTATGTAGGAGCTTCACTGCTCTAAACCACTTATGCCTAACATCTTGGCAATCCCTCTCTGGATCACCTCAGCCAGGCTTATCTAGTTATACATCTGTTTAGAGGGGCCTTGCTGCGCATTTTATACTGTATCTCTTTGCTGTGAGGGTGGGGCATTTATGACATATGGCATCTGTTGGTCAAAGACTTTTATCACTGTCAGAAATTACACAAACTAAAAATTCACATCACCAGCAAAGGCAAAACCAGATGTCAGATTTACAAATAAAACTTAAATTTGTTTAGTCTCTGATACAAAAATAAAAAAAACTAGAAATAAAAGAATAAATGCTAATGTATGGTTGATAATATTACCTGTGAGCTAGTGAATACAGGCTTTTTACCAAGTCTCCGATTGTCCCCTTTATCAATAGCATCTGTCAAAACAGGAAAAAAAGGAAGGCAGAAGATGATCAATTATCCTGTAAGTATTTTTTACGACTAAACAGACAATTCAAATCCAAGATTAACACAGATGAAAAGGGACACTGCCTAGGTCCTTCATTATGTGAGCAAGAGGAGTCATTCTTTTCATTCACAAATTCTCATTTCCACACCCTTTGTTTACCATTTGACTATAGGGAAACAAACATTAAATCAATGCACTAATCAGGCATATATGGCAAGGACGATTCAAAACAAATCATGGTCATTTCTATACTTAATGCAAGAACAATTTCAGAACCTATAAATAATAATCAAAAGCAAATGAGGTGAAATGTACTCAATTCAGTATTCACTAAAGCACATTTGTTGTTTGCATGTGAGACCTGGAATCTGATTTCACTTGCAAGAAATGAACCAGTATCGGGCACATATTTATACCAGCTAAATACAGTACATTACTGATGCAGTGCATTTTTAACACATTTCTAACTCAACAGTGAGGAAACAGCATATTGTTTGTATGTGTCTTATCATGTGCACACTCAAAAAGACAGAAATCCAGCCTTTCACTCACACCTATTAAAACAAGCATGGTACGTCTGTTGCATTTACCATGTTAGCGTACACTCAGCCTAAGACAATAAAAAAGGTAGCTCACAGGAAGCAAAATGTATATGAACAGCACTGGCTATACAATTAATGGGTCAGTAGGGGCCAGGCAGCTGTGTAGAAAGAAGCCATTAAGTATTATATCAGCCAACAGCATATACCCTATGGGGTTTGGTTCATCTCTATTGATGCAGAGCCACTGCTTCAGCACTAGGTTGGGTTAGGGAGAAAAAAAAACACATACATCCACACACAAAGCAGCAAGAATATGTATAACATTACTAAAAAAGAGAGCTCATAGCAAGAATGTCTGTTCTTACCTGCTAGTATCCTCTCTTTGTGTTTGGAAGACAGGGTCTCCCATCCCTGCGTGTGGCGGACTGCGTAAAAGGTCTGAAGCAGAAAGGTCCAGAGTCGACCGCGCAGCATACAAATCTCTTGCCTGAATGGCTGGCGGTGAAACAGAGGAGAGAGAGAAGAATGGAAAGGGGTGCGCTACAGCACAAGCGAATCAGCAGCTGCTTGAAGAATCTTTCGCCATGGCAACAAATACCCCTCCCTCTATCTTTCTCTGTCACTCCCTCCCCCTCCATGTCTGTTGCAGAATCCACTTGAGCTCCCTTGAGTGAAATCAGTGATGTCAGCGGCTGATGCCCATTCTCCAGTTTCCACGCCTGACTATAAAAACATGGCTGGAGGGAGGAGCTATCTCTACCTCCTCCACTGCGCTGGCCACACACCCCGCACCAGCAGATATTCAGCCAGATTAGTGAAGGCCGCTGGCACATGTCACAGTCTCCCTCAGCCTAATCCATTCTGCCATACTGTACGGTATTTACAGGGGTTATGCGCTTTAACATGTGCAGCAGGGTCACTTTCCCCTAAAGTCATCTCACAAGCTTAATCTGTCTGCTCACACAATACATTTTGTTAGTGTGTATATTCTTAAATGTTTGACAGATACTTAACTAACATATGCCAACATTTCATTATACAATATTTCAATAAATATCTTTCTTCAATACAATCAACTTGCATCTATATTTAAACTCATCCAAAGTTAAGAATGGACTTGAAAGATTGGAAAAATTATACATTCTGGCATTTAAATAAACTAACTTGTTTCACTCAAAGGCCAACAAAATAACTGCCAATAACCATAACTGCTACAGGTCAAATTTAGCATTATTTGTGTCATGTGTTATTAAAGGTAACCTGTGACATTCTGGAGCTCTACTTGTGCAAAGGAGTGTGTCCCTGTTTAATTTATCTTGTGCACGCGCACATAGGGGTGACACAATACACAGTCGTGCCAATGGTTTCACACTATTCTACTGATCTACAACTGCAGGCAACGCGCCAAGATATGCTGCAATGAGCCAACAAAGGCAGGGAAGAAAACTACAAGCAAGTCAACCTGCTGAATTAAAAACACTTGAAACAAATGGCTTTGCAAATGTCTTATGAAATGTGAAATGTGTTGAAATTCAAAATTTAACAAATTTGTTCTATACACAATGCATGTTGTTGAGTAACACTGTCTGTAAACAAAGCATACCTTTGTTTGGTTACAAGAAAAATCCATAGGGCACTCTTAAAACATTACATTTGCAGAGCTCATCCTATCCTACTACTTCCTACTACTATAATTGGAGAGCGGTTTGTTTGTCCTTGCATTTCACAAGAACTGTTCATGCGATCTACTTTAACCATGGCGGGTATATTACTGGGGACCAAAGAATGTGCAATGTCAAATTTGGTGCAATTTGGAGATGCAACAAGTTCAATATTTTAGGACAGCTTAGACCTGAAAGAAGAGAGAGGGGGGGGAATGACATGCAGCAAAGGACTGCTGGTCGGAGTTGAACCTGCGGCCACTGTGTTGAGAACTAATATATATATATATATATATATATATATATATATATATATATATATATATATATATATTTGGGCGCGTGTTACCAGGTGAGCTCTACAGGCGCCCAATATTAATAAACCTTGAATAATCAAACAGCTCCGTGCAGCAGCAGAGGCGGGGCTTCAGGATTCTGCAGAGACAAGCATGTCGTCAGCATCGGGTTACCACAGGAAAAATACCGCCGCTAAACCCATGCTCTACTTTATTACTGCAGCGGTTAATGAATATCTTGCTTATAATATGTTTGTTTATTGTTGTTTCTGATTCTTCTATTTTTCCCTGGAGTCAAGGAGCACAAGCTGAAAGCCACAGGAACAGCATCAACATTGCAACTAAAAACTGTAAGTTTGCCAAATACAAATGTATACCACTAATAACATTACTGTTGGCAAAATACATGATCTAACCACAAACTAGAATGTGTGTATTTCATCTGTGTTTTTGACCACGAGTAGCCACGACTTGGGTGTTTTTTCCTAACCTGAGTTTTAAACTAATATAATGCTGGATAAATTAATAAATAATAATGCATCATATTTTAGTTGTTATATTTAATAAGTACAATCTGAATCAGCAACGTAACCTGTAACATTTCTCTGTTGAAAATGTAGAAGTACAATGTTTCCAAAGTAAGTAGTATGAGTGTCGACGCCACATCCATGATTGGCGCTCAATCAAATAGCCAAGGCACAACACTTATAGCAGGGGAGCACCAAATTACTGGCAAGTGGCAACATAGTTGTTCTGAAAGCTACAAAGAGAAAAACCCACTCAAACTGATCATTTATGTTGATGAATTGCCTCATTTGAAGCATTTCAATTGATGCTCCAATAGCGCACTGCAGGAATCAGATCAAAACTCTATACTATGTTAATTATTGCTGTTGTTCAGTTCATGTGGCAAGTTAAGTTTTATGACCAGTAGATGTCAGTAGTCAGTAAACGTTTATTATAGATGATACAGGGTGGGTCTGTTATGATAATGCAAGATCTAATCTTATATTTTCTTATTTTTAGTATCTGACATATGACAACAGAAACAGTTAAGACCTTTAGTAGCATAGCTGCGGCGTGATGGAGGTTTTCTTTTAGCATTGCAGAATTACAATTGTATTGTTCATAAGTTAAGGCAAGCTAACTGAGTTAACATTAATGGTCAGCTGTTGTCATGGTAACAGTGTGTAGGCTTACTACAGTATATTAATGAAATGATGTGTGGATAAATTAATAAAAACAATAGAATTAGAGGCCTACATTGCAGAAAAACAGCTTTGGCTGCTGAGTCCTCATTTGATGCTTCTAAATGGAAAGGAGGTCGTGTAGAGGCGTGAGAGCCAGGGGCGTTGGTACGGCAAAAGCCAAGGTATGGCAATGTGATATGACGTCAAGGACCTTCTATGCTACTGACTGCTATAACTTTTCTGTAACAAACAAATAGCTTTTGCTCACATTCCCATTGCCTGAGGTTTGCGTGTAGGCCTAATAAGAGAGAAGTGAACACAGCTTTGACCTATCTCTCATAATTTGTCTTTACTTCACAGAAAATAAAGAGAAATGCATTAAATTAGATGCTAATTTAGTCTTAATATAGTGTTAACATGTGGTCCTAATTTGATAGTACTAAGTTCCACATGGCAGAAGTGGTAAAACCACACACACACACACACACACACACAACACACACACACACACACACACACACACACACACACACACACACACACACACACACACACACACACACACACACACACACACACACACACACACACACACACACACACACACACACACACAGAGTGTGGTGAAGAGAGAAAGGTACAGTGACGACTAACTCGTTGCTATCGCTACCAATGTAAGCTGCTCTGTTTAAACAATGTTAGGCGGAAAGAGCAGTATGCAGGCTAGCGATGCAGCCATCCATTTCAGCCAAGAAGGCAGTCAAACCGAGCAATCTGATGTAGAGGAATATAGCAACCTAGTGTAGGTGATTTAATGAAGTGAATACAGTGAACAGCCATGGGTAAAGTCTCTACCCTCTTGTGTGACACTGTCTAGAGTCCCTCCTGAGTCATACTGCTCAGACCCACCCTCTCTTCCCGCCAAAGCTTAGAATATTCTCTGTTACTACAACCGGTAGATACAAAATAGAAATCATAATTTAAGGTCCACTTAATGGCTTTTACAGAGGTTTCAACCACATCTTATTGTCTTCTTCTGCAGAAAAAGTTAGGACAGTAGGAACTTAGTTTTTCTGGAAATCCCAACTCTGTAATGTAAATGTGCTATATTTATATAGCGCTTTTCTAGTCTTAACGACTACTCAAAGCACTTTTACATCATACAGGATACATTCACCATTCACACACATTCATACACTGTGGCCGAGGCTGCCGTACAAGGTGCCACCTGCTCATCAGATAAACATGCACACACATTCACACTCCGCAGCATCGGGGGCAACTCGGGGTTCAGTGTCTTGCCCAAGGACACTTCGACATGGGACTGCAGGGCCAAGGATTGAACCACCAACCTTCCAATTGGCAGGCAACCGCTCTACCACTGAGCCACAGCCGTAGGTGCATATGATTTGTTTATTGTTTTAAGATTTAATCAAATTGCTTAGAAGCAGACCAAAAGTCACCTTTTTAGTGATTGTTTGGTGAGAATTCAGGTTTGATGGCAGTTTCTAACTTGCTTTTATGAATGGGGATAAATGGGAAACCGGACTACACAGATTACGTTTGAGCACAGCCTATCTGTTTTTGAAAAGACAAAAAGTTCAGTACCGAGAATCTTCTTCATTTCACCTTCTCTTGTATTTGCTCTCCATGCTCCAGGAGAGATTCCTCTTCCATGTCATCTCCACATAGGCTGTACACAGCAGCGAAAAGATCACAGCAGTTGTCCACAGTCACACCTTCTCTGATGGCTGAACACAGCTTCTTCAACAACGTTGGCTCACGGGTAAACTCTTCCCTCTGTAATGGCATGTAACAGACACTGAGAAAACCATACAACCATACAAAGCTGAATATGTCAGGAGGTCATTACTGTAAAGGAGAGTGCATTTTCATGACTACACCAGCACCTTACCCTGCAAAGGTCCTGGAAGGCCTGAGTGCGGATGACTCTGGGGAGATGCTGGACAAGGACATTCAGGTTCTTCTCCTGAAGCTCTGTGGCGAGAATCCTTACCTGTTGGGCCCACTTGACTTCTGGAAGACTGCCAATCAATTGCTCAGTGCCACAGAGCATGGTTACTGCATTCTGCACAGTCTGAATGGAAACATCTATCAGCTTAAGAAACTCTCTCTAGGTGAAAACCCAAAATAAAGTCGAATGAATCTTTCTATAAAAGCAGTCTTTTATTTCTGCCCAGGACCTATCGATAAGTGGAGGACCCAGAATTTTGTAATGGTTCTTGGCCAGCTCTGAGTCTCAATACTTGCCAAAAGTAAATTTGTCTTGCTTTACTCACATAATACACTCAACCTCTTTGATAGTGATGAAAGACAGACTCAAGATTCAATTATCAATTACAAGGCTACATCACATCCACATCATATTCCTAAATTAGTCTGTCTTTAATAACTGAGAATTCAATAAAGGTCATCTTTGATTAGATTATCTTCAAATTTCCTTCCTGTGGAAAAACACTGGAGAATGGGTTGATGATATTTGTGAAATTACATGAATACAGTACTGCTGATGACTCAGGGAGGAGGGGACTCACCATGGTTTCAGTTACAGCTGTTAGACAGGCTATATGAAGCTCGGGGGACAACAGGGAAAAGTTTCTCTCGCACCAGGTCTTCACAAAATGATCAGCAACCCACCTGAAAATACACATCGTAGAGTATCTTTGCTTTTTGATCATTGACAGTTCAGTTTCTGGGAAATTTGACCATTTGTCCAAATCAGTCAAAAAAACAACTCGTGGAGGCCTTTTCTACATTTCTGTAGTTTAACCCAGAGGAGTCGCAGGCTCTGAGGCTCTAATGAGGGGTTGGCAGAGCTTTGCTTGAGGGAACAACAGAGTGAGTGAGGATGAGAAGGCTAGTAACGCATTGCTGCACAGAGCAGCGCAGTTCAATCCACCGCCACACTCACGTGACTTATCAGACTCAGCAGAGACAACATGGCAGGGCCACGTCCCCCAGCCCCAGCAAACACACACACACACCACTTCAAATTGAGCCTCGCTCCACACATCCTATCCCCCTGACCTACATTCACACATGTCTTGCATGCTCACTGCAGTAGTGCCAGTACTTGCAGAAAAATCAGCATCTCAATGTGAAATGTTTGACTTTGTGCACACGAATGAATAGAAAGAAAATGGATAAATGCTGTGCAGCATACTGAAATATAAAGACATGACAGTGTATAGCTTTCCAGTTAAATCTGATCCAAGTACATAAGCAAGCTTCACAATGCAATGCAATATACTAGTAATTGTGTCTATGAAGTATCTTTTACTTAACAGCAGTTTTAGAAATGCCTTAACATTGAAGAATGATTCACTAAATTCAACTTTATTTAAAACAAAAATCTATGAAAAAATGAGATAAATAGTGCCTTTTGAAGATTTATTTCATGCTGAAAGAGTAATTAATATAACCAATCACAAATTTACTCAACAGAGTGGTGGATTGAATCTAGGCTTGTACAATTAATCGTTATAAAATCACAATCTCGACTCACCATGTTCACGATTTAATTTTTTTTAATGACTTTGGTTCTCATTCAATTTACGAGCCGAATGCATCACAAACGCTACTACTTTCTTCTGAGTTTTAAACAGACTGTATAAAATAGGTTTTAAAGTGCTCCCAAGCGCTGCGATGCTCTCCCTTCTCTTCATTGAAGGCTCTATGTTTACAGGCTTGTGGTGATGCGCAATGTACTATAGGTGCCAAAACAAAATCTATGTTTGGTTAAAATGATTGAGTAAATGTCCTTAGGTTTTGTCTTTGTCAATGTCTTCTATAGAGCAAATAACGTTCTATCTTTCCGACCGTGACATTTCCCATAGACGTGTATAGTTCCTGACTGGGAACCCAGAAATATTCCATGTAAAATTGAACACAACAAACAACAGTCCGTGCCCCTTGCCTGGCATCATGGCGGTACCGAAAGTCAGAAGAAAGCAATAGATAAAAGCAAGTGCCTCTCACTGGAAGGTGGTAAAACATGTGGACCGTTTAAAGTAGCTTACAATTGAGAAACGGACACAAGGAGGCTAACCTAGCTTACTTAACAAGGTAAAGGAGAACGCCCAGCCCCCTTTCCCCAAAAGAGAAGCTGGTAACGTTACGGTCATGGATGTATGGATTCGTAGGGCCGGCAGCATGACGGAGACAACCACGGGACAGAGAACACTACAGGCTGCTTTCACCGGCGATCTGATAGCTGGTTAGTAAATTTGCAGGAACATGGGTTAATATATCGACTAATACTGGGATGTCTACACAACTGTGCGAGCCGATTGACTTCAAAAAGTTTACCACTTTACTCAAACCAAAGTTCAAAGTTGATGTATGTCTTCTTTAGTCATGTGAATACATGTATTAACAATGTATTCAAAAATAATAATAACAATAATAACTCTTGAGTTATTATTACACAATACTTTTTCTGACCTTTTCGAATCCCCCGACAAATAACCCATACTACAAAAAAGACTAAAACTATACTAAAACAAAGCATTTAAAAAAAAAAAATAAACTAAACTAATTAAAACCAAACTGAATTTTAAATTTTAAAACAAAAAGTCAAAACAAAATAAAAACTAATGAAAAACTAATGAAAAACACAAAACTATAATATGGTTTATGCTATACTATGGTTTTGGTACTGACAATTTGTTTTGTTATGGTCAAAAAATCGTGGCAGAGAATTGTGATATTAGTTCGAAGAAAAAAAAAATCATGATTCATATTTCCCCCCGAATCATGCAGGCCTAATTGAATCACATTAAAGCAAATTACATTATATAGTGAGGGAAAAAAAAGTATTTGATCCCCTGCTGATTTTGCCCACTGACAAAGAAATGATCAAGCTATAATTTTAATGGTACATTTATTTGAACAATGAGAGACAGAATAACAAAAAGAAAATTCAGAAAAACGCATGTCATCGTACAAATTGATTTTCATTTTAATGAGGGAAATATGTATTTGACCCCTCGCAAAACACAACTTAGTACTTGGAGGCAAAACGCTTGTTGGCAATCCCAGAGGTCAGATGCTTCTTGTAGTTGGCCACCAGTTTTACACACATCTCAGGAGGGATTTTGTCCCACTCTTCTTTGCAGATCTTCTCCTAGTCTTTAAGGTTTCGAGGTCTGGAGACTGGCTAGGCCACTCCAGGACCTTAACGTGCTTCTTCTTGAGCCACTCCTTTGTTGCCTTGGTCGTGTCTTGGGTCATTGTCATGCTGGAATACCCATCCACGAACCATTTTCAATGCCCTTGCTGAGGGAAGGAGGTTCTCACTCAAGATTTGACGGTATATGGCCCCTTCCATCGTCCCTTTGATGCAATTAAGTTTTCCTGTCCCCTTAGCAGAAAAACACCCCCAAAGCATAATGTTTCCACCTCCATGTTTGACGGTGGGGGAGGTGTTTTAGGCAGCATTCCTCCTCCTCCAAACACGGCAAGTTGAGTTGATGCCCAAGAGCTCCATTTTGGTCTCATCTGACCAAAACACTTTAACCCAGTTGTCATATGTTCACTGGCAAACTTCAGACGGGCATGTACGTACTGTATATGGGTTTTCTTTAGCATGGGGACCTTGCGGGCACTGCAGGATTTCAGTTCTTCACGGCGTAGTGTGTTACCAATTGTTTTCTTGGTGACTATGGTCCCAGCTGCCTTGAGATCATTGACAAGATCCTCCTGTGTAGTTATGGGGTGATTCCTCACTGTTGTCATGATCATTGCCACTCCACGAGGTGAGATCTTGTATGGAGCCCCAGGCCGAGGGAGATTGACAGTTCTTTTGTGTTTCTTCCATTTGCGAATAATCGCACCACATGTTGTCACCTTCTCACCAAGCTGCTTGGCAATGGTCTTGAAGCCCATTCCAGACTTGTGTAGGTCTACAATCTTGTCCCTGACATCCTTGGAGAGCTCTTTGGTCTTGGCCATAGTGGAGAGTTTGGAATACGATTGATTGATTGCTTCTGTGGACAGGTGTCTTTTATCCAGGTAACAAACTGAGATTAGGAGCACTCCCGTTAAGACAGTGCTCCTAATCTCAACTCGTTACCTGTAAGACACCTGGGAGCCTGATTGAGAGGGGGTCAAATACATATTTCCCTCATTAAAATGCAAATATATTTATAACATTTATGACATCCTTTTTTCTGAATTTTCTTGTTGTTATTCTGTCTTTCACTGTTCAAATAAATCTACCATTAAAATTATAGACCGATCATTTTTTTGTCATTGGGAAAACGTACAAAATCAGCAGGGGATCAAATTCTTTTTTCCCTCACTGTACAACTAACAACAACCCTAGGCTTCTTAATAACACGGAAGTATGAAACCACAGACTGGTTACCTAGCAACAAGAAGCTGATGTTTCCCACAGTGGCAAGAACTGTGACAGATTGGAATGCTTGTTTCTCTTTTTTTTTTATTACACAAGCAACGTTTAAGGTCATGTTTGACAAGAATTTTAATTTTAGGACAATTCATTTTATTGTAGTGACTTTTTTAAATGTCTATGTACATATTCATAATGTATTTTATATTTACAAGTTGTAACACATTTAAAGAAAAGCAACAACCGACACTCACCTCTTACATAGCATGTGGAGGTTTTGGAGGCCTAAGGCGTGTGTGAGGGACAGACACTCGAGAACCGTTCTCTGAACACCCTCAATTGGCTGCCAACACATGAGGGGAAAAGAAAAAGGGGAATTTAGACTAGTACAGTAATTTTGATGCACTGAGGGCTCTCGAGTGAAAAACAACATATCAAACACATGGTAAAATGGGAATCAAAAGCTGTTCATACAAGTGAAACAGCATTATTATTGACACTGAGCATGCAGGCACCAGACAAAATCAACAAGTGTAAAGCCAGAGGAATATAAATTGGATCTGTTCTTGCCGTTTTCAGCTGTGATACTCCACATACTGCTATATCACTGTTGTTTTGGAATACAAGCGATCCCTACACTGATGATCTGATATACCTGAACTATGAATGCAAAGTTATCAGTAGAAAAATAATAACCATAATTTAGCACCAATAACATTTGATTGGGTGCAATAATGACACTTTGTGTTTAGAGTGCAAGACATGTGGACACATCAAGTAAAGATTAATAAGAATATTAAAAATAATACAAAAGGAGAAAGATGTGTATCAATTTCTAATTTTGTTGACTTTTTTATTTCAAAGATGGATGATTAATTCATATGCAGATATATGTTTATAGAGATTGGCCAAAATGTTGTCTGTAACTAAAACATCCACCAAAAGTAATGACTCTGTTATCCAGATATCCACTGACTACAGAAATACTGGCCGTTGCCTCCAGAGGCTAAATCGCCATAAGACCATGATTGCTAGACATGTGAACCTACTTGGCACATACACACAGTACATTTAGAAAAGTAAAAAGCCTATGAAATCTATTTTTAAATTTTTATATCTGCTCGTTTTCCTTATGTATAACAAACCTTGGGAAAGAAGCGGCAGTAGTCTCGGGTGAGAACCATCTCCACCACATCCTTCAGCCCCTCTAAGCCCAACATGTCGGCTGCCAACACCACCTGACTGTGGAACAGGAGATACCAAATACAGGTCAGGTTGTTTTCTGGGCCTGCATTCTAATTTTGGACAGTCTGTTCACATACAGTACCTGGCACTGGCTCCAGGTGGCAGATCCACAATTGCCCCATACATGAACTGGAGCAGGATCTCCATCTCATCTGGCCCTAAACTGGAACATTTAACAAAATATCTGTTTACAAGCCATATTTCTCAATTAAAAGGGATAGTTTTTTAGATTTTTGAAGTGAGGTTGCATGAGGTACTTATTTATAGTGCCTGTATTACCTACAGTAGATGGCGGTTGGCACATCCTCAGCTTAGAGAGGCAGACAGCAGTACCGGCACAGAAGCTAAGCAATGTACTGCTTAAAGACTGGGGCACACAGCGAAACCTATTTTAGCCACCTAAAAAAGCCCACCAAAAAAAAAATTAATTTGTGTTTGCTATATTTAGAATATTTTCACTGCTTTACCTTGCTGTCAGACAGCCCTTTTCTGACTGGGAACTGAAGCCTTTATATCCATTTGTGCTCACTTCAAAGCCACCAGACTCCTTTTACAAAAAAAGTAATTTTACCTTTTTTCGGTGGCTAAAATATGTTTTGCTGTGTAGCCCCTACAACAGTAGTACATTGCTTACCATCCGTGCCGGTACTCCTGCCCGCTTCTCCAAACTGCATGCTGACTCATCTATTGTAGGTAAAACATTGACTATAAATAAATCTCATAAAATCCCACTTAAGAAAAAAATCCCAAACTGTCCCTTGCAGAATTGTCCCAAACCAGTCTAATATTATCTTTGTGAATCCATGTACACAGTGTAGATGTATTTTTCCTGTCAATAACTGCAAGCACAACTGTGAATGCTGTAAACAAAATCCATGTATCATGCAGCAATCAATTCACGTGACTGCAGCCTGAGGGACACTTCACAGGTTTTCCCCTGCAAGTCAACGCAGCAACTCCCCATTCTGACAGCCACGTCTTCCCCAGTTACCCTCAGATCAGTAATGCTGAGGCAAGTGACATGTCTCTCCCTGGAGGAAGAAAATGGGCTTCATTTGTCTTTCCCCACTCTAAAAAAAGACACTGGGTCTGGTGGTGGGGGCTCTTCAACAAGCAGTGAATGAGGAGACATTTATGTGGCTCACAGAGGAAATGTTGCTTGGTATAAATCTGAGAAAGCAATTTGAGATTCCACTGCCATTGTGTTGTGTGTGTATTTGGGCATGTGTAGTTAAAACATGGCATTGTGAGTGAAACCCCATACTGCATAGAGCCACCTCAGTTGCAAAGCTTGAATAATTAATGCAGCATATGCAGTTATTCAGCTGTATTGTTCAGGAATAAAATGTAGAATTGTTAGACCAGGAGTGGAGGTGTATTATTGATCTCTGGGACCTGATGCAATATGATGCGCCAGCCTTACCCTTGCAGAGTGATGCACTGTCTGGAGCTCTCCATCCAACTCCCGCTTAGCATTGCTCGGAAGTACTGAGAGCGCGCACACAGGATTGCCCTAGAAACCCAATACAGCAGGCAATTAGTTGCATGTCAGAACCACCCACCATTTTAATATTTCACATGTCATCTGGTGGGCTTGTGTGTACTTAAATTGCTTTGAAGAGACAAGCAGGTTGACAAAAATATAGTGTGTTCTGTCTCTAGAGACAGTGATTTTCTTGTCCTTGGCCTCTAAAGATTGTACTGTCACAAATATACCGTGTTTATATTTAATTAGCTCAAATAAAGAATAAGGCAGGTGTTATTCTAAATTCCTATAAAACACCAAAGCCAACAAAGAATTGATACTAAATTGATTAAACTAAAAAGTAGTGCCTGTGTGTGTATCCAAAGCCCGATATAGCCCTTTCATCTATGTCATAATGCTTCATGTCATCCAAAACTATTAAAAACACATCAGTGAGCCACGGTTGCACTGGATGATATAAATATCACACTGTAGTTTATTTTGAGTTAATCCTACATACACTGTCCTGCTGCCAGAAATACTGACCATCATGCCAAATGTGTAATAATCTGCAGCTGATAATTGTCCAACAAATGCACTTCATCCTGTCTGAGTATAGTTGTCTAAGAATTTAAGAAATTACATATAAAAAAAAAGTAAAGTGGTTGATTTGAAAAAGTCAGAATTCAGACTTTTTTTTCAGAATTCTGATTTTAAACTCAGAACTCAAATACATATTTCACATGTGGCCCTAAAACTCTTCCATATGTGTGTGACCTGTTTTTCAAAGATTTAAGTCCAAGGGGCTAGAGGCCACAGAAAGTACGGTGAGTTGCACTATTGTCACATATTGTGTGGTGTATGGTAAATAACATATTGTTAGTTTTGTTTTTCATGGGATTTATTCACAATAAGAAAAAGACAGAACAATGCCAGCCTTTTCTTTAAATACATTTTAGTGTAATGCAAGTCTGTTGCAATAATTCTGTAGTAACAACTTTTTAATGAGATTTCCTTCCTGTCCTGCCTCACTCTGTGGGATGGACCACTCTCTTTTTGACCCCAACACTTGACTTCATAAAAGGGAGTTTCCTATTTGGAGTTTTTAATATCGATAAAACTCCCATCACAGTACAAGTCATTTTACATCATGATCTGCCCTAGGCAATATTGACAAAGTCACATAAATGATGTGATCGTATGTTAAGATGAATAACTTAATTTACATCAATATAGAAGAACATAATTTGGGGATTACTATAAGTGTAATGAAGAAACTATTTTAAAATAATTTGTAGTGCATAGGTGCCTGGGACTGCCCAGCATATTTACTCTAACTGTAGTCTGATCTCGAACACACATGCTCTAAAAATTCTGCAAACATTAAAAAATACATTGATATATTATAACCAAATAAAATGATAATCAATATATCTCAATCTCTCTTAATATATCTCAATATATTGATATCACATTTAATTCATTGCCATGCTCTACTGCCTATGTTGTGAAGCCAATATATTCCTTTCGTAGTAAAATGAACAAATCAAAGTTGGAAGCAGCAACCTTTGTAAGAGGTAAGATTTTTTTCTACAAACCCAAATTAGGTTTTTATTTTTATTATAAATGCTTTTCCTTTGGAGCAACAATTTTTTTGTTCAGTCCACATTTATATCTGTTCTGGATTAAGGGGACTACCTGCACATTCATCTATCAAATGATTGTGTCACCATTCATCTCAACATTACATTTTGAATGTAAGTGTCATTACAATTTGAATGTAAGTGAATAGACCGGCGGGAGAGGTTGTATAGCTGCAGACACAGCACCCCTTCTTTTCTCTTCATAGTCATCAGATTCATCTACTAACCCTGTCTCAGGTCTGCCTTGCACCATCTCTTAATTATGGCGTTATAATTTTAGATAGAGATGTTCCGATTCCGATACCAGTATCGGAAATGCCTCCGATTTTCGGCAGTATCGGAAATGCCTCCGATACTGCCGAAAATGCTGGCATCGGTATCGGCGAGTACTGGAGTACAGGCACCGATCCGATACCACATAAACTATTAGAAATAGTAATCTGTTTACTGGTTAGCTCCGTTAGCTCGGACACAGTTCTTCTTCGCCGCTCTTAAAATAGTTGCGCTGCTGTTTTAGAGGGCGAAGAAGAATTAATCACCTAACGCCTCCTTAAAACAAGCTAACATTAGCGCATCATGTCGGCAGTACTTTACATAACCAACAAAGTTTTGGAATTTATTGTACTGGATTACCAACCCGTCAGTAGTCGAAAATGTGGGATTTCGCCGCTTAATGGAGCATTTGAAGCCAAGGTACCTTTTGCCAGGTTGTAAATATCTCTCCGAAATTGCGCTACCCAAATTATGAGACAGTTAGGGAACACATTTCGTGTATGCTGAAAGACGAGCATGCAGTCAGCTTTACCACGGACATTTGGCGCTCCGACGTGTACCCCATGTCTTTGCTGAGTTTAACGTCCCACTGGGTGGACAGAGAGTCAACATTTACCCCTCGAAGTGCGGTGCTGCACGCCACCGAGTTCCAAGGGTCACATACTGGCACATTGATTGCCGAAGCAATTGAGGGGATGCTAGTGAAGTGAAAAATCCCCAAGTCCAACGTTCACGTTGTTTTGCAACGACAACGCTAGCAACATGAAGAAAGCCATGGACGAGATGGATGTGCCAAGTTTGGGATGCTTCGCACACACTCCCCAACTGGGGGTGCATGAAGGGCTACTGCCTCAGAGAAGTGTGAGTGATGCATTTTACAATATTGTGACTGCACTTTAAATTTTTATACTGTTCTATTTAAAAATAAATGGCTTCCATGTGCTGTATTATTCCTGTTTTACAAAGTGTTAAACCTGAGACAGGCTTTACCATAATAATAATAATAATAATATCACAGTCATGCATGTGCAGCACGATCTTCCTTTTTTTTTTTTTTTTTTTATAAACACACTGGTATCAGTACTCGGTATCGGTCAATACCCACAGCACAAGTATCGGAATCGGTATCGGAAGGTAAAAAATGGTATCGGAACATCTCTAATTTTAGACTTCAGGGGTACTTCCTTTGACACAATGCGCTCCTCTTTCCTTTCTCTTTCCATCTGTGTGCATCCATGTCCCAGAAATGCTTGTTACTAACTTAGCTCTGGGGAGCTTATTCCCCAGAGTCCTTGTGTTTTTTTCACCCAGCAGTTTTCCTTGGATTAGGATGGCCCCTAAATCATGGTTGCAGCCGGCGCTGTGGTCCAGCTCCATGCCCTGCTATGTCCTGCTACGCCCTGCAGTTCCCTGCTACGCCCTATAACACCCTGCAGTGCCCTGCTATGCCATGAACTACTACAACTACTATTTATAGTCATAGTTCCATTATCTTTACTGTGACTATTTTTGTCACTGTTCATCACACCCCCAACCCGCTCATCAGACACCGCCTACCAAGAGCCTGAATCTGTCTGAGGTTTCTTCTTAAAAGGGAGTTTTTCCTCACCACTGTCACACTAAATGCTTGCTCTTGGGGGAATTGCCGGAATTGTTGAGCCTTTGCAAATTATAGAGTGTGGTCTAGACCTGCTCTATCTGTAAGGGTCTTGTTATGATTTGATACTGTAAATAAAATGTAATTGAATTATACAAATCACTGCTTCAGAGCAACCATAGTCCAGCTTCCTCCCCTGAGCATGAGCTGGGAGAAACCTGTCTCCATAGTTACCAGCTGCTACTACTACCTCAGCAACACTGAATGACCACCCACTGACTGCTCCACACTGGCATGAGTCAACAGCAGATGTGCAACCTCTGTAGTGTTTTATGTCTGGCAAATGTGGCTGGGTGGAGGGTTTTTTGGGTCCCAGAGAAAAGTAGAATAATGTAGATTAGAGGTCCCCCTGAAATCTTTGAACAGAGCAGATGTACTTGTGTGTATTCTGGTGCCTTCAAACCGGTGGTTTGAAGCCATATTTAACAATAACCACTTATTGTTTATTTATTACACTTGAGGATCTCTTTATGCTTGCATTTCTGTGAACCTGAGAGGCCCGGGTACAAGGGGAACCCACGGTGTAGTTAAGAAAGATCGCTTTATATATTACTTCTGTTTATAGAAGATATGAGTATTAATGTACTGTTAGATCTTGAGCTTTCAGAATTAATAAACAATTTTATGTTTTTAAAACAATGTCTTATTACGAAGTATTTTAACAATAAAGTCGTAAAACTACACTCACCGGCCACTTTATTAGGTACACCTGTCCAACTGCTCGTTAACACTTAATTTCTAAGCAGCCAATCACATGGCGGCAACTCAGTGCATTTAGGCATGTAGACATGGTCAAGACAATCTCCTGCAGTTCAAACCGAGCATCAGTATGGGGAAGAAAGGTGATTTGAGTGACTTTGAACGTGGCATGATTGTTGGTGCCAGAAGGGCTGGTCTGAGTATTTCAGAAACTACTAATCTACTGGGATTTTCACGCACAACCATCTCTAGGGTTTACAGAGAATGGTCCGAAAAAGAAAAAACATCCAGTGAGCGGCAGTTCTGTGGGCGGAAATGCCTTGTTGATGCCAGAGGTCAGAGGAGAATGGCCAGACTGGTTCGAGCTGATAGAAGGGCAACAGTGACTCAAATTACCACCCGTTACAACCAAGGTGGGCAGAAGAGCATCTCTGAACGCACAGTACGTCGAACTTTGAGGCAGATGGGCTACAGCAGCAGAAGACCACACCGGGAGCCACTCCTTTCAGCTAAGAACAGGAAACTGAGGCTACAATTTGCACAAGCTCATCGAAATTGGACAATAGAAGATTGGAAAAAACGTTGCCTGGTCTGATGAGTCTCGATTTCTGCTGCGACATTCGGATGGTAGGGTCAGAATTTGCCGTCTACAACATGAAAGCATGGATCCATCCTGCCTTGTATCAATGGTTCAGGCTGGTGGTGGTGGTGTCATGGTGTGGGGAATATTTTCTTGGCACTCTTTGGGCCCCTTGGTACCAATTGATCATCGTTGCAACGCCACAGCCTACCTGAGTATTGTTGCTGACCATGTCCATCCCTTTATGACCACAATGTACCCAACTTCTGATGGCTACTTTCAGCAGGATAATGCGCCATGTCATAAAGCTGGAATCATCTCAGACTGGTTTCTTGAACATGACAATGAGTTCGCTGTACTCAAATGGCCTCCACAGTCACCAGATCTCAATCCAATAGAGCATCTTTGGGATGTGGTGGAACGGGAGATTCGCATCATGGATGTGCAGCCGACAAATCTGCGGCAACTGTGTGATGCCATCATGTCAATATGGACCAAACTCCCTGAGGAATGCTTCCAGCACCTTGTTGAATCTATGCCACGAAGAATTGAGGCAGTTATGAAGGCAAAAGGGGGTCCAACCCGTTACTAGCATGGGGTACCTAATAAAGTGGCCGGTGAGTGTATAAACTTCGTAAAAATAAGAAGTTGTGTCAAAACATGATGTGAAATCGCTGGTATCGCTAAAAACTACAAAGCTCCGAGCTTTAAAATGACACCCTGATTGCAACTGAACAAAAACACTAATGCTATTTCCTTGGGAAACATGCATAAAGACCTTTTAACAAAAACAAAAAAGCTATAAGCAACAGGCAAACAAAATATGAACATTTACATGAATGACTACTTTAGAGGCATTAAGAGGCCGCGCCACGCATGAGCGTGCTGAATCTGCTGGGTGCAAGGTAGCAGTGAAAAAGCCAATTCACTATACCCAAAACCTCTATCGGATATACTGTACATTTTCACCACTTATGATGTGTGCAAAGTTTAAAAGCTTTCGGAGCCCTCTTTAGCCCCTCAAAACTGTGATTCATTTGCTTCATAAAAAGAATGAGGAGCAATTTCTATAGGGCCTTTTCTGCACAACGTTGTTGGTGCTCAGGCTCCAATAAGGGACCTAGAGGCCCCCATAAATAGCTGTACCTGTGGCAGGAGAAGACCTGCTCCGCTACCTGGATGGTGATATCACACTGCTCTCCCCTTTGGTACAGATCCAGCAAGTCAGCTCCAAGGCCCGAAGCTGACTCAAGAACAACATCTGAAGTGAAGTTGAAATGGATAATCAAGAATGAAGAAGAGAAAGACTTGGGAGACACATATTATAAGATACATAACATGGGTATGTATGTGTATGTATGTATGTATGTATGTATGTATGTATGTATGTATGTATGTATGTATGTGTGTTTTTGTGTGTGTGTGTGTGTGCGTAAAAGCTATCATTTAACCACTTAAAAAGGGGCTGTTCTCAACATCCAGAACATTATTATAGCAGCAAACAACAATTTGCAATGTAAAGATACAGTGGAGAAATAAAATTGAATTGGAGTAAGGGAGTCCTGAGCAGATAATGGAGACACACTCCCTCTGTGTGTGTGCTAATCCCAGCTTCTCTTCTTTGTTTTGATAGCACGTCTGGCTGTGCATGCATGGGGCAATAAAGAAATGTAGGTATTTCCCGTTTTGGGGAATGGTCCGTGAGAGCCATGTGGCAACCCCAGCCCAGTTTTTTTCAGTGTTTCGAGTATAGCCCCTTTAAAGAGATATTTTGCTGATTTATATCCAGCTCTGTGTCTCTGTGGCAGTTTGGGCAGTGTGTGTAGATGAACAATGTGTGACTTCCCTCAATGGTCACAGTGCACCCAACTGAGCAGAGCAGCGGAGGTCTGCCTGACATGAAACGCATAGCTTTGTTTTATGTGCTCTGGCGCCATGGAGGGAAGCCATACACTGTTCATCTAAACACAGTACCCACACAATTATGACACGGAGCTTGATTCAAATTGGCAAAGTATCCCTTTAGTTAAAAGTACTGCAAATAGAGATATGTAGTTTTTAAAGTATCCATAGCATGGCCAAACTGCAATTAGCAGTAACAACAACGGGATCTAAATGAGATTAGCACCTAAACGGATTATGGCTGAGATAACATAATGTGAAGTATGGGGGAGGGAGGAGCATCTGAATGGCCATATAACATAGAATAAACCCTCAATGGAAAAGCTTGTTCCTCTCGTTACCTGAGTCAGTGGAACTATGGTCTGCTGGATTGGGAACAAGCTGTGTACTTTCTGGCACTGCGCCCTCCACGTCTGGGATTATTTCAGACACGCGCATGCTCTGGTCTGCTGTGTACAGTCGCCTGCGGGGGGAAACTCTAAAGGTTAATTAAAACTAGGCCTTTCATACTTATTTAAATTCCAATCTCATTTTATGTAATGTGACTTCAGTGACACAGGAGGTAAGCCAAAAACTTAACTGTGCAGCATTTTCTATTTTTCCTCAGTGAAGCATTTTATGAAGTGGCTGGCAATCTTATAAAGTTAATTTACAATCTGTTCTAGTACATTTGCCCTGGGTACTTCTGCTGCAGCCTCCTGGCTTGTTCTGCACGTCCCCATCTCTCTCTCTCCTCTACGATCACTAAAAAATGAGAACGCTAGTGCAGTGAGAAGTTTGGCATATTTTCTTATATAGAAAGAAAGAAAATAAATTGTATTCCTCAAACCAAGGAATTGAAAAGAGCATTGTTTTATTAGTGGTGCTAAATAGGACTGGTATCATTACAAGCAGCTTTATGGTATTTCCTATTTGCCAAACTTCTCCAGCAGGCTCTCTCAGGATAAGAAAGCAGTGGGTCTAAACTTGGGTCCTCTGGGATCAATGTGCACCTCATTGGAGCTGTAATAAAATATTGTCATTATCAATTAAAGTGTTGATTTTTTTCAGAAACGATCGATCATTTTGTCATTAACACGTAAGATTTTTTACAAAGTATAAGTGGATTCAGACCGCTTGTTTTTGTTCGACCAACGTCCAAAAACTGGAGTCACTTTAGTTCTGTGGTATCATGCTTCAATGTGTTTCAGTTCTACATTAGTGTAGCTATTATCTTGAGTAGGAAAAAAAACTAACCTAAGCCTAACCTGTCTTAAAAAGTCATGCTCTTTGGTAACAGATTCAACAGGAATTCATTTTTATTAGGATACCCGTGAATGCCAAACATCTTACCTAGATACTTGAACTCAGCAATGTTGCAGTTGCCGTGTGGAAAAGAAGCTTTAAACAAACTGCCATGGTGGTGTAACCAATCAAGGGTGACTCTTTCTTCTAGTCCTAATCATAAACGGCTAATGAGACACAAATCAGTGGATAAAGAATTGTGCACTCTAACAGACCCCACTGCATTTGTGTGTCTCAACATGACATGAAAATGTACAATTTATTAGTAAATTAAAATAGCTGCAGTAGTATTTGCAAAGGTCCTTGAAAGAAACAAAAATGGTGTGCTTGGCGCCCTCTGTCAGAGAGTCTGTGAAACTGTAACACTAAAAGAGAAGGATAAATGATGTCTCTTAACATCTCCTACTAGAAGATGTAGAGTTTGGCTTCATGTGAAAGTACTGAGTCATATTAAGAAATGTTCCAACAGCTTTCTTCTACAGGGGCAAATAGAAATTGTCTAAATCCTTAAAGTAGAAAAAGTAACAGCAAATTTAAGCTGTAATCAGCAACAACAAAAAAGCAATTACTTGAACTCATTGCCTACCTGAGGAAATCTTTCAACCCGGACAGCTCATAGTCAGACAGATGAATGATGGTAGGATCTTTGTGTGTCCCTCCCTGAAGGACATGGGGAGCTCTGGCCAACAGTATGGCTCTGTGTGCTTGAAGTGAGCCTGACCCAGCATACAGAGAAACATCCGCCTCCAGCTCCTCCTGCAGCAACCTGGTTAAATGCAATACAACATTTTATTTAGCTGCAATTAGGGTTGGGCAATATATCGATGCTATATCGATATTGCCTAGAAATCGTCTTAGATTTTGGGATACTTTATATCCTAATTTAGCATGCTGTCTTTTCCTGGTTTTACAGGCTGAATTACAGTAAAGAGATGTCATTTTTTAACATACCAGACTGTTCTAGCTGTTTACGCACTTAATCATATCAATATTACTGGTGATTATGTATCTAAAAATCGGATAGTGAAAATATTTTCTGAAAGAACCAATAGTCAACCCTACACTATTGCCGCAACATCGCCATCGAGGTATTTGTTCAAAAATATTGTGATATTTGATTTTCTCCATATTTCCGAGCCCTGGCAACAATCCACCAAAATTCCCCTTTACTGATTAAAATAAAAAACAATGTACACACATGCCATCTGTGTGGGAATGAATTACTGTTGACTAGAAAAAAACAATACAGAACAAATTATGAAGCCAAGTAGCAAAATGTTCATATTAAATGTATGTATTTAAAAGCCAACATTGAGAATAGACAATGAACCCAACAAAGACCATTTTAACCAACGTCTAAAACCTATAAGGTTCAAAGATGAATGTGATGGCCTATTTTTCCACTTCAGACTACCACAAGCACAGCCCTGAGGCAGTGCAGTGCTTCTTCGTGAGCCTTATCTCTCGTCCTGCTTCAATAACTGATCTGGGTGACCCAAGAATCCGTCAGCTAAAGGCCAATAGTGCGGTTTATGTTCTAATGCTGGTATGTCCATTACTCTAACCCTCTGATGAAAAGTGACCAAATTGATGAACCACTAGTGCAACAACGAGACTCACATTCCTATCATCTAACACCCAATGAACTGCACAAAGCCATGTGACATTGTGTCTTGTGAGCTTCCAGTCAGTGGTGAAGTTTACTGTAACTTTGCTCTATAAGTTGTATAGCCTATGTTTTAAAAATGGTCTAAATTAATGCAACAAAAGAGGCCAAGATATCCTGACTTTGTGCCCTTACTATCGCTCATGCTCTCAAAACACCGGACACTAAAATCCTCATAATGCAATTAAATCACAAGACAAAACTCTCCTGGCCTCCTAAATAGTTCGTTTTTTAAAGCCGTCACACCACTTTAAAGGTCCTATGACATAGTGCTTTTTGGATGTTTTATATAGACCTTAGTGGTTCCCTAATACTGTATCTGAAGTCTCTTTTATATAGACCTTAATGGTCCCCTAATACTGTATCTGAAGTCTCTTTTATATAGACCTTAGTGGTCCCCTAATACTGTATCTGAAGTCTCTTTTATATAGACCTTAATGGTCCCCTAATACTGTATCTGAAGTCTCTTTTATATAGACCTTAGTGGTCCCCTAATACTGTATCTGAAGTCTCTTTTATATAGACCTTAGTGGTCCTCTAATACTGTATCTGAAGTCTCTTTATATAGACCTTAGTGGTCCCCTAATACTGTATCTGAAGTCTCTTTTATATAGACCTTAGTGGTCCCCTAATACTGTATCTGAAGTCTCTTTTATATAGACCTTAGTGGTCCCCTAATACTGTATGTGAAGTCTCTTTTATATAGACCTTAGTGGTCCCCTAATACTGTATCTGAAGTCTCTTTTATATAGACCTTAGTGGTCCCCTAATACTGTATCTGAAGTTTCTTTTATATAGACTTTAGTGGTCCCTAATACTGTATCTGAAGTCTCTTTTATATAGACCTTAGTGGTCCCCTAATACTGTATCTGAAGTCTTTTATATAGACCTTAGTGGTCCCCTAATACTGTATCTGAAGTCTCTTTTATATAGACCTTAGTGGTCCCTAATACTGGATCTGAAGTCTCTTTATATAGACCTTAGTGGTCCCTAATACTGTATCTGAAGTCTCTTTTATATAGACCTTAGTGGTCCTCTAATACTGTATCTGAAGTCTCTTTTATATAGACCTTAGTGGTCCCTAATACTGGATCTGAAGTCTCTTTATATAGACCTTAGTGGTCCCTAATACTGTATCTGAAGTCTCTTTTATATAGACCTTAGTGGTCCCCTAATACTGTATCTGAAGTATCTTTTATATAGACCTTAGTGGTCCCCTAATACTGTATCTGAAGTCTCTTTTATATAGACCTTAGTGGTCCTCTAATACTGTATCTGAAGTCTCTTTTATATAGACCTTAGTGGTCCCTAATACTGGATCTGAAGTCTCTTTATATAGACCTTAGTGGTCCCTAATACTGTATCTGAAGTCTCTTTTATATAGACTTTAGTGGTCCCCTAATACTGTATCTGAAGTATCTTTTATATAGACCTTAGTGGTCCCCTAATACTGTATCTGAAGTCTATTTTATATAGACCTTAGTGGTCCCTAATACTGTATCTGAAGTCTCTTTTATATAGACCTTAATGGTCCCCTAATACTGTATCTGAAGTCTATTTTATATAAACCTTAGTGGTCCCCTAATACTGTATCTGAAGTCTCTTTTATATAGACCTTAGTGGTCCCCTAATACTGTATCTGAAGTATCTTTTATATAGACCTTAGTGGTCCCTAATACTGTATCTGAAGTCTCTTTTATATAGACCTTAGTGGTCCTCTAATACTGTATCTGAAGTCTCTTTATATAGACCTTAGTGGTCCCCTAATACTGTATCTGAAGTCTCTTTTATATAGACCTTAGTGGTCCCCTAATACTGTATCTGAAGTCTCTTTTATATAGACCTTAGTGGTCCCTAATACTGTATCTGAAGTCTCTTTTATAGACCTTAATGGTCCCCTAATACTGTATCTGAAGTCTATTTTATATAAACCTTAGTGGTCCCCTAATACTGTATCTGAAGTCTCTTTTATATAGACCTTAGTGGTCCCCCTAATACTGTATCTGAAGTCCCTTTTTATATAGACCTTAGTGGTCCCTATACTGTATCTGAAGTCTCTTTTATATAGACCTTAGTGGTCCCCTAATACTGTATCTGAAGTCTCTTTTATATAGACCTTAGTGGTCCCCCTAATCTTACTATTTTATATAAACCTTAGTGGTCCCCTATACTGTATCTGAAGTCTCTTTTATATAGACCTTAGTGGTCCCCTAATACTGTATCTGAAGTCTCTTTATATAGACCTTAGTGGTCCCCTAATACTGTATCTGAAGTCTCTTTTATATAGACCTTAGTGGTCCCTAATACTGTATCTGAAGTCTCTTTTATATAGACCTTAGTGGTCCCTAATACTGTATCTGAAGTCTCTTTTATATAGACCTTAATGGTCCCCTAATACTGTATCTGAAGTCTATTTTATATAAGCCTTAGTGGTCCCCTAATACTGTATCTGAAGTCTCTTTTATATAGACCTTAGTGGTCCCCTAATACTGTATCTGAAGTATCTTTTATATAGACCTTAGTGGTCCCTAATACTGTATCTGAAGTCTCTTTTATATAGACCTTAGTGGTCCCCTAATACTGTATCTGAAGTCTCTTTTATATAGACCTTAGTGGTCCCCTAATACTGTATCTTAAGTCTATTTTATATAAACCTTAGAATACTGTATCTGAAGTCTTTTTATATAGACCTTAGTGGTCCCTAATACTGTATCTGAAGTCTCTTTTATATAGACCTTAGTGGTCCCTAATACTGTATCTGAAGTCTCTTTTATATAGACCTTAGTGGTCCCTAATACTGTATCTGAAGTCTCTTTTATATATACCTTAGTGGTCCTCTAATACTGTATCTGAAGTCTCTTTTATATAGACCTTAGTGGTCCCTAATACTGTATCTGAAGTCTCTTTTATATAGACCTTAGTGGTCCCTAATACTGTATCTGAAGTCTCTTTTATATAGACCTTAGTGGTCCCCTAGTACTGTATGTGAAGTATCTTTCCCGAAATTCAGCCTTGGTGCAAATATGTTTGCTTAAGTCTGCAGAATATGATATATAGGCCAGGACATATCCTTAGTGCAACAATATTTAATTTAATGGTATTTTGGCACACATTTCATCTTTAACAAACATCGTGGCTCCTTGCGGCCATATTGCAATTTTTTTAAATTTTTGAATTTTGTTCAGCTCTAGCCTTAAGTAAAGGTAGAGATAACCGGTGATGACATCATCAGCGTTATTTTCCTAACGTTGAGAAGCTCCTCTAGAGTCACAGAAGATATTATAGAATGTTTTTACAAGCTGAGTACTACTCTTTGTAATAAGTTAACTAAACTTAATAAGTAAAATTGGTGGTGTCCCTTTGAAAGGTTCAACGCATTTGTTGAGTTAAGATTCATCTGTATGACAGCAATGATCCTGATTAAAGTGGATGTACCAGCAAGTTATTTATACCAGTTCACTCTTACTGATGATGATCAGACCATTCACGTGCCTTTAAAAGAAGCTGCAGATTGCAGCAAGAAGATAAGAACACTAAATCCTCCACTGTATTGACTGCAGTGGGAATAGATCTTAATTTCTAAATGATCAACATTTAACCCAGGCCTGTGCAGTTCAGTGCACACTGAACATGTCTTACCTGTTAAGGTCTGCTGATAAGGCTGACGATAAACGTCTCTTCAGCTGCTCTTTGTATTTGCATTCTTTGGCATGGAACTCTCTTGCAGCCTCTGTGGTGATCATGGTTCATCAGGCTCTCTAAGACAGAGACAAGACAGAGACCTCAGCCTGGGATTGCTCTACAAGAAGAGGGCTAGATAAAAACCCAGTGGCATGCTGTTGGAACATTCCAAGGAAGCCAAGTAAGACTACTAAAAACGTCTTAAAAAATAAATAGTTAGCTTACATACTGCTGGAATACAACAAGCCACATGCGATGCAACGCTAGAATAGTTTTAATGATGTGATGCCATCTTCACCGGACTTCCTCACCTAGCTAGGTGCTCTTCCACCACACACTGACTTACGTTTACCACAATTGCAACTCAGAGAGGCGCTGCTAACCAACTGGAAGAAACACATTTAGTAACTATTAGCCTATGACCCTTTGTGGTCAAGAACATTAGTTAACCCTAACATTGTTATTCAAACAATATTAACACCTCATGTTAGCTTCCAGGAGAAAACGCCACTGATAACATCACCAAGTATATCCAATTGGGGTTACACTCTCAGCTACAGTTAACCACACGCGGTCTGTGCTGTAACGTTATTAAGCGAAATAACATTCCTCTCGCGGCTAGCATGCTAGCGCTAGCTAACGTGGGCTACCGTTACTAGTTAGTTATCTTTTGGAACCTCAAACCCTGAATGCTTGGTGATGAATAGGCCGGTATTAATGAATTGCAGTCGATAATTGTCTGTTAGTATAAAATTCGGGAACAAGCTTAGCTAAGTATCTCTATAAACGGGTTGACCCACTGACCGATGTTGTTGACATCACCGCCACTGCACGCTGTTCGCCGCCCACTAGGACACGGTTCACACAACGAAGGAGTAGCCAAATCGTCACAGACCGGAAGCTGAAGCATATGCGCAGTGCAAACGAAGGGGCCGTGCCCTTAAATGAGGCGTTCAGGTGCTGCGCCTTGCCTCAACATTCAAGTAGTCCTTCAAAATAACCACTTCTGGTACTGTAAAGATGATGTGATATAGGAGTCCTAACGTCTCACATTCACTCAGACTACATGGTTGTAATCAGATCTGAATCTGACAGTAAGCCTATTTTATTGCAAAATAGGATTTCACTTTGTGCCCACAAATATACTTTTCAGTCTCATTCATTTCTTTTCGGAATCATAATCAGAAAGCAGTTTACTGCCACAATAGTGGAACAACATGTACGTTACCTAGTTAAATGCATACATACAACAAACATAATAAACATTAATACCGAAACAGAGACAAATATGCAGCCTACAAAATAGTTGTTTAAGTAGTTTAAGCACTGTGCACAATGGAACAAAACAAAAAAGCTGATAATTATAATCATATAATAATAATAATAATAATAATAATAATAATCGTCTTTGTACTCCAATCTGTGTGATATAAAAGGTCATAAAAATACTTACCTGAAAACACATTTGTTAGTATTTATATTTTCGCCTGCCCATGAAGGCGGCAAAAGAGCTTGCCCTTGACTTGCATTGATGTCATTGGCCGCTCCTGCATCATTACTCCTAAATTATAATTACTTGTTTTTTCAACGTATAATTAATGATGTCATTGCAAATACTCCAGCTTTGTAGATACAGGTCTGGCAATGCGATACTAGTGCAAATGTAAATGTAAGAATCTGTATTAGATTGTGGTATAATATTTGAACAACTTTCTGAGGGCATATATCCTTTTTTTCTAGGGATAAGTTACTACTAACTACTTACTACAGAGTAATAGTGGATGGTAGTAGCTCAGTCTGTAATGAGCTAGAGAGGTGCCAGGTTACCTCCTCTCGCGCTGCCAAGGTGCTCTTGAACAAGACACCGAACCCCCCAACCATATGGGCAGACCCCTCACTCTAACGTCTCTCCATTTAGTGAACGTATAGGTACTGAGCGTGTGTGTAATAACAACAGAGTGTACATTGTAATTTCCCCCTGATACATTATTATATTATGTAAAAAAAAAAACTGTAATACAGCATTTCTTCCACGGACAAACAGTTTGAAACACAGCAAGTATATAAATATTGCAATACTCCATCATCAGTGGGTCATATATAGGCTCCATCAACATTGTGTTACTTCCTTTTAGCGATAAATAGTGACTTAATAGTTTTATGTTTAGATGATATTTAGATTATAAATGATAAACAATAGGCCCCTTATAAGGACAGTATTGTATAATGGTTTATAATGTTCTTTCTGGTTTTAAACAGACATAATCATGAATCGCCTGAATGATCTTTTCTCTAAATAGCAGTGGATGTGTGTTTGTGCTGGCACACTAAAACTAAATATAAGACTGATGAAAACACGCATCAGTGTATTTTCACATCCACATTTCTGTTGGCATATAACCACATTGGGAAGGAATATGAATGTAAAAATATTCTAAACGTTGCAAGACTTGAAATAATCTACATTAACTGCTGTGTCACTCAGCTCTGTGCTATTTTTAACAGTACATCCATTACTATTTCTGGTGTTTTTCATCTCTTCTGTGTGCAAGCTTGTAGTGACTGCTCAGAGACAGCAGCAAACACATGGGGGCATGAGGCACTCTGCACGGCTTCAAACATGCCACTGTTAATATTATCTTAAAACAATTATAACGAGCAGTGTAGTCCAACATATTGACACATAGTTTATTTATAAAATCAAATGGTGTAGACCTGGCTCAGTGAATTCCAAAATGCAGTGTGTAGGAATAGATACAAAATAGTACAATAGTCAACCATCACTGACATTTATATACAGGAAGATCATAATAACAACAACATTCTCTACATTTGAGTATCTCTGAGGAAAAAATACAAAAAAGAAAACTCCTTTAGACAACACTACCTGATAAAGGGAGTTGGAGAGTTATGGCTCCCAAAGGACTGTGCCCAAAGACGAGTGGAGCGATCCAGTGATATATATATAAGTATAGCAGACAACGCCACATCCCAATCTTTCAGGAAATATTTACTCAAAAGTAAAAAGGCACCACACAATACAAGTCACAAGGAGATTTTGCCAAACATTTGTAATGCTGTAACTGACAAACTTTAAGGCGGATGTCATGTGCAAAAAACATCTTAAATATGTGTCAAACACACTGCTCTGTGTCCTCTCCAGTGAAGTGTGCTTTGATTCTTTCCCTTACTGCTGACTTCTGTGTCCTCTCCAGTGAAGTGTGCTTTGATTCTTTCCTTTACTACTGACTTCTTTAAAAAAATATTTGAAAGATTTAAAGAATGATTGCATTATTACTATGTTGCTTGGTATCACAGGCATATTCCAGGCTTCCAGGTGTGGCAAGCAGAGGGAGGGCAGGAGGAGGCCTTGCTGTGGATTTAGTTCCTGTAGCTTTTGCGTCCCTCTCCCTCCTTGAGGAAGGTCCATATGAGGGTGTTCACAATATCAGGCTGGTCCTGCTGCAGCCAATGACTGGCCCCAGAAATGATGTTGAGACGGAAATGATTTCGGATGTAGAGGCGACATGCCTCTGCCATTTCCTGCTCCAAGAAGGCATCGCGCTCACCCCACAGCAGCAGCACCGGTGACCTGACATGATTTTGGCTCAGGGGGAGGGAGCTAAGGAGAGAAAGGTAAAAACCAGAGTGCATCCAAATTGTTAATGTAGAAATTAGATAAATTAGATTTTAAATGGAAAATGAAACTACATTAAAACAGAAAACAACCACTTCAATTATATAATTATGGACAATCAAGTCAATATCTACAATTTAAGTTAGAAATTGAATTTTTGGAGTTTGTTCACAGGTGTTTTTTTTTTTACTGAAGACAATTTTACAGTAGGAAAAGCACAGTGTCCTGGTTTGGTTCATGCTGCCTGAATGAACTTCCTAGTATCGTCACAGTATGTTTTTAATAAATTACCACAGAAGTTTTAAGAAGATTTCTAAAATGTTATCTTCAGTAGACACATCACATTATGAATTTCATGCTGCTTTATGTCTCACCCAAAATGTGCTGGAATAAGCTGGATAGGTGGGTGGATGGACGGGTGGGTGGATGGACGGGTGGGTGAGTGGGTGGGTGGGAGAATGAATGGAGGAATGAATGGATGTTTATTTACAGTATCTGTCCCTATGCAGTTGTGTACAGACTAACGGGCCATGGATCAGTGATATTTATTTTATGTAAGCATGTAAAAGCTATTCTGAGATAACTCTTTGCTTGATAATGGAGCAGATGGCGTGCTCATCCATGCATGCATGCATAGTTCATATGTCAAACATTCAGTACATGGACTGATATTTCTTTAATCTGATTTGTGCAGATTACTCTTTGCCAGCTAGTCAATCATTTGTAAATATTTGAAAGAATTATGGCCTTGACAGAGATTTATTTGATCTGTAGCTACAGTAGTAGCTACTAAAAATGCAGCCATCTTTGATTCAAGCCTGTTATTTAATCCTAAACTAAATTATAACTCGTTTGAAAGCCTTGTTCTTAATCTTCAACATCCAACAGTCAATTATAATTGTTGTTATTTACCAAGCTCCAGGACCATATTCTGAATTTTTATAGCTCTGAGTAGTGACGACTTTATGAACTTCTTTAATGATAAAATTAGAACAATTAGAGATAAAATTCATCACCTTTTGCCCACAACTTCTAACGGTTTACCTTTAAATGCAGTAGCACTAGAAGATTGACAAGTCCTGACATATACTTAGACTGCTTCTGTCCTATATACCTCCAACAATTAATGATAAATGTCTCTTCAGCTAAGCCGTCTACCTGTCTCTTAGACCCCATCCCAACGAGGCTGCTTAAAGAAGCATTACCCGTGGTTAACACTCCATTACTACATATGATCAACATGTCTCTATTAACAGGTTATGTACCGCGGTCATTTAAATTAGCTGTGATAAAACTTCTTCTGGAAAAAAAACACCCTCAATCCTGAGGTCCTTGCCAACTATAGAGCTATATCTAATCTTCTCTTTCTCTCCAAGATCCAGAAGGTAGTCGTTAACCAGTTTCTACATAACAATAGTCAATTTGAGGACTTTCAGTCCGGATTTAGAAAGCATCACAGCACAGAGACGGCACTGGTGAAAATTACTAATGACCTTCTAACTGCTTCAGTAGTTCCGTACTTGTCTTACTAGATCTTAGTGTTTATAATATTATTAATTAGCTCAAATAAAGAATTAGACGGGTGTTATTCTAACTTGTGTGTGTAAGGGCTGGGTGAAATGGTGAAAATCAAATATCATGATATTTTTTACCAAATACCTCAATATTGATACCGCAACGATAGTACAGTGTTGACTACCTCCGAACCTTATTATCCAAAGATACAGTTACTCTGGATGGTATTGCCCTGTCCTCCAGAACTACCGTCAGAAATCTAGGAGTTATTTTTCTCAAATGTCCATGCTGAAAAACTAGGAGTTGCAGCGTTCGCCTAGATCGGCAGGGGAGGGTGTGTAGCCACAGTCACGGCGCGCCCCCTCCATATCTCTGCAGCTCTTACTTTATGCTGTTATAGTTTTAGACTGCTGGGGACTTCCTTTGACACACTGAGCTCCTCTTTCCATTCTCTTTTCATCTGTGGGCAACTGTTTCTACTAACCTAGCTCTGGGGAGCTTGCTCCCAGGAGCCCATATGTTTTCTCGCCCCACAGTTTTCCCAGGATTAAGGTGGCACCTAAATCATGGTCGCAGCTGTCGACGTCCTGTTTAGGCACCCTGCTACACCCTTCTATGCCCTACAGTGCCCTACTACACCCTGCAACGTCCAGCTACGCCCTGCAGTGCCCGGCTACGCCCTGCTACACCCTGCATATTTATTGTGACTATAATTGCCACTGTTCATTCTACCCCCTACCGGCACCGGTACACAACCGCCCCACCAAGAGCCGGGGTCCGTTTGAGGTTTCTCCCTAAAAGGAAGTTTTACTCACCACTCAAGGTTTCTGCCTAAAAGGGAGTCCTCAAAGTACTGAAGTAACAGTGAAACGGTCTATGGCCATGTAGGACTTTTACTTATAATTTTAATATGGCAGCATTGCTACTTTTTACTTGAGATAAAGATTGGACTATTTCTTCCAAAACTCTGTATACCATTTCTAACATAATCCATGAGTGAACTATTCCCCACCTGAAGACATTCCTGTAATAGTTGAGGGCTCCAGTCAGAGCTCCCGGCTGTGAGAGTGCATACAGATAGGCCTCCAAGTCCTCGGCAGTGAGCCATCGGCCTTTCCTTCCGATCCCTGTGCTGCGGCTGGTGAACAAGGCCTTCAGAGCCTAAAGCAGAGACAGCAGCAAAGTTGTAGTAAATGTATGTGACTGGTTCAATTTGATAGAGAAAACATTTGCAGGAGGACGTCACGTTCTTGTCACTGTACTAATATTTAGAAGAGGTATTTCAGTGGTGAAATCAGTTCAAGGCATGCCTGGTTGTTGTTTTTAGGGAATGATGGTAAAGATTCACAAAGAATATGTTTACGGGATTTACTCTCTAACTGGGATGTTTTGGGACCGATTGGTAGGATTTGCTATGGACAAAATAAACATGCTGATACACTGGTAAGAGCAAATTACATTTAACCATGTATCCAGCTACTTTCAATAGTTAACGTCATTTAATATTGTATGTGGCGTTTTCTTTTGTAGAGCCACCATTGCTGCGTCCGAAGCTTAGACAACTGTGATTGGTTCAAAGAAATGCAAACAACCCAAAGCGTTTTTTTCCGTATCTTAGAACTCATGTGTGGTGTAGCCAGACCTCCACAACGCTGTGGCGTCTGACAATGGGAGACTAATAGCAAACATCTAAACTAAATGAACATTAGATTATATTTAAAAATCCCATGCAAATCTGTATCACGAGAAGTCTTTTAGATTTAAGAAAATTAAAGAAAACATTCAACATTTTGGGAAAATTGCTTATTGTCTTATGAAACTATAAATATGAAATAGTTAGCTTAGCTTAAAAGACAAACATATAAAAACAAGGTGGGGTGGGGTATTGATTAATAGACCCCATATTACTTGTTTATGTGTCTACGTGTTAAGTTAAGTTAACCGGCTGTTGGCTATTTAACGACCAATATGAGAGTGGCAATCTTCTCATCTAACTCTCAGCACGAAAGCAAATAAGCATATTGCCCAAAATTGTTGATGTTTTGCCAAAGTGCTCAAAAAAAAATAGTAAAACATAAATTTTTAATTTTTAAAACCCAAACTGTTTTGCAAACCTGCACTGTGCATTTTAGACATGTTAACCAAACGCTTGATTAAGTTCCCATATTGTAAATGATATTGCTAAATTTGAGGGTCTCATATTACAATGAACAACAACAAATTAAACTTCCTGTGATGATAGCATTTGTTTTTGCTAATTTCACATTTCCTCCAGGATTAGTTGATGCTTTTGTTAACTACAAATAACCTGTTTTACAGCAGGATATTTTTAGTCACACCGATGCAAACCTTAAAAATAGCCTGACACTCTAATAACATGCAACACACACCAATGCATGTTTATTACCACACATGCATGCATGCACGCACGCACGCACGCACACACACACACACACACACACACACACACACACACACACACACACACACACACACACACACACACACACACACACACACACACACACACACACACACACACACACACACACACACACACACACACACACACGACCTTGAAAATGCTTAAGCCCACACATAACAGGCCACCTTAAAATCATTGATGGAGAGCATGAGCTCCGGGAAGCGGGGCAGTTGGAAGAAGAAGAAATGACTGGATTTCAGCAGCTGGCTTGGGTGACGCAGAGCGTAATCTGGAGGAAAGGAGAGAAGTTCAATTGTGGAAGAAGTGTTCAGATCCTTTCACACAGTAAAAATACTATGTTACAAGTAAAAATCCTGCATTAAAGATTTTACTTAAAGTGGTCATATTATGCTCATTTTCCGGTTCATAATTGTATTTAAAGGTTATACCAGAATAGGTTTACGTGGTTTAAATAAAAAAAAAATATATATACAGTGAGGAAAATAAGTATTTGAACACCCTGCTATTTTGCAAGTCCTCCCACTTAGAAATCATGGAGGGGTCTGAAATTGTCATCGTAGGTGCATGTCCACTGGGAGAGACATAATCTAAAAAAAAAAATCCAGAAATCACAATGTATGATTTTTTAACTATTTATTTGTATGATACAGCTGCAAATAAGTATTTGAACACCTGTCTATCAGCTACAATTCTGACCCTCAAAGACCTGTTAGTCTGCTTTCAAAATGTCCACCTCCACTTCATTTATTATCCTAAGTTAGATGTACCTGTTTGAGGTCGGTAGCTGCATAAAGACACCTGTCTACCCCCTACAATCAGTAAGAATCCAACTACTAACATGGCCAAGACCAAAGAGCTGTCCAAAGACACTAGAGACAAAATTGTACACCTCCACAAGGCTGGAAAGGGCTACGGGGAAATTGCCAAGTAGCTTGGTGAAAAAAGCTCCACTGTTGGAGCAATCATTAGAAAATGGAAGAAGCTAAACATGACTGTCAGTCTCCCTCGGACTGGGGCTCCATGCAAGATCTCACCTCGTGGGGTCTCAATGATCCTAAGAAAGGTGAGAAATCAGCCCAGAACTACACGGGAGGAGCTGGTCAATGACCTGAAAAGAGCTGGGACCACCGTTTCCAAGGTTACTGTTGATAATACACTGACACGTCATGGTTTGAAATCATGCATGGCACGGAAGGTTCTCCTGCTTAAACCAGCACATGTCAAGGCCCATCTTAAGTTTGCCAGTGACCATTTGGATGATCCAGAGGAGTCATGGGAGAAAGTCATGTGGTCAGATGAGACCAAAATAGAACCTTTTGGTCATAATTCCACTAACTGTGTTTGGAGGAAGAAGAATGATGAGTACCATCCCAAGAACACCATCCCTACTATGAAGCATTGGGGTGGTAGCATCATGTTTTGGGGGTGTTTTTCTGCACATGGGACAGGGCGACTGCACTGTATTAAGGAGAGGATGACCGGGGCCATGTATTGCAAGATATTGGGGACCAACCTCCTTCCCTCAGTTAGAGCATTGAAGATGGGTCGAGGCTGGGTCTTCCAACGTGACAATGACCCGAAGCACACAGCCAGGATAACCAAGGAGTGGCTCTGTAAGAAGCATATCAAGGTTCTGGCGTGGCCTAGCCAGTCTCCAGACCTAAACCCAATAGAGAATCTTTGGAGGGAACTTGACTGATCTAGAGAAGATCTGTGTGGAGGAGTGGGCCAAAATCCCTTCTGCAGTGTGTCAAACCTGGTGAAAAACTACAGGAAACGTTTGACCTCTGTAATTGCAAACAAAGGCTACTGTACCAAATATTAACATTGATTTTCTCAGGTGTTCAAATACTTATTTGCAGCTGTATCATACAAATAAATAGTTAAAAAATCATACATTGTGATTTCTGGATTTTTTTTTTTAGATTATGTCTCTCACAGTGGACATGCACCTACGATGACAATTTCAGACCCCTCCATGATTTCTAAGTGGGAGAACTTGCAAAAATAGCAGGGTGTTCAAATACTTATTTTCCTCACTGTATATATATTTTTGTTGTACTGCACATTGCTGCAGCTCCTCTTTTCTCCCTGTGTGTTAAGCCCTCCTGTCTTAGCTACAGAGTGAGGCATCGCACTTCTATTCCATCTTAGTTGGGAGTCGATCATGCACAGTAGCTAGGTAAGGACTACAGGCCAGTCAGAAGCAGAGTATAAGGGCATGCTACGCTAGCAGCTAGGTGAACATTATAACGTGTTACAAAGTGACGCACGTTGGTCACGGAAGTAAAGGCTGGACTCCAACAGTGTTGGAGCAGTTGGTGAACAGTGTTTTCTCTGGAAGATGGTAAGTCCCTTTGGGGTGGACTTTGGGATTTTTCACTTTGTAAACATATAACATGCACAAAACCTATATATTGCAATAAAGGAAAGGGGAAAAGCCAAAAAGCATTATATGAGCACTTTAAGTAAAAGTATGTAAGTATGATCAGAAAAATGTATTAAAAGTGAAAACACTCAATGCAGAAAATACCTCACATTTAAGAAACTGGAAACGATCTTAACAGTTCTCTCAATCAACTAAGGGTTTAATCTTCCAATCATTTCAGCTGTAGGCCAATATATTGTTTGGTAATTTAATTTATAATAAACACATTTTTGTAAACTACATGTGTTTTGTGTGCAAAAATCTTAATTTGTAAAGTAACTATTAACTAAAGCTGTTAGATTAATGTGGTGGAGTAGAAGTAGAAAGTGGCATGAAAAGGAAAAGACCCAAGTAAAGTACCTCACATTTGTACTTAAGTACAGTATTTGAGCAAATTTACTTAGTTACATTCTACCACTTTTGAGAGTAACTAAAGGCCAAGTTTGCGCACGTGGGTCATGGACGCAATAACTCTTGATGACTTTGCCTCTCTGTTTGCACCAGTAAACCAGCTGTTCCAGCTTCACATTAGCCTCCTGTAATAAGCCTCTCATCATCTGCCCCCTAAGGCACAAGAAGATTTGCCAGATGGATACAAACATGGAAGTAATACTACTTCCTAATTAATGATAATAATTATGTTAATAATCCAAGAGCCAAACCAGAGGCTCTTTAATTAGTAAGAGGAAAATTGGTTTTCTTTCACAACATAAAGAATACTACGGAGCCCCTGAGGTGACATGGAGGCGCCAACCAAGAAAAAAACATGTACTGGGGACAAGAAATATTGACTTTAATTTGCAAGATCCTGACTTTGTTTTGCAGGATATTGAGTTTCATTTGCGAGAACTTGACTTTGTTTTGCGAGATATTGAGTTTTATTTGCGATATCTCACAAATCCAACAAACAATAAGGCTAACCTAGCTAGCTCGCTTGTAGTGTGCTAGCTAGTATCTAGCTAGCTAGTAGCATGACATGACATCTTCTTGGTTGTCTAAATACATCCAACATTATTATTTGTATATTATATATTTGTATATATTATTATTATCCAACAAGCATTACTAATTAATACATGCCAAAGTGAAGTGTTATAATGGACATTGTTGTTGACTGTTGATGTCAATGACTGCAAGCTAACCTTAGTAGCTAGCTAGTATGTAGCTAGTAGCATGACAGGATTACATCTCCTTGGTTGTCTAGAACAATACATCCATCGTTTATGTCACAAAACAAAGTCAAAATGTTGCAAAAGTGATTTTTTTCTCTCGTTTTTTATTTCCTCCTCTATGTCACCTCCAGGGCTCCGTAGAATACAATCTGGAGATCTATTCTTTTTCACATAATCATATTTTACCTGAGAACACAGAAGGATGGGGGCTGTTCAGGACGATGAGTTTTGTAACCATCTCTGGGTAGTGAATGGCGAACAGCCATGCTATGGTACCACCCCAGTCGTGGCCGACAAGGCAACATCTGTTGTATCCTTGGAAGAAAAGCAAATCAACGAATGACGAAGCTTTGTTAGTGTAGCAGACAACAACATTCTGTTGTCTGTAATATAGGCTGGATGTTCATGCTGATGTTATGCCGTTTATTAAGGCATAACTTAATTTTTAGGTCAGTGCCTAAAAATCAATACTGTTCTCACTTCTTTATTACTGGCTTCCTGCCTCAGAGGACATTTACACCGATCAAATGGATGTATTTCATGACATACAGCCAAATACAGATCAAGGTCAGGGCATCCATATGAGGGATTTTGATCACATTACAGTTCCAATGCCTAAAAACTAATCCCCTTACCTTTTGCTAGCACCTCTGAATAGCTGACTGTGAATGTGGACTGTAATGTGGACCATGTGGACTCCAACAGCTGGTGTAAAAAGAGCTATGTAGTCCAATCACAGATCAGAGTACAACAGTTATCATATAATCAATGCAAGACTCTCCCTGCCACTGAAATGACCCTGATTGAATCATGTACACAAGCAATATGTATTATTGAGTGATTCGCTCCTAAAGTATGTTAACAAAACAATGTAAGAAGCTAAAAGTGCTTTCTAAGAGAACGTAAATGTGTAATAAGGAATGTGTTCCAAAATGACTTGAGAATATTTACAGGACATTCTGGTTGCTCTGGGCTGAAATTTCACTGGGTTAAAATTGTAAAACATTGACTTGTTGTGGCATTATTTAATCTGCATTACTTAATTTGTTTTATAATAACCACAGACCAACTAACTGTGTGTAATGAAATGAAAAGGGTTGCTACATAATAGTGATGAACCCACAGAGATTTATCATCTTCAGTTTCCCTCTGCTTTATAAACCATTTTAGCATATTTCAGCTCATTGTTTTGGTTTTGGTAACAAAATCAACCCTGTTTTTAGATGCAGCAGGCAGCTGAAAAAGCTCTAAAAACCCATGCCAGCACCAAACAGAGTGCCAAAGCTAGTAGCTGGCTGGAAGTTGGAGGAGACCAAAAACCAAGCTAAAATGAGAGTGTATATGAACACAACTCCAAATAAATGCTAATGTTGCTGCATATCTGCTTAATGTGTAAATAGGCAACTGTTTGCGAGCATGTTTGCCACAACAACTTCATATGACAGTAACATCTTTATGTTGTGTGTGCAGCTTGTTTCACAGCTCCAAAGTGGCTCACTTTTTAAAAAATAGTTTTGGCCTTTATTTCAAGTGGTTATGTTATTATTGTACTGCTAAAATTTGCCAACATGACTCCAGTGCAACAATAAATTTCAAATTGGAAAGAAACATGAGCAGTCAAGTAAAGTTTTAAACAAACTTGTTAGAGGTTGTAGAGGTTAAACCAAAAATGAATGCACCATAATGTTGCTAATAATTCCTCTTTACACAAGAGTACACATTTAAATATTGAGTACAGAACCGTAGGTCACAGTTTGGGTAATAATTTCAGCATTTGCCTATGTTTTTCTTTTTCTAATAAGTTCAACTAACCTAGGAGTTTGTTTAAAACCTGTTTGACGATAACAACTTGTATGTTTTTATTGCTATTATTATCAAATATGAAATGAGACCCAAGATGTAATGAACCAGAATTATTGAACAACAGAGAGTGTGAATGAAAAGCAAGACATGTATCTAAATTATTTAAGTTTTCTTGTAATTATCACCAAAATAGTAGCCCAGCTGTATTAAATATGAGGTGACAGGTGAGAAGGAGAAAACAAAGATGGAACTTCAAGACTCTACTCTACCACTGCACTTGGAGTAGTCAGAAATGAACAATTTAATGGTAAGACATGTGATTTTATACAGTATGGAAGCAGTGCTAAAACTGTGATATGCTGGCCAGTAAAAGAGCAAAAATGTCGCTCTGGACAGATAATCATTAGTGGATGCTTGTGTGTGCAGACAGCCTCAGGCTAGCTTGTTGCTAGTGTTAGCATGCAGTCAGCAGTGGCCCAATGTTAGTAAGAATGAGTCACAGGAAGTTTGTCATGCCCTTCTGCAGGCCTAAGGGCTGTCCACAGCTTAAGACTGATAAACAAGTTTATTTTTTACTCTATACACTGTCAAAACAGTGTCCACTCCTTGCAGTTCTCTTAAGATTACAGACACACAGTTTCTCTGTGTTCCCTCACCTAGGTACTCCACAATATCCTTGACATCTGTAACCAGGTTGTCGAAGTTATAACTTTCAGTGGAGAGAGGCAAGTCGGACTCCCCATAGCCCCGCATGTCGATGGCCACCACACGGAATTCACTCTTAAACTCACGTAGCTGGTAGCGCCAGGAGAACCTGGGACAAACAAACAGATGCAAATATTACTTATTTCTTTAATTTCTTTTAATTAGCTCAGTAATTGAAGAGACAGTCCTCAATTTGTTTCTTCCACAGCAGGTAATTCTTTGAAAGGGGTACTTCAGCGGTTTAGTATTGCACTACTATGAAGTTGGGGAACTTGCAAGAACCGGATTAAGAGCTTAAAATTGATGCAGGAGAAGATATCCTGACTTTGGTCTTTGGGTCAAGCCCCCCAAAACACTACATTACCCATAATGCCATGCAACAGCGTCCTTATGCCAAGAAAATCTGCATGTCTTTCCAACTCCAAACCCCCAGTTTGTAACACAGGCTTTCTGTGAAACATTTGAATTCTCCGAGCCCAAACGCATAACCCTGATGACATCATTAGGGGTATTTTTTCAGCTTTAGAACTCTCCCTTTAGAGCCACACCACACATTATACAATGGTTTTCACAGGCTGAGTAGCACTCCTGATGACCATAACACTGAACTCGAAGGACAAAATCTGTGCAGGGCCCCTTTAAACTCTTAAACAGTACACATTTGAGATAGTTACAAACTAACCTCACAAACCATTTAAAGCTAGCACTCAGCTTTCTTTCCAGCAGAGTGAAAGTCACCTCTGTATAATAGAAGTTGTTTTAGATTATAATCCACCCACTGATCATGTGGACTGGGATGACTTCCTAATTGAAGATCTTGTCTGTCATAGAAGCTCCTCATCAGGACTAAAATCCACCCCCCCTCCACCGCGCGAGGGGAAGCAAGATGCAGAGCCACAACACTGAACCCTCAGATCTTAGAATATAGATGAGGTTTAAAGCAAATTAAGCCCCTCTGACCCCTCCACCCTCCCTCTGACACACACTTTCTACTTTCTCATTTCTGAGCAGGAATTAGCACATTTTCACAAAGTGTGAAGAGTTCTCTCCAACCATCTCACTCTCAGCACAGTTCATCATTCCCGTGAAGAATGTGAGAAGTGAAGCAGAAAGAGTTCCCCTCTTGTGTTAATTAATCCCTGTCCTGTCAGCATCTTAGATAGTATGTTAGAGATATGGACAGACTTATAGCTCATGACATCCTCTTTGGCCCCAATCCAGGAGCAACGCTCAACACCATTTTTCATTTCCTATCAGGAGGGAGAGATCTTGAATACCTTGCTTTCGTGGCATTTTGTTTGTGTAAATGAGGACTCTTTGCAGACGAGGAAAAAAGACAGCAGAGATTTAACAGTATAGCTGAAACGTTAGAGCCAAGGAATTCTAATAGTCAGGGGACATTTTAGAGAGGTGATCGTACACCAAGCAACTGAACAAACAAAATAATCTTCAGTCAGGTCTGCTGCGGTTTAGTGAAGTGGAGCTGATACTGTGTCCGCAAATGTCCCCCCCCCGATTTCCCTTTGACCTACCAGAACTCAGGGAAGCCGTGTAAAAAAAGCATGAGCGGCTTTCCTCTCTCTCCAGCAGCAACATAGTGAAACCTAAGGCCAGATTCCTGGTGGAAAGAAGACACACAGGAAATTAAAACTCCAATGTCAAGCTTATCAAAAGACAATACAGGGACATGTTTTTACATCTAAATGAACTCCTAACAGCGTATTACTACCTTGCAATATCGTGCATATTGGACGTGTGAATCTGTTCTTGCTAGGATATTATCTAAGAGTTTCAGTAAACATAAAGAGCCTATCTAGAAATGTTTTGACATATTTAAAATACCCTGCTTTTAATAATAATTTGTGCCCAATATAGCATTTAGACAAAAGAAATGCTAAAAGGATGCGCCTATTGATATTCTTAGTTATTTTGACAGAAGGGAAATCTATCTCCCCTCGTTTTAAGAAGTTGTGCAATGATACAATTTGTCTGACTCATACTGTAAATGTTTTCACTGGAAAAAAGCAAATAGACTAGTTGGCTGCAACTTAGTAAAGTACATTTATTTATGAGCCCATGCCCTGTCAGCGTACAGACAATTTCAGCCTGCAGCACACATCTCCCGAGACAGCCATGGACACTGGAGTTTGGAGACACAGCATATTGTGGCATGCATTTGCTACTCTTGCAACTTTTTCTTTGTCCGACTGTGCTTATTCTTATTTTACTTTATCTGCATGTATCTTCAAACATGAGTCTCTAAGTCAACTTCCTACAAGTAATCTCTGTCTGTCTGTCTGTATCTGTTTCATGTATGATAGCAACTTAAAATAAAACATAGGCAAGACACAATTTAATTGCTAAGAACTTTAGTATAGGACTACAATTATGGGGACGGATTGTTAAATTAACACTAGTCAGTAAAATAACTAAGTAGGCCCTACATTTACTCAAGTACTGCACTTAATTCAGGTTTTGAGTTACTTTTAATTCAATATTTCCATTTATGCTACTTTGTTCTGATACTTCACACATTTTAGATTGACATATTGTACTAAATACATTACATTTATCCAACAACTATAGTAAGTACTGCAGTTACTTTACAAATTAAGATTTTACATATGGTCAGTTTGTCAGATATGATGCACAGTAGGTTAAACAAGACAACAGTGTACAGTAATTTAAAATGAGCTCACTCTGGACCAGCTGCATTAAATTGCTTCTTACATGTAGTACAATAATCAATAGTCCAATGTATATAATATCCAATTTAACAATGACAGATACCATCCTGCTTAAAAGTGTGGACTTTTGATACATTAAATACATTTTGCTGAGAATACTCTTGTACTTTTAGACTTGTACTTCAAAATTATATTGTAGTATTGTACCATCACTGACACTAGGCTTTTGTGTTAAGAGGCTGGCAGCCCGCCGCATGCTGAGCCTTGAGGCGGAGGAACTGTTCTTTCAGCACCACCTGAGCACAGCGCCACAGACCGCGTTCTCAACGAAAACGTCTCAAAAATAAACAGACGGCTCATGATCTGCTCAAAGATCAGGCCCGTTTATGTTTGCACGACGCAACACGGCAAAAAAGGTGTTGGAGCATTTTACATGTGAACAGACTACAGCATGCAATAGAGCCACAAACACAATGGGGTTTTTAACCTTACAGGAACCAGAAACCTGTCACGTTCAAGTGCGTTCATGTGTCTTACCTTGATCCTAACATAACAGTGGGTTCCCAAGGACGTGTCATTCAGACAAGCCGGAGGAGTTTCACGAACCCCCCATTGGAAGGTTGTTGTCGGCCTTAAGATGATGTTCCACCAAAGTTTCAGCAGGGCTACGGTGGTGCAAAGAGCACAATAACCGTATATCAATGACCAATACCCTAAAACTCGAATTTTCAGCGCAAGTCTGATTAGAAATAACAGCAAGTTGTGAAGCACTCTCGCCATCTTTACATTGCCACAGGAAATCAATCCAGATCAAGTTACCTATTGGTTTCTTTCTGGTAATCGCTGGGTTCTGTTTAAATACTGCTCTGACAATGCGGTTGTGTCCTTAACAGCGCATACGCACGACTGTCTGAAGGGAGGTTCCCAACAATCGGTTGAACGGGACGGTGGCAAGAGCATCACGTCAGATTTCACGCTTCCGTGTGACAGGAGTGGTTGTTTAGCAGGAGACGGTGCTGTTGAAGATACGAGGCAAGTCCGAAATCAAACAATAAGCCACCCGATGCAGTGCTTTACAGCAATTTGAGTACAGCTAAGAGGCGCTGTTTGGCAAAGCGAAAGCTTGAAAATCCCTGCACAGCAACGGGGCTTCACGCCGCTCTTATGGCAACAACACTCCATTTAATAAAAACAAAAACAACGCACGTGCTCTTTAGTCCGCTGATGATCAATAAAACCTATACCGGCAATGTTAATTGTCTCACCAACCAGTCCTAGAACAATAAGTGGCTGCGGCAATTAGCAGCTACGGCAGGTTTTTTTCGGTAGCGCAATAATATTGTAATGTAATGCGGTCAAGGGGACACTTATCAGGCGCTGTAAGCCAGACACAGGGAACTAGGTCAATGATTTTGTTAGAAAACACAACTTGAGACAAGAGATCTCTCGCTCTCTCTCTCTCACATGCACACTGAATTAAGTAATGTCCAACT